>JAWZYT010001847.1:15000-111478 GCA_034508575.1 Petrolisthes manimaculis | reverse complement strand
CGCGCGTGGCTAGGTGCCGTGCGCGTGGCTAGGGTGCAGCGCGGGTGGCTGCACACTCCTCCTCACCGCGCCCCTACGAGCCTACCGCGCTGTGTTATACCTACTTGCAACCTCTACTGTGTGGCTTGCTGACCATTCCAGAGTGGTTTTAGTGCCCCGGGATGAAGTGTGGGAGTAATAACGAGTAAAAATACACTCGTCCTGTGTCTATATCACCGCACTAATAATAAAATGTACACTTGAATGAATAAATTCGTGTCACTATCACATATTCACTTCCGTATTTTCTTATTGTGTCACTATCACTGCACTAGTTCCTTATATCTAACGTGTCACTATCACTGCACTTGTTCCTTATATCTAACGTGTCACTATCACTTCACTAAAACTATTGTGTCACTGTCAACATACACTCGTATATACTAATAAAAGTGTCACTGTCACTTCATTTCCCACACTTCATGCTATCTATATATCATCTAAGGTATGATACTCAGAATAGCATTTCCCGGGGCATAGTGCCACTTGACACCCGGTACACCAGTATCTAGTCTCTCTTCTTCTGGTGGGCCGACGTGTCGTGTGCATACAGACATAACACCGGCGGAAGCCTGACCTGCCTGACGCGAGGGTAGGCAGGTCGTCAAGGAAGTGGCGCTCGGCCCAAACTCTTGACTGGAGTCTGTCAAGCTGCCCTCCTGCCGGTGGCCGTGCCTGCTGCTGTGGTGTTCTGACTCCATACTCCACCAGCAGCTCCTTCACGACCGTCTTCTCGAACTGGCGAAGGGTGACGGTCGTGCCTTGATGTTGCTGGGTGTAGAGTATGTAGGCGTTCAATACACAGATGTCGATCAGGTGCAAGAACGCCTTTTTATACCACTTGCAGGTTTTTCTCAGGCAATCGATGGAACTGATCATCATGTCTGATTTGTCGACGAGTCTCATGTTGATGTTATAATCAAACACGACATCAGGTTGAGGATGGGATTACCTGTGTCGCGGTCGACCCTGCCGGAATCCAACATCTCACCCTTGTGCACAGTGGTGAGCATGTGTACTGGCCTCTTGTCATGCCACTTCATGGCAAGTAGAGGGCCAGATTTTCGGATGAGAAAGTCGCCCCGATGTGTTACAGGGAAGGCTGGATACCACTTCCTGTTGGGACGAACAGTGCCACAGGATTCCGTTCCATGCTCTTTCAGGAACTGACTCAACAATGGAGATGTGTAATAATTATCCGTGTACAGAATGTGGTTTCGGTTATAGAAATGGTCCATCAGGTGCTTTACAACAGCACCTGAGAAGCCATGAGGATCATTCTCAGCGATATCCACATCTGAACCCGTATAAATTACAAAATCTAAAACATATCCCGTCTGACAGTCACAGATGATATAAAACTTTATGCCAAATCTGTGCCTCTTAGACGGGATATACTGAATGAAGGACAGTCTACCTCTGAAGAGCATGAGAGACTCGTCGATTACCACTTTCTGGAATGGTCGTAGAAATGCACGGATATTCTGGAGCAACATGGACAATATAGTACGGATTTTCCACAGCCTATCACTCGGGGAGGGACCCAGGTTGTTGGTGAAGTGGAGGTTGGTGAGGATGTCCCTGTAGCGGTCCCGTGACATATACCTCCCGAAGATAGGTGTGGATAGTAAGTCATCCGTGGTCCAGTAATCCCGCAATCGATGTTTCTTGTTGTGCGGCATCAACATCGTTAGTGCAAGCCACACATACATTTCTGCAACGCTTACATCTTCCCAATCTACCATATGAGAATGTTCCCGGTGCGTTGCGTGGTGCCAGTTATTGATAATTTGATTGTAAACGTTCGTCTCCCGAACGATCCACGACACTACAGCTACGTCAAAAAAGGCGACGAAGTAATCCATCATCTTTGACGCAGCTGTACAGGGAAATTCTGGTTGAATTCCTGATTCCCGTGCATCAAAAGCAGGAATATCAGGCTGAAAATCCCTGCCATCAGTCCACACAAACGGACCCACATCTGCTACTCGTCGTCGTGGTGGTTGTGGTGGTTGTTGTTGTTGTTGTGGTCGTGGTTGTGAGGATGGATGCCGTGGTCGTGGTGAAGATAAGGGGGAGAGAGTGAGGTCCGCTGAGTCAACAGAAGGATCGTCTGGGTCAGAAGATGGCTCCCTTATCTCGTCCGAGATAAGACGTCCTCTCCTGCCTCCTCTCACTCCTCTTACTCTACCTCCAACTCTCCTACTCCTTGATCGAGTTGTTGGAGGTATATCTTCACCCGACGATGAAGAAGAGGTAAAATGTAACCTCCTCTTCCTCTTAGAGGTTGCTACGGAGCGAGTGGAGGAACCACAAGCTCCACTCGGTCCTGCAATGGGTGATAAATCACCTAAAATCCCCCTACTCGTCGACGGGATTTCGACTGGCACAGCAGAGGTTGCAAGTATCCTAACACTTGAAGGTGGTTCACTTACTTGGGAGTGAGGTTGAGCAGGTGGAAAAATATCATCCTCCTCGGTGGTGTAAGTTACCCTCGCTTCGTTATTGATACGAAATTCAGGGTCAGAATCATCTATTTCAAAATAGACATCACTATCATCACTATCACTGTTCACCATAGAGATGGACAATTCTAGTTCTCGCCCTGTTGCAGAATCAGTAAGGCGTTGTGGAAGGCGTCGAGTACGTGGAGGCAACGATGGTGTGGAGGTAGCGAGTGGAGCGCGTCGACGCGAGGGTGTAGCGCGCACCGAATCGGACACGGGAAAATTAGCACTACGTCTTCCCGACATCGTGGTGGGTAGCCTACTGGGGAATCAGATTGACTGAACCCTTTTCTGCTATTGTATGGTAGTTGGCTACACTGCTAAATCACCCAAACCCGCCCAGAATAGCCGCGCTGGGCTCAAAATAGCGCTAGATCTCTATAACGGTAGGCGCAGTTGCCCGGTTAGTTACGTAAGACGGCTTACGACGTCAACCGGTCTTTAGGGGTTAATGAAATATTAATAAGGTGAGTCAAAGGTATAGATATAAATTTGGATGTTTGTTTTAATAAGCTAGGTGACAAGTCATCATACCAAGGTGTGGCTGATTTTAGGGAGGCAAGACATTGTTCCACTTCGCACCTGTCAGTAGGAGTCAAATACATAGAAAATACAGGCGGATACAGGTGTGTGTGTAACTTCTCCACCCACAACTCTCATCTTATCACATGTTAAACTAGCTTGCAGTGGCGTCACGAGGGGGGGGGGGGGGGGCTGCGTGGGACATATGTCCCTGGGCGCAGTATTAAGGGGGGCGCCAATTGCCAATTTGAAGTTGTGGAAAATTAAATTGCTTTGTTTACACCACAGTGAATCTGAAATAATGAAGTTAAACATTTCTTGAAAAGATTAGTGCACTCAAGCCATATTTTAATTTATTTTTTCTTTATATTAATTATGAAACTTTACTTTGGGTCTAGAAATGGGTAGGCATCTTCATTAGTATTCACGTAAATAAATTTTATGAACAATTAATTTTTAGCTCCGGCCTAAGCCGAGAGCTCTAGGTCTTACGTAATTATTCTTGTTCTTGTTCTTTGGGCGACCACTTTTTAAAAGCGGTTCAACTGACTCACTCACTGACTCACTCACTCACTAACTCTCTTCCTCCCATCCATTTTCTTTTACCGACATTGAATCATTTATCCGAGGAGTTCACCCTCAATAAAAAGGGTTCATTTTCAAAATTTCAATATGACCATATAAATACGAAAATCCAGATAAAACATAATTAATATTTTTGAGACCTTTATATATGGATATTTTATTATTTCACTTGAATCATTAAGAGCCGGAGCTTTTGAAGGGTTTTCCTTCATGTTTTTGTTTTTCATTGCATATATCTTTTTCTTATTTTTCATTATGTTCTATTCATTTCCCTCCCTTTCTCGTATTGTTGCACACACAAGGAAAAGGGACAAAAGACATGCTGTAAGTGAGGGAACATGAGATGGGGAAAAATGGATGAAAGTGTATGGCAAAAAGTGAAAACTTATACTTTAAACCTTTGAGAAATTCCAGACAGTGGTCGGTATCTGACGCCAGACCAATCTGAGTAGTGAGTGACTAGAAGGTATTTTTCACAGGTACGCCAACGCTGTAGCCTGTCACACCACAGATACATCAGTAGCCACCAGGTCTCATACACAATAAAACATCACAGGGTCCTAAATTAAGGTGGAAGTTCAATGTTGGTATATCTGGAACAAGTACTGCAAGGTTTCTTGAAAAGAGTATTGAATATTCTGTGATAAATCAAGTAAGAACATTAATATTAAAAAAGCCTCAGAATCCGTGATGAAATATTGTGAGCAGCAGCCACACAGTATCATACGAGATACAACTAATTACCAGTAGCGTGACAGTAGGTTGTCAATTTGTTGTAGCAGAAACGCTCTACCAGAGATACGGTTATCACTCCTACACTTGTGGGAGAACTGGGTATATTATGCACCGTACCTGAACGTTGCACTCAACTTCGCTTAAGTGCATTTAAGTTAAGTCGAACATTAGATATATTATAATATTTAAGACATCATCTAAATCTAACAACTGTACCTGTGTGGAAAGCAATGCGGAGCAAAATATGTATTAATACATTTTTTTTTTTTTTGGCACAAAGTGTATAAGGAACGAACATAATTATATTATATATGTATACATGAACTGATACGATTTGTTTCCTGACAATGATATTTTGAAATGTTAATTATAAAAAGTACACATTTTCTGTGTATCAATTTCTTTTGTCCGTAACATATCGACCTTATGTTGTCGTTTACATCAGTGGTTCTTAACCTGAGGGTCATGACCCCCAAAGGGGTCATTTGGGTTTTTATCTGGGGGTCAAGAAGGGTTGGGGGTAAAAAATGTTTTTTGTAATGTAAACATTGTTTTTTTAAGAAATGCAAATTATAAAATTTTCTTTGTTAAGTAGCTTCAAATTGCACCTATGACTGATCATATTTCTAAAAAAAAAAAACCAGCTGCTTATAAATTAGGATCGCTTCGCTCGCCCCCTTGTGCAAGGGGGTCACAGTACTGCCCAGCAATATGTCAGTGTGTCATGTGTGTAAAAAGGTTAAGAACCACTGGTTTTCATTGAACTGTACAATGATTGCATACTTATTGGGCCCTTAACCCTTTCCCATCCGACCGTTTTGGATATTTTGTGTTCACGTGGTGTAGTTACTGTTGGCTCTACTCCCGCGTTTCTCCCCTGTCGTTGCCAATGTTGGGCCAGTCAGAAATTCGATTCCCGATTCACAAGTTAAAATATTCGTAGCACTCATATCTTTCACTCTAAGGAAACGAATGTTTCGAATTTTTTAACTTGTGGATCAAGATTCGAATTTCTGACTGGCCCAACATTGGCAACGTGAGGGGAGAAACACAGGAGTGCAGCCAACTGTACCTGTGGATATATATGGACGAAGTTATGTGGATAGATGAAATTAAATGAAACGCTCACACACGGGACACACAACCACAATGTAAACAAACCTATTCTTGCCCCCCCAACTCCCCCTATCCCCGTCATTTGAAAAATTTATTGTTTATTGTATAATTCTATAATAATACTTTACCATACTAATTTTTTAGCCCATAAAGGACCAGGGGTTGTATAAAAGTGTGTATCGCTAGGACCGTGGGTTTTGTGAATAACATACAAAATAGCACGTTTTCGCATACTTATTACTCTTAACCTACAATGAACGAATGAATGATTTTAGTACCATCGGAACGGGAAACGGTATGTCTGTAGGTGCAATGGTTACAGAATTATGACGAGTTGAATGAGGTATGGTCGGCGTACACTGAGTGCTAGTGTTTGGGTGGGTGTGCTGACCTTGGCGAGGTAGTAGAAAATGGGGTCCTTTATGGGTTAAACAACAATTTATGTGAATAACAAAATTATAATGCTGTTCCGGACAAATAGAAAGTCATTGGGTATTCATTTAACTAATAAACACCATAATATTGCTGATACAGATGACAGAAGTCTAACGGGTATTTCACAGGGTGGAGGGAGGGAGCCAGTCATGTGGCAGGAAGGAAGGGAATAGAGGTTAATATATAATTATTATACTTTTGTTATTTGCGACTATAGGTTCCATACAAACAGAATCTAATATATAAAACACTGTCTGTGAGTCTCTTTAGCCGCTATGCACGGCCACATCGTTTGACCTAGTGTTAAATATTTTACATGATTTTCATCACTGAAAGCTCAGGAGTGTCCTCAACTTACAAAAAAAAAAAAAAAAAAAAAATTCAATGATCAATGGGGGGCTGGGGGGGGGGGGTTCTGTTACGACATCAACGGAAAAAGGAATGGGCAACGGCAACTGATCTGACAAGTTAAATATCAAGGAAACTATTGGGCAAAGAAAAGCCTCAACTGTAAACCCAATTACTCTAAAACACGTTGATGCAGTAAACTCAGGTTCTAGTTCGAGGAGTTGATAGAAAACTCGACATAAAATTACATTAATATATTTACAATGAAAACAGTTAACAGACAAATTAAACAATAATATCAAAACATTAATGCCTGGATATGCTAGGAAACACAAGTACAATAATAATACAAAACACACTGAAAATAAGTCACAAAATATGTTAAATTCGTCGACAGGCACCAATAAATACTGGCCAGCTGTAATAATAAATGGACTGAGGAACATTAAATAAATGGACAGAAAATACTTATGATACAGGCAGGAGGTCCTTGTTCACCATCTCTCTCACAACACTGATACCCCAATGACTGTCGAATACTGTCGGCGACCGGCGTGGACGCCAGCAGCGTAAACTACGGTTGGCGTCAAACTACCCACTTGCTGGCAAACTAGCCACTCACAACATATGATACAGCTGGCATCAAAAGTTCGAAATATACATCGTAACAGTTCGAACCACTGTAGTATGGGTACCACGCACACGCTCTCTCTCTCTCTCTCTCTCTCTCTCTCTCTCTCTCTCTCTTACACGTGCACACACGCCTTGCTCTCTCTCTCTCTCCCACACGCTCTCTCTCTTTCCCCCCCTCCCTCTCTCAAACACGCACACACACATACTCTCTCTTTCTCCTTCCGACACATATACACACACACACTTTTTCTCTCCATCCTACACAAACACACACACACACAATCTCTCTCTCTAAACACACCCATACACGGACACACACCTAACCTTCCACTCTCTGTCTCTCTCTCTCTCTTTCTCTCTCTCATGCACAGGGGTCTCTCTCTCTCTTATGCACAGGGGTCTCTCTCTCTCTTATGCACAGGGGTCTCTCTCTCTCTCTCATGTACAGCTCCGGACGGATCAATGGTCCACACTTCTTCCACCCTTGCCTTGGTGTGGGCCTCAACGGATATGGTATCACTGACAGGTGGAGGGGGGAGGGGAGAAATGTGGGCGGAGTTATATAGGGGGGGTAGCGTTACCAATGTTGAGCCATCCAGAAATTTGAATCCCGAACCACTTGTGATCATGGATGTGAACCACTCACTTGAAGGTGGTAGGAGAGGAGGGGTTGGGTTGGGGAGAGAGGGGTAAAGCTTCACCAGTGATCGAAATGGAGAGAATTATTGGATCAAGTAGCTAAATGTTATCTTCTGTAATCTAAATCCAACTCTGATGCTGCATTCCATGGGATATTCTTTATTATTTGAAATGAATCCAGATTTTACCTAATATAATTAACACGACACCAGTTTTTGATGACTAATATATCAAGCGATGCACCACCTACCCAGTGTTAAGTTACATTTCAAGTAAATCCTTTATTTTTATCCTGTATCATTTATGACATTTTCTAAGAAACGTCTATTGTGTAACTGGTTACCAAAGGATAATAGTTATAGTGTAAGATGTTAATTACCCAATTACTACTCCATCTGTTCTTCCTCACCCCGTCCTCCCTTATTCAATTCACTGTTTCCTCTCCCTCCATCCCAGCATTCCTTGCTCTCCATCTTACCACCACTACCATCATTCTGTGTGTTGCTGCATAATCTGTTAATGCGCAAACACGACCACAATAGAAATAAAAGTGATATTTGGTATGCAAATACAATCCGTTATATATGACGAATATATTTATTACCTTTATTTATTTATCTGAGGTCAACATCTAGGCCAGCCATTCAGACGCCCAGTATAGTGAACCAATCACAAGATTTAGAGGATATTGTGTCACAACTATTGTTATTACTAATTAAAACAGGGAAAAATTGAAATCAGACATTTATTGGTTATTGTTTACATCTCCACAAGTCCTCGTCACGAAGCATTCAAACCCATAATCCAACTGGGTCTGTAGGCACCACACTGTAATTATAATAACCACAATTATAATAACTGTTAACTTATTATAACCTGAAGTTTATACTTCGACCTCACGTTTGCATTAAGCATGTGTAATGTTTGTTTATAAGCACCGATATATGTATTGCTTTAGACCCTTAGCCACGATGATATACAGTATATACACTATTTATATACACTTCTATGAAGATATTAAGGCTTGAATTACTGTAGATTACATATTTCATTTTATTACTCATCAATTTGTTGCTAGTATCGTGTTCAACCACCCTCCTTCTCAATGACAGCCTGCAGTCGCTCGGGCATTGAGGCACCATGCCTCCTCACTGTATAATATATATGGTTTTCCCCGAAAAATCTCCCACTGTGTTCTGGTGTGACGTAACAAATCTGCTGTGGTTCTCTGTCGTTCTGGCTTCCACGTGTTAACGATAGAACCTCATATATTTTCTATAGGGTTCATATCGCAGTCTTAAATAGACAAATCTATCACCTGCAAATAATCATGAGCAGTAAACCATTCTTGAACTTTCCTCGCCATATGGATAGGGCATCGGTCGTGTATAGGACAGATAAGGGTGAGTAGTTGAAAAGATATTAAAATCATTTAGAATATGTGCTTCATTATATTGCATTTGATCGATCTATTAAATAAAGACACTGTCTATTGTTCACCCCCGTAGAGAGATACTGATTATAATTATTATCCTTTGGATATTAAGCAACAAATAACGGAGCCGAGACAATTAATTTTCTGTCTTCAGCTTTACCTGTATTCTTTTCACCCCTCATGCTGGCAGTCCCCCTCTTTATCACCTCTTCTCGCCGTAAAATAAATAAATTTCTACCTATATTTTTCAAGTAACTGGCAACCTCACACAACCTCCTCTCACCTGTCTTCTCTCTCTCTCACGTCCCCTTCCTTCCTTGCCTTCTGTAGTATTTTTTATCTTTTGTTTCTCATATTTTTAACCTTCTCATTCGTTCTTTGAAAGTTATAATGACATAAGCTTTTCTCTCTTATCACCCATAACCAAATTATTAAGTAAAAATTTACCGATAATCCACTGTTTTTATTAAACCTGGAGAATCAAAGGTGACAAACATATATATTCTCTTTGTCGGGAGAATAATATGTAACAGTTCTGGCTCTCAAAATACATTGGTTTGCAAGATTGCCAACATTAATAATTAAGTCTTGTGGGTGATAACTAGACGTAATATATAGGCCTATAGGCCGCATCTAAATTCATAATTTTAAACACTAAGAAGAATGGAAGACAAATATGTAATGCTTTATATAAATGGAACTGGAATTTGTATTTCTGTATATTGTATTTTACTTCAATGTTGTCACTATTAAGAGTTTTATTATATAAATATTGTGGAATACAAGGTGCAATAATATCTTTATAAAGTTAGTATTAAAAGTAATAGTAAAAGTAAAAGTAATGCTGATGGTAGTCTTCTATTGAATTAATCCTTTATATTATTGTGTGCACATAAATACTCGTCATTAGAAATTTGTAGGGTTATGAAGGCTGACGTCTCAAAGGTTGTCACCACTGATTATCATATGTTTCACAAATAGTAACTAGCTTTATTCTACTATGTCTACGTGTTAATGATTTCCTTGTTATGGCCAGAAATTTACTTGTAATCCAATAATACCCTATATGTAACGCAGAACAAGTTACTTTCCCCCCCATTTGTTAGGTTGGTAAGCCTGCGAAAGCTACAAGATGTGGGATTGGTGTGTGTGTGTGTGTGTGTTTGTAAAGGGAACTGTGGTTCACATGACTCGAACCTTCACTTCACCAGAAATAAGCCTATATTCTGCAGGAGAGATTCGATTGTCTCATTCCGTTCCACAGAATATTATTCTTTTCACATATAATATATGGATAATTGTGGTTCTCATAATTTTGTTTAATATATTCATTATTGTTGAAACACATTTACCATTGAGTATAGCCATTTCATTACATATGTCCAAGTTTTATAGTCACCCATCCTATCTGATGTCATTACAGTTCTGCTGATATCGAACAATACTTAATTAGCCTACAGATGAGAGTACAAAATAATAATATTATGATGACAATGATAAAATTCAATACTTAATTATATAGGTTTGTTAATGTGAACTCCATCTCCTTTAGTTCCTTCGCCCAAAGTCAACCATAAATCTTCAAGAAAACGTCTCTACAGCCACGGTTATTGGCGTCTCTCTTGTTCTCTCTTCCTCCACCAGCCCCTCCATACCCCCCCCCCCCTTCTTTCTCTCTCATTTCATATATATATATATATATATATATATATATATATATATATATATATATATATATATATATATATATATATATATATATATATTCTACATAACTATTATCATATCCTTTTGCTTGCATAAATTTGAAGGACAATGGGTGATAAGGGAGAAAGGCCTATGTCATTAAAACTTTCAAAGAACGAATGAGAAGGTTAAAAATATGAGAAACAAAAGATAAAAAATACTACAGAAGGCAAGGAAGGAAGGGGACGTGAGAGAGAGAGAAGACAGGTGAGAGGAGGTTGTGTGAGGTTGCCAGTTACTTGAAAAATATAGGTAGAAATTTATTTATTTTACGGCGAGAAGAGGTGATAAAGAGGGGGACTGCCAGCATGAGGGGTGAAAAGAATACAGGTAAAGCTGAAGACAGAAAATTAATTGTCTCGGCTCCGTTATTTGTTGCTTAATATCCAAAGGATAATAATTATAATCAGTATCTCTCTACGGGGGTGAACAATAGACAGTGTCTTTATTTAATAGATCGATCAAATGCAATATAATGAAGCACATATTCTAAATGATTTTAATATCTTTTCAACTACTCACCCTTATCTGTCCTATACACGACCGATGCCCTATCCATATGGCGAGGAAAGTTCAAGAATGGTTTACTGCTCATGATTATTTGCAGGTGATAGATTTGTCTATTTAAGACTGCGATATGAACCCTATAGAAAATATATGAGGTTCTATCGTTAACACGTGGAAGCCAGAACGACAGAGAACCACAGCAGATTTGTTACGTCACACCAGAACACAGTGGGAGATTTTTCGGGGAAAACCATATATATTATACAGTGAGGAGGCATGGTGCCTCAATGCCCGAGCAACTGCAGGCTGTCATTGAGAAGGAGGGTGGTTGAACACGATACTAGCAACAAATTGATGAGTAATAAAATGAAATATGTAATCTACAGTAATTCAAGCCTTAATATCTTCATAGAAGTGTATATAAATAGTGTATATACTGTATATCATCGTGGCTAAGGGTCTAAAGCAATACATATATCGGTGCTTATAAACAAACATTACACATGCTTAATGCAAACGTGAGGTCGAAGTATAAACTTCAGGTTATAATAAGTTAACAGTTATTATAATTGTGGTTATTATAATTACAGTGTGGTGCCTACAGACCCAGTTGGATTATGGGTTTGAATGCTTCGTGACGAGGACTTGTGGAGATGTAAACAATAACCAATAAATGTCTGATTTCAATTTTTCCCTGTTTTAATTAGTAATAACAATAGTTGTGACACAATATCCTCTAAATCTTGTGATTGGTTCACTATACTGGGCGTCTGAATGGCTGGCCTAGATGTTGACCTCAGATAAATAAATAAAGGTAATAAATATATTCGTCATATATAACGGATTGTATTTGCATACCAAATATCACTTTTATTTCTATTGTGGTCGTGTTTGCGCATTAACAGATTATGCAGCAACACACAGAATGATGGTAGTGGTGGTAAGATGGAGAGCAAGGAATGCTGGGATGGAGGGAGAGGAAACAGTGAATTGAATAAGGGAGGACGAGGTGAGGAAGAACAGATGGAGTAGTAATTGGGTAATTAACATCTTACACTATAACTATTATCCTTTGGTAACCAGTTACACAATAGACGTTTCTTAGAAAATGTCATAAATGATACAGGATAAAAATAAAGGATTTACTTGAAATGTAACTTAACACTGGGTAGGTGGTGCATCGCTTGATATATTAGTCATCAAAAACTGGTGTCGTGTTAATTATATTAGGTAAAATCTGGATTCATTTCAAATAATAAAGAATATCCCATGGAATGCAGCATCAGAGTTGGATTTAGATTACAGAAGATAACATTTAGCTACTTGATCCAATAATTCTCTCCATTTCGATCACTGGTGAAGCTTTACCCCTCTCTCCCCAACCCAACCCCTCCTCTCCTACCACCTTCAAGTGAGTGGTTCACATCCATGATCACAAGTGGTTCGGGATTCAAATTTCTGGATGGCTCAACATTGGTAACGCTACCCCCCCTATATAACTCCGCCCACATTTCTCCCCTCCCCCCTCCACCTGTCAGTGATACCATATCCGTTGAGGCCCACACCAAGGCAAGGGTGGAAGAAGTGTGGACCATTGATCAGTCCGGAGCTGTACAGGGGGTCGGGGGGGCCGCGGGAATAGGATATCGATAGAGAGATAGAGAGATAGATACATAGAGAAATAGATAGATATAGATAGAGAGATAGATAGATAGATAGATAGATAGATAGATAGATAGATAGATAGATATAGATAGATATAGATAGATAGATAGATAGATAGATAGATAGATAGATAGATAGATAGATAGATAGATAGATAGATAGATAGATAGATAGATAGATAGATAGATAGATAGATAGATAGATAGATAGATATAAATAGATAGATAGATAGATAGATAGATAGATAGATATAGATAGATATAGATAGATAGATAGATAGATATAGATAGATATAGATAGATATAGATAGATAGATAGATAGATATAGATAGATAGATAGATAGATAGATAGATATAGATAGATAGATAGATAGATAGATAGATAGATAGATAGATAGATATAGATATTGATAGATAGATAGATAGAGATATTGATAGATATTGATAGATATAGATAGATATAGATATAGATAGATAGATAGATAGATAGATATAGATATAGATATTGATAGATATTTATAGATATAGATATAGATAGATAGATAGATAGATATAGATATAGATAGATAGATAGATAGATAGATAAATAGATAGATAGATAGATAGATAGATAGATAGATAGATAGATAGAGATAGAATGATAGATAGATAGATAGATATAGAGCTAGATAGATAGATAGATAGATAGATATAGAGCTAGATAGATAGATAAATATAGAGCTAGCTAGATAGATATGATAGATAGATAGAGAGATATGATAGATAGATAAATAGATATGATAGATAGATATATAAATAGATAGACATAGATAGATAGATATAGATAGATAGATTCCTCCCACTCTCCTAATAAGTTCACATACAAATAATTTGAGTTAATTTATTGACAAAACCACATGTAGGATCTTCACCCGGACAACGTCGGGTATCGCTGCTAGTATGTTATATATTATTGGATACAGTGTGGTTTGTCATGCATGTCATATGGAAGGAAAATATTATATACATGTAATTAAAGAAGAAAAACGAAAGATCACATCACAAGGATACTGTACAACATACCCACTTGACCATTATTGAGTCATGGATTACATTGAGTAAGTCGAGGAGGTGAGCTACTGTACCAGTGTTGCCAAATCAAACTTAACAAAAATATTATTCCCATCATAACTTAGGCCTAATTAAGTTTATTAGGTTCAGCTTTATGTTTTTAAATAAAAACGTTTACAAGTAAGAGAATAATAATGTTTTCGGTTCACTTATCCTACTTCATACTGTCTGGGAGCAACATTTTTTATATGGGTGTCATCTATAGCCCCCTATCCTCCTGGAAAATTGGCAACTTCTATCAAATCTACCTGGTTTTGCTGAATTTCAGCTTTTAATCTTGGGAACGTTAGATAATTTGTAGGAAAGGCAGGTGTTGCAAGGGCATCAAGTGTCTGACTCATCACACAACCAGCTGTTTGTGGAGACACCCCCAAATCATCATTACACAACTGTTTATTTTTTCATATTTTACTTTTACTTGATGGTGGCTGAATAACATTTCTCTCAGTCAGTCACAACTATTATGCCACCTCGATCCAATCTACATCTTTTCACTCATTCCGAGTCTCCATACATAATAATTTAAAGTTAATAATTATATAGAATCTCTGAACCTCCCCAATTGAGAAGCCATTAACAAACGATACACAATTAGCAGCTGAATGAATGACAAACAATGTAAAACTGTTGTGATAATCTCGGAACAGAAGAATTATTTCCTCTTCATTTCATTTCATTTCTTCTCCAGAAGCCATTTGATATAAAGTTATTCATATTTTCAGTGTATTATAATTTTGATGGAGGAAACAGTACAAAGCCTCATGAAGGAAGAAGTTATACGAATGGTACATATGTTGTATAAACTAAGTATGTGCTGCAGATTTCCTCCCATTAGTTTAATTAAGGGTCTTAATTTAATTAATTAGTCTTTTTTTGGTGAATAGGAAAGTTTGAGATTTCTTCAAACTATATATACCATTTGTTTACACCTGGTCAGAGAGATGGGTTGCCTCATTTGTTTAAATCGGGCCAGAGAGATGGGTTGCCTCATTTGTTTACACCTGGTCAGAGAGATGGGTTGCCTCGTTTGTTTACACCTGGCCAGAAAGATGGGTTGCCTCATTTGTTTACACCTGGCCAGAGAGATGGGTTGCCTCATTTGTGTGGGGTAGTAAGAATGAATGAAATTGTCAGTTAGTCATTTTACTATAATCAGTCGATATTTACTAAGGCATAAATATTTTCCTCTGTCCAATGCAGTTATTGCAGTTGAAGGGTTAAAATTAATTATTCTACCTTCCATGTGTTAGCCTTAGTATATTGATTGCTGTAGTATATTAAATGCAGTTGCATATTGATTGTAGTCTCCTTTAAATGATCTGATCTGTTTGTGGTATACTTGTGGTGTTCATGTGTTCGAGCAAAACCTGCCAAGCCATCATAAATATTACAAAATATAATATGTCTACATAATGTTTCCTAGTTTTATGACTAACTGACAACTTCATTCATCCATTCAATCCGTCTCTATGGCCACCAGGCCATCAGTCGTAGCGACCCCAGTCTCAGGTGTGTGTGGCGAAATGTGGCAGCAATGGCTTTGTTTACTCGTGGTCAGAGTCAGTGAATGGACTCGACTAACCCTCGCTATAGTCTCCAAATGGACACTATATAAGTAAAATTGTCTATCTAAAAATGCATACGTTTCCTACATCGATACAAATACAACATATACTAGAATATATAACATATAAAACTCAATTTCCGTTGTTTGGTGCGAAAAAAATGGTGTAGCGAGGTGCAGCTTGTGACAGGAAGGAAAGGAGGGAAACGGGGGATATGGGGATATGCGAGTTGGCTTTAAGTAGCGACACTGAAAATCTTTCATAACGTTGTATTAATAGTAAAATAAATCACCATCTTGATCACAGACATGGTGAACGACGTGACCAGTTACACGAGGTGTTGGCTCTTATTGCTTGTCACCAGTGGTTGTTAAAATTGTTTACAGAAATACAGTTTACATAACAGATATTTATTTGTAATTATGGTTGCATAAAACATATTTATACAACATGGGATTATATTAACTATGCATCCCGTTTGTTCATTTATATGGGTTAGGATTAATTACCATCTATTGCCATAGATCAATTCCAAACCTCCACCAGAGAGAGCAGTTACTAGTTACACTGACACTTAAATTACTAAGTCAAAACTATGTCTGTCAATATGTGGTCAAGGCTATAGAGGATAAATTGGTGTGACGGTGGTGGTGGAATAGTGTTAGTGTTATCTGTTTATTCCACCGAGTCCAGTAGTCAGCCTACATCTGTCTGGGCCAGAATTATTCACATTCATTGCAAGACACAAGCCGAGGTCATGGTTTTCTTATAAACACTGACTTGACTTTGACCACAATCAGTTCACATCAGTATGAAGGAGATCCAAGTTGAACTACTGCTGCTGGAAACATTCAGTAATATAGTGAACAATACAATTTTCATATCTTTACTGAGGAGTGTTTTATGTAGTTTGTGATTACACAGCCTGATACAAAATAAAAGCAATGGAAAATTTGGACCAACAGGAGAACAACTGTAGAGTGCTACCGGGGCAAACAAGTAATTATCAGAAGCAATAATACACATGCATCTGGCCACCACTGTGAGATGGAACACTTTTTTGGTCATCGCAAAAGACCATCATTTAGATATAAGAATAATGAAGTGAAATTGTGGTGAGCATTGTTCAGTCTTGGTCAAGATGATAGTTTACAGTGTTCTTTTAGGTTACCATCTCAGCGACACGTCTTGGGTTTCAATATTTATAAAGCTCTCATATAACATCACACATCTTATTAGAACATGGAAACTAATGCCTCCTAATTTCTTCAAGAATGTCAATAAACAAATTAACTACATTATGTTTATTAGATTAAATCACGTAATTAATATTGTGTGTCCAGTCACCCTCGGCAACAATTACTGCACGTAACCTCTCGGACATCAAGGAGACGAGGTTCTGTAATATAGAACATAAATATCTATTCTAATCTTAGGGGAGTATTGCCTACGATCTTGAATACAACACAATAAGGGTTTGGGGATCTCTTTAATTTTTTCTCCTTTCCTTTTTACTTTTTTGTTGTCCGTCTTTCCTATCACGTTCTACAGAGTCTTACTGGCCTTGGACGGTGTTCATTCTATCCCACAATCAATCACAGTGGTGGAAAATCCAATAAAATAAATAGAGGATCCAGATTCGTATGGGAAACATTTCCTAATCATATTAGAATGTTTTATGTCTTAAGCCTTTAGGGATATCACACCTAAAACTACAGTAGTATGAAAATAAGCCAAACGTATGGCACAATTATGCTGATCAACAAGCAACCCAAACCAAAAAACACAACCTCCTTGGCAGAAGTAATATAAAATGTTTTCCCCCGTTCCTTATAAAAGTTAGTCTAATCTAATCGAATTTTCTCTCTTTCCAAACCTTCAAAATGAACTTTCCCTTCCCAAAATGAACACCAACACAGATGCTAAGTTTAATTCATAATGAATGCAAACTGATATATTTATTTTGTAACAGAGATATTCATATTGAATATATAATTTATATATAATAATTGTATTTGTATGATCGTAACCATAAAAGGGTTGACCCCATGTCCCCAGCACCAGGCGACGGGCTTCCCCTATACACCTCATCCATCAGGGCAGCAACCTCACTCCACCGTCACTGCTGAACCAGTGAACCACTAGAGCCAGGTACCATATTTCTTAATTAAGTCTCACTCGGTACCGAGAACCCGCTTGGCTTGGTTAGATTAGGATAGATATGTATTCATATGGAAGTTTAATGAGCCAGGACAGATCATGAGACTATTTTTATGAACATCCTGTGGTTACTTTTATAGCTATATAGCTCATGCGCAATTATCCTTTATTTTGGCCCTCACTTCCTTCAGCTGGGCGAAATTTGGGTATAATGATGCCAGGCCGAGTTTGCGCCATATCCAATTTGCACTATGTCCCCTGCTACGACTACGAGTATATACTCACTACTATATATATATATATATATATATATATATATATATATATATATATATATATATATATATATATATATATATATATATATATATATATATGCTGGAGGTATCCCTTTGCAAAGGAAATCTTACAGGGGAGGCGTTCCCGGTGCCACTCGTCCCAAGGCTGTTGCACCATAGACAGTGGGCGATGGGGATCGCCACCAAAGATGAGAAACAGTAAGGATAGTTCATAAATGTCATCAATTCAGCCGTGACGTCAAAGTGATGATGCTCACTGGAGACCCTTCTGCCTGCTGGAGACCCTCGCATAGCCTACAGGAATCTCGTTCAAACTTAAATAATCTCTCCTTATTCTTGGTTTAATACATGATTTATACATCACACGTGTGTGGTGTTCTCTAAAATAGTTTATTGATAGTTGTGGATATAGTTTTCATGAATAGTAAACTAGTGTATGCTATATTGAAGACTATAGCACAGTATTTACAAGCTGATAGAGACTCGCTCACGCCGATCCAAGCTAGCAAAACCCCGTGATATTAATTTATTATGATTAAATATAGATAAGTTACAAACATAGAATATTTGGATTATTGACTGAATTTCCTAAAAATTCGTTAATATTTCTTTATGTTGTATTACATGCATAGCATAGCATGTCTCTCACCCATCTTTCTCCCCACATTAACTCTAACTTCACCCACAATTTCGCTTCTTTGGTCGCCACATCACTACGCCAATGACATTATGTCTGACCTAATTAAACATGAACAATGAGCCTTCTAACTTTAATTGAAAAACTCTTAATTATTGGTCAATACAATTTTATTAAATGTTAGCTAAAATATGTGGTTTTGTGGATTGTTTCACTGAATAAGAAGTCTCGAAGCATCGCTACTTAAAACCAACCTGCATATCCCCATATCCCCCGTTTCCCCATACCCTCTCCCTTCCTTCCTCTCACAAGCTGCACCTCGCTACACCGTTTTTTTCGCGCCAAACAACGGAAATTGAGTTTTATATGTTATATATTCTAGTATATGTTGTATTTGTATCGATGTAGGAAACGTATGCATTTTAAGATTTTACTTATATAGTGTCCATTTGGAGACTATAGCGAGGGTTAGTCGAGTCCATTCACTGACTCTGACCACGAGTAAACAAAGCCAGTGCTGCCACATTTCGCCACACACAAATGAAACTGGGGTCGCTACGACTGGAGGCAACTGTACCAACAGCCTGGCCTCGGCTCCTCAACGCAGCTGTCCCATGTTCAAATGTGGGCAGCTGTACACTCGGACACCATAGACTCGAGACATAGAGCAGTCGGTTTCTTGATGACAGCCCACCCAAAGCCTCCAATGGTTCGAGATGTGTGTTGCCTCGTGATGGTTTGGGTGGGCTGTCGTCCAGAAACTGCGTGCTTCATATCTCGGACTTCGACTCAGGTGAGCTAGAGACTGTCACTATGGTATACGAGTGTACAGTCATGGCTGATAGTGCTGGAACAGGGTCCAAAGAGTGTTGGATAGCAACTGAACAGAGTTCGAAAGATAGAGTCTTCTAAATATCTCTCAACGTTGAGAATGGTTTGGAAAATTCAGCCATATCTGTACATATGGATAACTCAAACAAATTGCTGACTATTATTTTTTCACGTTTTCATATGATGTTATTGTTCTGAAGATTATCTTTGAAGTAGAAAATATTGAGGAAGAGAAAAAGATAAGTAAAATGTGGAGGAAGAGAAAAAGTTAAATGTAATATGGAGGAAGAGAGAGAAATATGATGACGGAGGTAATTACAAATAGAAGATATAAACACAACATGCAAGGGAAACTATCTGCCTATATATATATATATATATATATATATATATATATATATATATATATATATATATATATATATATATATATATATATATATATATATATATATATATATATATATATATATATATATATATATATATATATATACTGGGGTGTTATGAAAGACATCAACCCGTCATATCATAATTATCATCTGATCTAATTTGCCAGTGAGATGTAATGCAATTGATATATACGATATTGTGGACAAAGGTAATTAAATCAAACGCTCGTGTGTCTGTGTGAGTGTAACTTCTCCACAAGCCACTCTACTGGTCTAGTGTGTGTGTGTGTGTGTGTGTGTGTGTGTGTTCTCAACCCATAAATCTGATCTTATCACATCTTAAACCTGTGGTTCCAGCCACCAACAAGTCAAGTAGTGCCTCTCTCTCTCCTCAGTTAGTCATCACCTCTAGACCAGACCACACCCAACTACACCAGAACAGTTCTCTCTCGTTCTCACCATCACCACACTATACAATCTTCGTCCGACTCCTATACTGTCCTTTCTATAGGGACTGTAGTTTTCAACATTTTGGAACACCTGCAGGTAACTTGAATTGACCCATCTAGCAAGTAAAGAATTTATTATTCGAGATTTTGTTGTTATATTTTTATGTCTCAGATTTATCAACTCTATTGTTAGTAAAATTATTGCTCTATGTCGTCGTTCTTCATTTCACTACATTCTAAATCATTCGTTAACTGTCACACATACCGTACAAACACACTTCGGTATAGTTTAATAAGTAGCACCGTGTTACTCTCCGTTGGTGTTCTGTAAGGCTTAATAATATAGATAACAAGTTGATGAAACATAAGGGAAGGTTCTTATTTTGGTAAATTTGAGAGCTACTGATTCCTCCTAATTATGTCAGAAAATAGATCCCCTATTAATAGGGGATCTGTTTCATGGTATAGTTTAGAGGAATCTGAGACCTTCCAATTCACCAACAAGAAAATCTCCCCTGAAGGAGGAAATTCACTTTTGGTTGGTACATTAGAGCCTATTGATTCCTCCAGAGTATGTCAGGAAATGACCAGAAAAAGGGAGATAAAGATAACAACAGAGACTTCAACACTGACCAAGGGGAGAAAGATAACGAAAGGAACGACTATCAGAATGAGAGTGAGAGAGATAACAAAAGGAACGACTATCAGAATAAGGGAGAGACAGATAACGAATGAGACATCTACCTAGAAAAGGGAGACGGGGACAGTGGGGACTCACAAGATAAAGGTGGCAGTGACAACACACGACCCATGACAACCTTCGAGGACTTGATGGAGGCTGTGGGTACCAGAGGTCGATGGAACTATACTATCATCTTGGCATGTGCCTTTTGTAAGTTGTTAATAATAATGTTAATAATAATAATAATAATAATAATAATATTAATAGTAATAGTAATAGTAATAGTAATAGTAATAGTAATAATAATAGTAATAGAAATAGTAATAGTAATAGTAATAGTAATAGTAATAGTAATAGTAATAATAATATTACTATTACTATTAATATTAATATTAATATTAATAGTAATAGTAATAGTAATATTGATATTGATAGTAATAGTAATAGTAATAGTAATAGTAATAGTAATGACAATGACAATGACAATGACAATGACAATGACAATGATAAATATTATTATTATTATGGTAGAAATAACAATATCAACAATAACATTAATAATTATATTAAAACGAGTTCTTTACTATTCCCACAGCCAGCTTCACTATGCCCATGTGGTATGTCTCATATCAGTTCCTGGGCACCACTCCAGAACATTGGTGTCGTGTGCCAGAGTTAATGGAGGCCAACTGGACCCAGGAACAAATGATTTCCCTCTCCGTCCCTCTCAGGTCAGTCAATTTCCTGCTAGAAGAACAAAGACATAGGGAACTGAAAAAATTGTCCAACAAATCCACTGACTCTGGAATCGAACCCAGGATTTCTTCCTTGCTAGGCGAAAATACTAACCATTACACCATCGGCGCCTCCACCATTCAAATATACGAACCTTCAATAACACAAGATCGTGTAATAGTATGTTTGTATGTGTGACTGTATTTATACATGTAGTGTACATGTATAAATACATGCCTCAGGAATTCGTATACACCACTGTGACATCAGGGGTTCGTAACAACTAGAACATTTTTATACATTAATTTCTTAACACCAAACTTTTCTAGTAATGTTGTTTGGCAAATACTTGAATGACTTGAAGTCTGGGGTGGGATCTTCAAAGCTTCGTAAGTTCAGTTACGATTATCGTAGCGCCATCTTTGTTCGTAAGGTGTTCGTAACCGCTAAGAACGTATCTTCAAAGCTTCGTAAGCGAGTTTTCGGCCGCCATTATCCGCCATATTTGTTCGTAGCGCTATGAAGATTGAAAAGCAGTCGTAAGGCTCATAGCAGGGTCGCGTAGTCGATAAACAACCCGTAAATAGTGAGATTTGAGTTTATTTACACTTGGCGCGGCTGACATAGACGACATAATGGTTGTTGTTATTGTCATTTATCGGTAAATATAAACAAGAGGAGGAGATTCAGCAGCTTAGGAGAATGGAGCTGCAAGTGTCAATTTAAACTGATGCACTGTGGAATAGAAAGTTACAAATATTTTGTGTGTGTATCATTACCTTTGGAGTGTTTAATTAAGAATAATAGGATATAATGGTGACTTACTAATTGCAGGAAATTGGCTTCCATTTACCTGCAAACAAAGCAGAAATTCTTCATTGCATAGTTAGACCTAATTTAATCCATGTAGTATGAGTCTTTAATCCATATATTGTCCTTTGTATGAAGTGATGTGTGAGCTGGTAACATTTAAATAACTGGAATTATATACTTACTGATACATACTGGATGTATAAAAGGTTGACCATATTCCAGAATCTAGGGAAAAATTATGTTTCAGAATTAACTATTGCAAATATTATCATGTAAGTTTCAATAACATGTACCGTACATGAAACTTTCTTACCAACTCAATTTTATTGAACAGTATAATTTAATAGATAATTTTCACCTGTTTTCATATAACATAAGACTTGTCTTTTTCTAAAATAAATGCTTTTCAACAGCTAATAACAAATATGTGATTGGTATTGGTTTTTCTTAATAGACTATAAAAAAACATACATTTTATTTACATAAAGTTTACAAAAATCCATGATACCTCCCTAGCTATTTGTACTATTAGTTTCCTGCATAATCACAGTTCATTACATCATATATACCTGAGTAAAAACATGCAAATTTATGATATTGGAAAGCTGTTTCACTCATGTACTTTCCAACAATGACTGATAACAAAAAACACCAATTCCATAATGACTACGGTACTTGTTTGTCACTCTTCACATTGCTTGGACAGATCACAGATATGGCAGAGAAATTATTAAAATACAAGATTAAAGCCACAGTACAGTATAAGTAGATCCTTATAGTTAATCTCCGAACACAATAATTATTCAAGTACTGTACCGGTACTTTCCCCCTTCATTAATACTATTGGACAAAGATAAAAATGCATGAAAAAAAGTTGATTTTACTGAAAGAATAACAAATATAACATGAAATGTGAATGCTAAAATAAAAACTATATTTGAGAGATAAAATATATAATGAAAATAAATAACATAATTTCTTAAAAAAGCATAAGCAGAAGTTAACTATACTTTAGATTGAAACCTACACACAAACCACACAACTAAAACCATACTTGCACTCTAATAACTATGTCACAAAATATAACACAACTTAAACTACACTAATTATATATATATAAAAAAAAAAGACACGTGAAAACAAATCACCTTTTCTCGATTGCCTTTTTAATGTTCACCAAAGTTTCTGATATTTTTGTTATATTTTCTGCAAGATCCATCCAAATATCCCTTATAGTCTTATGGAAAACTAGTATATCCTATCTGGAGGTAGCGTAGCTTCCAGATAAGCTATCACACCTCTAGCAGGCCTAGAGGAAGGGTGACTTGAGGTTACAGAGCTGTGGTATGAATGTTCCTCATTTGATAGAGGTTCTACCAGCTTCGGCAAGCTGTCGCCAGTCAAAACCTCACAGTCTTCCACTGTAACTGGCCCAAAGTCCTGCCAACTGGGCCCAGGTGTAGGTGAATGGACCCTTGATGGCAGTCCTTGGTTAGGTGAAGGGGCCCTTGATGGCAGTCCTTGGTTAGGTGTAGGTGAAGGGACCCTTGATGGCAGTCCTTGGTTAGGTGAAGGGGCCCTTGATGGCAGTCCTTGGTTAGGTGTAGGTGAAGGGACCCTTGATGGCAGTCCTTGGTTAGGTGTAGGTGAAGGGACCCTTGATGGCAGTCCTTGGTTAGGTGTAGGTGAAGGGGCCCTTGATGGCAGTCCTTGGGTCAGCCACATCACCTTCATCCAAGTCTTCTTCAGCAGCTGAGAAATTATGAAAATTAGCAACTTTCATATAATTTTAGAGAAATATTAAGGATTATCATTATGAATTAATATTGTAAAGTCATACCTAAAGAAAGCAGTATATAATTAGTCATACATATAAGTACAGCAGCAGTACTGCAATTTTTTACTTAGTTAAAGTACTCATATGATACATATGGAATCCAACAAAGCATCACAAATTTAGTTTTGATTAATATTAACATGGCTCCAATTTTTAAGACTATAGGACCTGCTGCTAACAGGAGTTATTTATATGATACACAAAATATAAAAAAAATCACTATGTACTTGACTCTTGTATATTGGGTAATCACAGTACAGTACAGTACATGTACTGTGATTACTGAAGGTATGGATATATGAGAACATCTTGTATATATATATATTCCTAGGACTAAGGCCTTATGATTTGCACTGTTTAACTTTGAATGGAATTGAGAGGTAATGCTGCTCAAAATTCATGTTTTATATATATAAACTCTCAATGTAATTACTTCACTAGTGCCAATGAGGGAAGATTTCCATATTCCTAGCCTAGATGAACAGTAGGACATTATTTACTGTTATATACTGTACATACTGCCTGGGTCTTGGAGTCCACAGGAATACCCAACACTTGCACTTTTTCAATGACTTGAGCCATAGCCTCAGGTGAATGCCTTTGTGTCACTAGTGCCACTACCTGAAATATAACGAAAAATGGTACATAATTCAATAACAAAGCAGAAAAAATTACAATACCTGGTTATTTTATTAAAATAGTACCGTACTGTATCTAAATCAGGCAATGGACACTCCCCCCATCTTTCAACCCATGTGTGCCCATGCCAACACCCAAATCCACAATATTAATAATGCTTATATAATTTATTTCCTTAATCTGTCTTTCAATAAAAATGTTTGAAGTATAAGTTATTAAATTGCACTTGCCAGATTTCACTACATATTGTATAATTCTGCCTGTTACTTGGTAATGGCAGTCAACTGTAACTTATAGATTTTGATATTATCATAGAAACTACTGTAGGTAGGTTTAAAGGAAATAAAACAGTGACAGTAGAAGTTAAAAGAATATAATGTCCTCCAAGTCAATGTCTTTGATTTATTTTCATGACAACCATGCAGCTGCTAGTAAACTTTTTGTATTATGCTGTTTGTTCTTGATATAAAGTACATAACCTAACCTATCTTTAACTAACATAGCCAAACCTAACCTAACCACAGCTATATACAATATCATACTAGTGATTGGCGTGATATTAAATATATACCAAGGAAGCTGCCTTAACTACACTGTTGTGTTTAATGTTTACCAACACAGTACAGTATAATAATTCCCTTACCTGTCTTTTGTTGTTGCTGTCTGATGTAACTTGGTGACTGTCATCTATATCAGCTGGTAGTGTTGAAATCTGAGACAATATTTATGTGTTGACATTGTGATACGACGCTACGATTGGCTTACAGTATCAAGGACATTTTGTTTCCTTCATTGTGATTGGCTGAAAGTCAGTCTGCTTGGTGACGGGAACAGCCAGCGACGCTCGCTACGAAGACATCATCGTGAGCTACGAAGGAGGTTACGAAGCGTTGGAGATACCAACTTACGATCTTCGTAAGCCACGAACAAATATGGCGGCTACGAGATCGTAAAGTTGATCGTAGCGCCACCAACTTACGAAGCTTTGAAGATCCCACCCCAGAAGAACAATCCCTACAGTATGTGCAGAGTAAAGACCCCTTTTAACCAATGTCCTGTGTACAAATTCCTGAGGCCAACAGTTACTGTACTTATACATTTATATGGATATATAATGATCCTGTAAAGGCCGCTATAGACCTATCCCACTTTAACCCTTAAACCATGGGTGACGAGAAGTCTCGCCACCAGCAACATGTGTGGAGGACCGCGGGTGATAAGAATTCTCAATGATGCAGGTTTTTAAATTGTGGGCCCCACATGGGGCGAGACATGGATGTGTCGGGTGGCAACACTGATTTTGGACTTGAATGGAATCCCCCGTGGCCACCCTCCTCTTGCCAGTGTTGAACTTGTAGTGAGGGTGGTAGCACGTATTTCCAAAGCTCTCTTTTTCCTGTAATTACCATATATGTTCGTAAAAACGACAGTGACATTATTGTTGTTGTGTTGAATCATTTGATTGACATGTTTTATAACGATATCAGAGAGTGAAAATATACATTGATATGTAAATAGAGTATAAAAGTGAATTTTGAGTTGATGTCATTATGAGCTGGCTACCTATCCTACAGATGTTCATTTAGTCTTCACAAGTATATCAGCAGACAGCTAAGGGTTGGTACTTCAATATCCTGTATAGTTTATTTCTGTATCGTGAGGAGTTACAAACGATTAGTCATCAAATGTGTTCTATACATAGCGACCGCGAGTTAAAACAGAGCTGCCACGGTAGATAAAGCCAGTGACTAAGAGGAAAATATACCAAACTTTCCTAGAACAATCACTTAAATGGCGTTTATTGATAGAAGAACTTAATTCAGAACGATAACGTGATAATAAAGAAATATAAAATGGATCTGTTGACAACAATACAGCGCGGGAGTGGCAGCAGCCACAAAAATGGCTTATGCATATACACATCACCACTTGTTTCTCGCTAACACTGTATTTATTCCTAAACCAGCTCTTTAAATATCTATGATTAGAGTAATTTTTGCTTAAAATTATATAATCTTTCATCTTTCTTCGGCTTTGACACAACTATCAAGACACCCTGTATGTTCATTGATCATATTTCCAATTATGAGGTATGTACAGCCACGCACCAAAGTTTCTGTACCCCCTCAGTGGAAGTCAGGGTTAGAGAGAGCAGAGAGGGTAGGTAAACGGACGGGAGCCACCACAGTGTTGTCAACTCTAACCAAGATAGTATTCCCGAATCCCGAACCATGAGTTGTGAAGCTCCAAATGAAGCATTCACTGGTGAGAGGGAGAGTCAGAAAGGGGGATAAGTGGAAGTATAGTTCTCAATCTCCACATCCTGTCTGCTTATATATGTGTTTTATTATTTTGACAACTTAAAAATAGTGTAGTTTTACTTTGTTATTGCAGTTATTATAATCATCATCATCATAATTATGTTGTCGCGCCAAAACCATATTCACTTTAGGTCAGTCATTTGCTTCCTTTTCATAACTCAGGTATAAGAACGTCTTTGTGCGTTGTGTAATAATTTATCTCTGAAGATTAACAGGGGCACCACGGGAATTTTTGCTACTTACCCCCAATTATTGATAACAATTATGAAGTAAAAAAATGTGAAGCTTCGTGAACCCTTCGAGGATGATTGTTTATTAGCATATTATTTCATCATTTCAAAGTCAGATGATATTAATACATATCTGATTACGTAGTCTCAAAACTCAGTGCAGTTTTCATTAACTGAATAAGTAACGAGTATATTATACCTTCCTTCTCCTCCCAACTTTGCTGTTACTCTCTCCACTTCTCTGATCTCCCTCACCA
This sequence comes from Petrolisthes manimaculis, assembly GCA_034508575.1. Classification (NCBI taxonomy): domain Eukaryota; kingdom Metazoa; phylum Arthropoda; class Malacostraca; order Decapoda; family Porcellanidae; genus Petrolisthes; species Petrolisthes manimaculis. Next base: position 83,609 of record JAWZYT010001847.1, on the reverse strand, counting down.
TCCCATTTACTGTATTCCCTAATCACCTTCCCGCCTGGCTCACTCACTTCTTCCTCTGACATACAGTATATCACCTTCCACCCTTCATTTTGACACACCTAAAGAGGGCCCAAGGTGGGTCGAAACTTTGTTTATCCCCTGTTGCTAGTGTATACTCATAGTGTATATACTAATATACTTCAATTTTTTTGTTAATTTGTTATACCATACAGAATGAACCAGTCAGCTTATTTCACAACTACATAGAATACACGATTAATGCCAATGAGGCAATATTCCATCTTTTTTATTATTTTACTTAATCTCTTTACGACCATGAATAATTTGTAGCTTAAATTACACCTAAATTACTATGGATTTGTGAAATTATATGTTTTAAATATAGTTACAGTGAGGGTAAATTTATATTTATATAAAAAGATGGTAAATGCTCTTTGTATACAAAGAGCATAACTTTATCCAACTTCTTACAAATGTAGAATGCCAATATTTTACTGATATCATGAGCATCTGCTTTTATATAGGAGGAATGAAAATGAAAAGTTCAATATAATACAAGAACTCGAATATGATAAATGTTGAAAAACATGAAGCTTCAAGAGATTCCTTGTGAGCTTCATCGAAGCTTATGTCATTCTTCCAACAATGTTGGCTTATCATTTGCAAGACAAACAGCAAGATGCAAAGACGGCAACACGACTCTGTAACTGTTCGGGCTAGAATTGTAGGCAGGAGCGAAGCCGAGCAAAGTATCGTTGGCTGAACCGGTGGCAGGAATCTGGAAATCTACAAGATCGTCCGAGAACAGGACGGTCACAGAAAACCCAACTCCCTATCAATAGCACCGATACTTTGCCTTGCTTCGCTTCTGCCTATAATTCTAGCCCGTACAGCTACAGAGTCGTGCTGCCGTGACGGTGGGCTGAGTGAGGCTGAGGCTGAGTGCCGTCTTTTTTGCATCTTGCTGTTAGTCTTGCAAATGATAAGCCGACAGTGTTGGAAGAATGACATAAGGAAGAATGACATAAGATGAAGTCATATAACCAAAAAGATGGAATATTGCCTAATTAGTATGATTCGTGTATACTATGCATTTGTGAAATAAGCTGACTGGGTCAGTCAGTATGGTATAATAATTTAACAATAAATTTGACTTGAGTGTTTGCGAAGGAATGCCTTGACTATTTAAGAGAAGATTATCTCTTTAGTAAATTTGAGCTCTGCAAATCCTCCAAACTATGCCACGAAACACATCCCCTGTAAGAAACACTGAGGTCATCTGTTCCCTGGCATAGTTTGAGGGTTTCATAGAGCTCCAATTTAGCAAAAATATATTTTCCCCTTAAGAAATTATGTTTGAGCCATGAGACTGGAAAACACTGAGCTTGTAGAAGGGGAGACTGCCGCCCTACAATTGTATGTGATCAGATAAGGTGGGTGTAAGTAAGAAGGTGGGTTGAGTAATAGTGGCTGATACTGCATTGAGTTACGAGAATATGACATAATCAGATATAATGTAAATATAAAGAATATAGAAGGTTTACTGACCACATTTAATAATCACGGAACTGTGATCAGTCCAAGTATGAAATTCACATTCCCGTAAATGATGATGATGCAAAGTAAAACCAAATTCTGTTCTCTATGCAACAGGGGATAAACTACGTTTCGGCCCACCTTGGGCCCTCTTTAGGTGTGTCAAAATGAAGGGTGGAAGGTGATATACTGTATGTCAGAGGAAGAAGTGAGTGAGCCAGGCGGGAAGGTGATTAGGGAATACAGTAAATGGGATGGTGAGGGAGATCAGAGAAGTGGAGAGAGTAACAACAAAGTTGGGAGGAGAAGGAAGGTATAATATACTCGTTACTTATTCAGTTAATGAAAACTGCACTGAGTTTTGAGACTATGTAATCAGATATGTATTAATATCATCTGACTTTGAAATGATGAAATAATATGCTAATAAACAATCATCCTCGAAGGGTTCACGAAGCTTCACATTTTTTACTTCATAAGACGGGACACATTGAGGGAGGAAAGGGGCGGAACTTGCGAGAGGGAGAGAGTGAGATCAACAATGTTACCAACTCAAATCAAGTCTCCCAGTCAGGAAGGGGGCTCGATATATCTGTCCACGATAGTACAGTACAACTATAGGCTAAATAGAATCCTAGAGATATATAAGTAGGAATACCTGCTTCGTTTCTCTTCAGTTAAGTTATGTAAGTTGGCCATTGTATTTTTGTCTTTCATTATTTTTTTCTTTTCCTTTTTTCCTATAGAATTGTAACTCAATGAATTGTATTTTTGTGACTGCAGTAGATAACCTATCATTAGTTAAATATAATCTATGTTATCATTATCCAAGGATTATTTCAATCTTTCATATGTAAACGGTGTTGTGGTCAATAATCTATCTATCTGTGTGTAATTTTTCAGTGCACCAGGAGACGACAAACTTAACGAGTGCCTAATGAATAACTCCAACTACACCCATGCAGCTGTACTCGGCTTTAATGAGACCTTGAATAATGTGTCAGCCGTCAGTAACACAGAAGATGACAACTTACTCCTTCATTGTGACACCAGAATCTACAACACATCACAACACGAGAAAAGTTTGGTCACTGAAGTAGGTCGTTCGTTGTCGTTCATTCTCTGTTTTAACTTTTAGAAGTTCTGTGATTCCTCCATACTATGCCAGGAAACACTCTACCTTATTAACTGTTACTTCAGTGAGGGATCTGTTTTGTTGTATTATTTGGAGGAATCAGGTGTCGAACAATTTATCCTCAAAATAAGCTCTTCATTAAGAAAATGAATGATATATTATAATGTTTGTCTTTCATAACAAGTTTCAGATTTAAATCATGAAATAATTTTGCTTTATATTGTACCAGTAAAGACAATGTCTCTAAATGTCGATTTCACAGTGGCTTTGGTTTGTTATGATCCTCCCTAACCACACTTGTAACCAACACACAGCACACTTGTACCAACACACAACACACTTGTACCAACACACAACACACTTGTACCAACACACAACACACCTGTACCAACACACAACGCACCTGTACCAACACACAACACACTTGTACCAACACACAACACAACTGTACCAACACACAACACACCTGTACCAACACACAACACACTTGTACCAACACACAACACAACTGTACCAACACACAACACACCTGTACCAACACACAACATACATGTACAGTCGGCGGCATAAGTCGTGTCGCCTCACCTGCTTCACCGAGACATGCAGTGTTCATGAACTCGATAAATACACACGTTTTTTACACCTAATAATCTCGAGTCTATGAACATCGTGTGCCTCGGTGAAGCAAGCGAGGCGACATGACTTTTGCCGCCGACTGTACACTCGCCAGCACTGCCCCGTGTTACAGGAGCTCGCACGTTTTAGGAGATGTGGCACCACTGTGATGATTTGCCTCGAAAAATGCCCACATGTGGGATGGAGTAACCTCGATTCAGTGGTGCATGAAGTGAACTTTGTTGTTTCAAATTTCGAACCACAATGTATCATTTAAGCCCGAATTTGTTTAACCTTAATGTTCTACATTAGAAAGTATTCAGTACTCGTCATTATGTAATGCATTTAAGCTGTCTACATTTTTGTGATTACGTTCTATTTCTATCTTATCACCTAATACATGTATGGATCCCCAAAACTGTTGTCAGAAAAAGGGAGGAGCCATAAGCCTCGCACATGGCATGCTGTGATATGACCACATTTGCTTCAATATTCATAGAACGAATCACAAGAATAGTGAACATCCATGATATTGTCAAGAACTCATTGGAAGAAGCTTCAGTTTCCAGTCATAACTTAAGAGACGAGTTTTCTTCACCTTGCCGGTGGGGCTAGCATATTCATTCTCGCCATCATAACGTAATGAACATAAAACCAGGTAGTTACTGTAGCTGCAATATACACAGTGTTAATAGTGCGTTAATAAAAAGTTAATTTTTGTTAATTGTTGTTTGTTAATTTTTTTTTGGAAAGATTAGTTTGTTATCCATTTACAGGTTAAAGTATATCCCATATAGAAGTGATGTTAATATTATTCACCCAAATAATTGTAATAAAGTCATAATTACAAACGTGATCAGCATAGTTGTCATTCACACATCCAAACTTATCAGTGTTTACTCGTTTATTCAGTTCATGTTACCACTTTTTGAGAATAACTTTTCTACAATTAGTGTAGTAGGATGGTAAGAAATAGGTAGATAGATATAGATAGTTTCTTTTACCTTACAATAAGTAAAAATACATTAAATGTGGCATAGGTTTCTTATTTCTAACTCCAATACATTACCAACATAATCGTGTTTCTTCACTGTTCCTGTGTTTCTTACTACGAATATTGAAGCAAATGTGGTCACATGTGAGCTTGTATGTGCCAGGCTCACAGTTCCCCCTTTTCTCTGACCTCATATAAGGCGCTGCAGACTAGATAATGAGATACGAGCGACAAGTCATCACAAAAACTGTGGCCATTATTATTATGCATTTTATAATAACTACTTTGTGTAGTACCTGGCGTTGACTGGGTGAAAAAGATACCGAATATTTGGAGAACAAAAAGTATGTTGGATTAAGATTCATCATATGCATAAATTGCAAAATTTTCCTCCTGAGGGGGTGGTCAATTTTTTTTCCCGGTGGGGATATATATCCCTATTTTTTTGGTAAATCCCCACTCCTCACTGGCAAGCTCGCCAACAGCAAGAAAGAGCAAATAAAAAAGTGTTTTATTTTTTTCCTCTGAAACCATCATTGGGTCAACCCTGATCAAGAAAATATATATAGGTTCGTGGTTCTTGCTCAGATGGTTAGGGCGTGATGAGGTAAGATTGCATACTTCTCTCTTTTATATACAAAGGTGGCAGATATTAAACACTTATTGCATGGATCAGGTTAAACAAAGTTCAGCCTGTTATGATACTTTGTGGTTCGAAACATTCAACAACAAATTTCACTAAATGCGCCACTGTATCGAGGTTACTTATTTCACACACGTGGATTGTTTCGAGGCAAATCATCACAGTGGTGCCACATCTAAAACGTGCGAGCCCCTGTACCACGGGGCAGTGCTGGCGAGTGTACCACTATACATACCCAAGATGACCCATCCTTATTGTAACAGTGGGACCTGACGTGTGAGAAACGACCCCTGTACTCCACAACTCAGTCCATCAACCAGGCAGGGACACTGGTAGGAAGTGCCGTCTTTGGATACCTCTTTGATGCGTAAGAGAATATGTTTACTTATCTGAGAGAGAGAGAGAGAGAGAGAGAGAGAGAGAGAGAGAGAGAGAGAGAGAGAGAGAGAGAGAGTACACTGAGGTAGTTTGTTTTCTTTTACAATTTGGAGGAATATGAATAGACCAAAATAAATTATTCCCTATTACAGCAAATCGTACTAAAGGGGATAGTATACATTTGGTATTATATTGGAGCTCCTTGATTCCTCCATATTATTCCAGTAAACATCACCAGGTTAATTAACAAATGTAATGGTGTCCTGTTGCTTAATATTGTTTTGGGAGAATCAATTCCTCCAGATGTACCACCAACACTATATTACATCTAATCCCCTTAAGTGAAAATGAGTTCACCATGCACTTATGTCCTGTACAGTAGAAATATACTCGACCCTCTTTCTCTCATCATCAGGCTGGGACGGAGGAAATGTGTGATCATCTCTGTGTGTTTTACCCTCCTCTGCGCTTTCTTCACTGTCGTGGCGCCAAACGTACACACTTATATTTTTTTTAAGTTCCTCTTTCACACCTTTGACAATGGATTCTACCTTGGCTGTTACATAATTGGTGAGTCTATAATAATAATAATAATAATAATAATAATAATAATAATAACGGCATAACACACATACAGTAGGTCTCTCTCTTTCGCCTTAGCCATATTGTATATATATATATATATATATATATATATATATATATATATATATATATATATATATATATATATATATATATATATATATATATATATATATATATATATATATATATATATATATATATATATATATATATATATATATATATATATATATATATATATATATATATATATATATATATATATATATATATATATATATATATATATATATATATATATATATATATATATATATATATATGTTCCGACACTGGACATAGGCTTCATCAAGCCCGTTACCGTGGTCCTAGTCAACTGTTACTCACACACACACGTCACGACTTCCGAACTGGTACCCAGCCACAGAGGGAGGGAAGTGAGGGTTATTCCCAAATACTGCAGTTGTTATGGTACCAATGAGGGTGTTTTGTGACGTTCGGTGGCCTTATAGTCATTGCCTCAAACTCATATCGGAAAAGCAAATAATCTCAGGCTCTCACCTGAGAGGAGCGATCTCCCGACTCTAAGTTATGACACTTATGAGTCCAGAATACTGACCACGCCGCCACCTTCCCTACAATAAACTTCTCTCTCTCAGCCATGGAGGTGTGTTCACCAACCCAGCGTTCTATGGTTGGTCCAATGTATTTTATACCTTGGTGCCTCGGCTACATGTTGGTTCCCCTCATAGCGTACGTGGTGAGGCCCTGGCGATGGCTACAAGCTGCCTTCGCGGTTCCTATTCTCTGTAACATTATCCTCATATGGTTAGTATGGCTTGTGTTAATTTAAGTGGTATCATAATCTTACAACTACACTCCCTCAACTCTTCAATCATATTAATTTGTTTTGGTTAATATGAATAAAAAGGAATGGCGTATTATTGATGATTATAGATTGTTTATAGCGGGAAATCTGTTGTGGTTGATTAAAGAGCTACTAATTATTCCCCTTGCTGACACAACTACTACCATTTCTGACTACCTTTGTGTCCAGGATATTACCAGAGTCTCCTCGTTGGCTGATCCTCCACGGCCACTACAACAGGGCCCTGGAGATACTAAAGAAGGCTGCCTCTGTCAACAAAACTACCTTACCAGACGACCACGTGATTTTGACCACCATGAACATCATCAGACGAAATGTAAGACTGTGTTGTGGTTACCATCACCAAAAATAAAGCTACATTCATGTGTTGGTGATTTTGAAAGTGTCTGATTCCTCCAAACCGTGCCACAAAACAAATAATCAATTGGTACCACTGGGTGGTGCCTGTTTTCTGGTATAGTTTAGGAGAAATTAGTAGCCTTCCAGTTTAGCAACAAGAGAATCTCCCCCTTTTAGTACAATATTCTGTGATTACTATGACCTGAAATATATATACATTTTACAGTCTCAACTCCCCCCCCCCCCCCACCTTGGTTCACCAGGAGCGTTCAGGAACGATTGAGAAGGATCCTGAGGAGACCCGATCACTGAGGAGCATGGTATTGGCAGTGGTAAGGAAGGCATTACTGTTGTTGATAACTCCTGAGGTGAGACGGAAGGCCTGCAGTGTGTTCTTCCTCTTGGGGGCCACTTCTATGATCTACTACGGTGTTAGTCTCAACTCTTATAACCTCAGGTATCTACAGTAGACTGGTTAAGTAACACTATCCATCAATCCATTAACTTATCTATTCCTTCCTCTGCAGAGCAAACACATCCATCTTCCTATCCATTCATTCACTGATTCCTCCCAACTATACCAGAAAACAGACGCCTTCAATTGCAGTAATAGTGATAATAGAAGATCTGTTTCATGATATAGTTTGGAGAAATCAAAGAACTTCCAATTCACCAACAAAAGAACCTCCCCTTAACCCCTAAAGACCGGTTGACGTGATAGAGCGTCTTACGTAAGGAACCGGGTAACAGCACCTACCGTCACAGCGATTTAGCGCTATTTCGCGCCCTGTAGGGCTAGTTTTTCTTGTAGTTGGGCAAGAAAATACACTCACAATATCGATCCGCTACGCACTCAGTCGATTCTTGGACCCCACGATGGCTGGGCGATATTTAAGTAATTTCCCTTGTCCGAATTTGTGCTCTAACGATCGTAAGACAATACCGTAGTGAATATATGTACGTGAGTGACACCATGATATTCCTACAAGGTTACAAATTATTATTTAGTGTATAGATCATGACACACGATACATAATGGGGTAGTAATAAGAAAATAACACCACAAAACACACTCATACAGGCACAATTGATAGTAAATATACGTGTTTCCTACGGTACAAGACGGTTTGTTTATCATTTTCTAAGTGACAGTTACACGATGATATATTCCTACAAGTGTTCATACAATTTTTAGTGTTGAAATCATGACGTACGATACATAATAGTAGTAATACGAGTGAGTTGACAATGGAGTTTCGCTGGAAACTGTACACTAAGCCGTGGTCGAGTCTATCCCGCGCGTACAGACAGACATACTGCAGATTCGCGCGCAGATATGGTCTACTTAAACTCGCCCTATCTCCACAACTATTCATCGTACAGCCCTCCCGATGGTACCATTGGAAAGAGGAAGAGTTGAAGGTAAGGATGGAACAATTTTGAAGTCAGTACACTATATAGGTTAAGAGTGTGAGCATTATGAATATAGGGCAAATCGAGGAATTTTGACGCTAGCGGCAGGGTAGAAATGTGGAGGCAGGGACCTCTCCTTCCCGGTCTGCAGGGGTTAATCAGCTCACTTATTCATTCCATTTTTTTTTTTTTTCAGTACCAACATCTATATGTACACTTTTCTATGCGGTTTGTTGGAGATCCCCTCCTACCTCTTCAATTGGCCCACTACCTCTATCCTTGGGAGGAAGAAAACATTGGTGTGTCTTTACCTCACCTGTAGCGTCACCATCTCCATCCTCACTGCCCTAATAATGCTACTAGAAGAAGGTCAGTCCTGGTATCTCTCGATTGAAAATGTAACCTATTTTTTCAACCCCTTAAATCCAGTCGAGTTCTGACTAACCTACCTCAACACCCAGGTAGATGATATAGTAAAGTAATGGTACACTCTTCGACCTGGACATGGAGAGACGAGGGGCATGGAGCAGCTAGGTGGCGAGCACTACGTCAGGTGATGACTAGGGGCGGCAGGCTGCTGCTTGAGCAGGTAGGTCGGTGCTTGATCAGGCGGCAGGTGAGTGCTAGAGCGGCAGGAATGGCTGGAGCAGCGGGTCAGGCGAGACAGCGAAGGCAGGTGTAACCCAGGAGTAACCCAGAGTGGAAGAAGATTAATGCTCTATGCCTATCGACTGATGGTGTTAGTCATTAATTAAGGCAGCTGGTCTTGTTACATCAACACATCTTCCCCCAGCCTACAAGGTTGCTATCCTGGCTCATACAGCCAGGTATGTACCTACTTACTGCTATGTGATCAGAGACATATGGGGCTGGGAAAATTGTCCAATAATTCGACTGACTCGGGAATCGAACCCGGGATCTTCTCGTTTGGTTGCTGCTGCACCTTATATACAGGCTGGCCGCCAGGTGAGGATGCTTGCGCAGGTGTTCAGCCTGCCGTGTGACAGTTCTGTAACGGGATGTGCTTCATATCATATGAGGTGGAGTGTTCGCCGGCCGTTACATAGTCAAGAGTTTACAGCTGTGTCCGTGAGGCATAGAAACACTCTCCAACTCAATACATGCACGAGCTCGGCTAGGTTAGGTTAGTCTAGGTCCTAGTTTGGTTAGGTTAGGTTAGGTTTGGTTGAGCTGAAAACTAACTATGTTAGATTAGCTGGGAAAGAGAATGAGACTATTTCCCATTTTATTCCATGGTTAGTTGTATTGTTATAACCCAAGCGTTATTCTCCTTCCAACCACAAGCAATGTTGGCCCAGCAGTAAGCAGTGTGAGCATGAACAGCTCCGGACAGATCAATGGTCCACACCATATCCATCTGTGACTTGGTTTGTGCCTCGTCTGATCTGGTAACAGTTGCAGGTGGAGGGAGGGGGGATGTTAGTGGGAGAGAAGGAGAGAAATGATCAGGTAGAGAACACGGTGTGTCAGGAGGAATGAATGAAGCATAAACTGTGAATGGTATCGAATCACCAATAGTTCAAACTTTTTCAGTCGTGGCCCAGTTTTAACTATGACATCATTCTCGTGACCCATACAGAAAAATCTTTTACATATGACCAGAATTATCAATCTAAGAAAATACAAGGCCAGAAATTGAAATGCAAAATTATGATTAAAAGGCATTTTAACCAGAATTATTTACAGAATTATAAACACTGTGGCCACTGCCTCACCTCTCTCTCTCTCTCTCTCTCTCTCTCTCTCTCTCTCTCTCTCAAGAAGGCTAATATTTGTGCAATGATTTTGTTTTAATGATAATTAAATATATGAATATTCGATTATAAAAATATTTTAGGTGGATTTGTGTATGAACTTCATATTTATTTTATTGTCACGAACATTATTATTCTATGCTATTCATGTATTTATTCTTGTGAGCCTGCAACCCAGTATGAAGGAATTCGGGACCCGTAGTTTGAAGAACCCGGGTTTAAAGAAATGCATATAGCATTAACGTAGGTGGATATAGAAGAGAAGAAAAATTAATGTGATCATGATTTGAGCCGAGGGTGAAGGGGAAGATAAATGAAGTTGATTAGTTGAAAAGTAATAATAAATATATGTTACATTATATCCTTTAAATAATGGCACATTCCATTGTTCACCATTGTAGTGGGATAGACTACTGAATATATATTATCCTTTGGATATTAGACAGATATCCCTGTATTCCTTTTATCCCTCGTTCTTGCCCCGTAGGGGGGTATTGCTTGTAATGATGTGGGCAATACTTTAAGAGTTGTGGCGCCTCTTCGGCTCCAGTCACTAGCTTACATTTCTTCAACTGTCCCTCCTTTCTTCCTAGTTCCTTCTTACTTGCTGTCACACCTCTCTATCACCTTTTCCTCGCTGTTGTGCCACCTAATATCAATCAAATCCCTCGTGCTTGTAGTCCAGCCTATTTATCACCTTCTCCCGAGCCCAGCTGTATATATTTTTTTTCGACAGAAGACGGTTTAAATGTCTAACTTTTTTAATAATCATAATTGTCAACAAATTCATTAAGCTATTTACCCGGATATTTTCTTCTAAATACTGTATGCATTTCCTTGAAAGTAATCGATGCTAAACTTAATTAGGCGGCGCTATATGGCGTTTTCAATAAACTTTGTATAATTTTATGCATAGGCTATATAATTATATTACATTATCTCTCAAGTATACTGACAACCTTACACATCCTTCCTACTGTCTTATCCCTCTCTCGCTTGCCCTTCCCTCTTTTCTTTTTTCATATTTTAAACTTTTTCATTCTTAAAAAGTTGTAACGATATAGTCCTTTCTAGCTTATCACTAATAGTCCAATTATATGATTCGAAAAACTGCGGCTGAGATTATGTTGTTGATCGCCTTTTTAGTTCTCAATATGTAGAGATTGATTGATTGATTGATATTAGGCGCCGCAACAGCAGTCATATTGCACCAGAAAACGGTGATAGAGAGGTGAGACAGCAAGCAGGAAGGTAATAGAATGGAAAGAGGGATAGCTGAAAAACTAAAAGCTAGTGGCTGCAGCCGATGGGGCGCCAAAACACTTAAATTTAGTTTTGTCCACATCACTAATGCACGCAATATCCACCTATGGGGGCAATTTGTAGAAAATTTAGAAAACAATTAGAGTTTTATGGGGAAAGATATACAAATGATTTAGATTAAGTGTTGGTGGCAGATTCGCATTATTGACGGGATTATCCCAGCCACAGCATTTCGCCTTCATAAAACTGAAGGACTATAGGTTTCAGGTACTGTATTGTCATTTGCCAGTCTGGTGCTAGTCAGAATGTTAACTTGTTAATCAAACCCATTTGCAGGAAAGAAAAATCCTATCTTATATCTTTCTTAAGTTACTTATAGATATTATTTTTAATAAAATCTTTTTCGATATACATTACCTTACCTTCATCTAGTTCCAGCATTACTGCACAGATCACCATATCACACAACTAATATCAAACCATTAGCTTCAAAATTGGGGCACTTTCTTTTTCCTAACTAGCCCATATTATAACATAAGAGTCGTAGAGGACCAGGACAATAATTTTACCCTTGATGATTCTTGAGTATTTCGTGTGCATATACTAAATTTTATTGAGTAATTCCGTGTGCTCTTCCAACCCACACAGTTCCTTCGTGGGCCAAGATGGTGTTGTCCCTGGGTGGTAAAATGGCCATCACTGCAGCGTTTGGTCTCATCCTCTATTACTCCACTGAACTCTTCTCCACCAAGTACAGAGCAAGAGTTATGGGAGAAGCCAATATGTTTGCTAAGCTGAGTAGTACTTGCTCACCCTACATAAACGACATTTTCGTAAGTGTGTCCTGGTTTTTAACAAAGATGGTGTTATAAAATATGAACAAGAAATTCATTAATAATAGTCCCATGTTGTGAGCAAAACTTGTGAAATTAATGTAACCAGCAATTATTATGGTAGAGACTTGGTGCCTGTTTGTCATCAACACAGCTATGAACCGTCTCGTAGAGAGAGAGAAAGAAAGAGTTGCTAATTTCTGTTAATGCAAGTGTTTTATACTATTTTGTCATTGCTTCAGGGTGAGGAGTTGGTATGGGGTCCATCTGCTCTGTTTAGTCTGACATCACTGGCGGCAGCGTTCATCGTCACACTCCTTCCAGAAACCAAGAACAAGATTATGGCACAAGGAATTGACGACCAGCCAGAACACGTGATGGAACAGCATGACCAGCACGACCCACTACGAACCCAGCACGACCCACCACGACCCCATCCTAAAGACCATGAGGCCAATTCCCAAGTTTTTCGTGTATAGGTATCCAGGCAGCCAACACAAATACAACAACATTGATTCCCAAGTCTGTCTGTAGCAAATCAATTCAGGACTCTGTGATCATGTATGATAATAGGAGACTTCTGATTCCTCCTGACTATACCACGAAACAAGCTGGTGTTTCGTGACAATATTTGAAGGACTCATTTACCTCCAATTTTCCGACAACATCACAGGGTCCCTTAACCCATACGAACCGCAATTCCCTCGGTCACTAACTAAAGGGTTGCGTGTGATCGCCAGCGGTTTTAATATGGAAGTTGGGGAACAGCGTGTTGGCCGAGTTAGATGTAATTTTGTAAAATCTTCCCCGCGATAATTACTGATACATCGTACGTCTGCACTTTAAGATGTTATTATTCAGTAATTATATTAACATCACAGATAAGAATTGGTGTGCAACATACAGTAAAACAGCAATTACAAGCATAAAATAGTACAGGGGTTGGCAGAACTAATAACATTTATATTAGTTCATACCTACACCTTTGGCTTAAAATAAAAAAAACACTATGTTTATGAAAGAACAATGCCCTATGTTAAAAAAAATGAGAGCAATCAGAAAAGTTTTTCACCTCTAATTATACATTTTAATGAGGCCGAAATCAAACGGGAAAGAGATCACTTCCCCAACTTTGTTGTTAACAATTATTTTATCTGGTGAAAAGTGGCAGTTTTACTTAGGTTCGTGACATCGGGAATTAATATTACGGTACTAGCCCCTCAACCGCAAAAACAGGGTGATTTTTAAAGTTTCGATGTTTTATAAAAAAATCTTACACATTTGTAGAGCTTTATTTTACACACCAGAATATGCAAACAAAAGTCATCTATCTCCACTGGTTAGAGTACAGCAGCATATCAAATTCGGAAAATAATATGACAAGTTACCCTCCCAAATAACATACGAATGCATACGCATATGTTACACATGTTTATAATGCGTAGATACATGAGTATGTGTACCTCGATGTGTGCTTGCATGCTTGTGTATGTAAAACGAGTATATAAATGCACTGAAATAGACAAAAAAGGCAACATACAAGTCATTTTTGCATACAACTGTGCATACCTGTGATACGCTAACGCATGCATGCACAATGTATGGGAGTGTTTGAAAGTGTGTTATACTAATGTCCATTGCCTAATAAATGCTATGGGAGGAAAAGAGAGGATAGGGGAGGCAGGGAGAGAGAGTGTATGATAGCCCACGAGTGATTTAATTGGCTGCAGATAACACAATGTGGGTGTAAATGTACTTTGGCCACACCCACCTACACCAAAGGGGGGGGGGGGGGGAAGTCAGCCAATCACGATCAATTACAATAGTCCAAAGTTACAGCTTCCCTTTGGCACTACTGCTGTGGCTATATGTAGCCCATGCAGTTATTTATGGGCTGTTCATTTAAACGGACCATCGGCTTTAAGGCCTAAAATCGTATCGTCCGTTTAAACGGACAATAGGACTTTAGGGGTTAATAAAAGTATATCTTTATATACGTATATAGTTTGATCTTGTTTGTCCTGGAAATTTCACTTTGGTCACGTTTTCTTCAAAGTATTGTTTCATTACGACAGAAAACTTATCTTTTACAAGCTAAACTTAAGTATATTGCTACAATCCCTGACATCTCTTTCATGATATTACAGCAAATTGTGGGAGGCGGTGACAGAGTGGATAAAGAGATGGACTGCGAATGGCAAGGGCCCTGGTTTGTGTCCACGAGAAGCGTCTGGGATTTTTCAGTGGTGATCTTGTAACGTTAGTTACGTTGTAGTGAAGATGTCTGGTATCTTCACTACGGGGTTAATGACAAATAGGTTTGTTCTTTCGGGATGTCCGTTGGGTTGACTGGAATCTGGTGGAATGCCTTGACTAGGTCAATCCTAGAGAATGTGGTGCAGCCAGCAAGCTGTGATGAGAACTCTTGGATGTTCGGTACAGGATACCTGTCCAAGGCGGTGCGAGAGTTGAGTGCTCGATAGTCTCCACATGGTCTGATTTCTCCATTTTTCTTGGGGACTGTGTGCAGTGCAGCTGACCAATTGCTTGAGCTGGGACGAATGATTCCTTGCTCCATGAGGGATTCAAACTCTGCCTTTACTGCTCGGTAGCGTTCTGGGGCTAAACGGCGTACCTTTACATGAGTTGGTGGTCCTTTCGCCTCAATGTGATGGTACACATGGTGCTTCACCTGGTCGGTTGCTGAGAAGGGCCTGGTAAGTGTTGGGAAGGACTTGAGTAATTGTGCGTAAGGGTTGCCTTCCTTAATCACTGATATCTGTGTGCTCTTCTGAGCTACAGGTTCTCCCGCAGTGCTGATACTGGTCAGTGAATCCCTGAGCTTACGATTTTTAATGTCGACAACAAGGTCGAAGTTTGTCAAAAAATCGGCGCCCAAAATTGCTTGTGAAACTGCTCCTATGTAGAAGGTTCATCGAAAGCATCGGCGGAGGTTTAACTCCAGCTTCAAAGTTTGCTGTTTGTAGACCGGTATCTGGGTTCCATTGGCGGCGTAGAGATGAGTGATTGGTGGCAATGACTTGTGGCATGCCTGTGCTGGTATTACGCTTACTTCGGCTCCGGTGTCTATGAGGAATCTAATTTCGGAAAGTGGGTCATAGATGTAGAGCAGTTTTGAAGTGTCGTGGCGAACACTATGCTCCCTTAGTGCCCGCCGTCGGTGTTTGATGTTTTATAATTGCATGGCTGCTGACACTTAAACGCATTACTACCATACCTGTTGTGGTAGGAACAGATTCCGTTTTTCCTTGATCTGCTGTTGGACCTGGACCATTGTCGGTAACGATGAGGTGTGTTGTCACGGTGCCTTTGGCAAATCTTCACCTCCGCTTTCAAGGCACTGACCTTCAGGGAAAGTTTTGATACAATTTCTACGAGATGGCTTGCAACATCTTGACTATGTGTACTCGCGTGCTTCATATCCCTGTTCTCACCAACGTTCATCAGTTTTGGTGAAGTGGTAATGGGAATGGATGCCATGAACTCATCTGCCAGTTTTGCCAGTTCTTCTAGGGGAAGCATGTTCTTTACACTGAAGAGGTTCTGTTGTATGGTTGGTGGTGTGAGGTTGGTAGAAGAGTTGTTGCAGCAGGTCCTGGTCAATCTTCTCCAGTTTGTTTCCCAATAACTTCTTCATCCGGCTCAGCAGTTCTGTCGGCCTCTCGTTACCTAATTCTTCTTTCGAGACTAACTCTTGAAGTCTGGTAGATAGTGAAGATTCCAGGCGGGCGAGAATGGCGTTTATGATGTCGGTGTAGGGGGTCTTAGAACCGACTGCCTTTAATATTGTCTCTGACACTAGGGACAGGACTTCCGGTGGCAGGAGGGCAGTCGTGTGGGTGAATTTTGTGAGGCTAGACGTGATGCCGCTTTGTTTGAAGTTGCACTCTAGTAATGAAAACCATATTGCAGGGTCGTGAGTGCATAACGTAGGGGCTTTGAAGGCCACGGTGGCTACGTTCTTTTCGTTATCTGTCATTTTGTATGTTTTCACCCCGGGGTCACCAATGTAACGTTAGTTACGTTGTAGTGAAGATGTCTGGTATCTTCACTACGGGGTTAATGACAAATAGGTTTGTTCTTGTCTGGTCTAGCCTCTTTATTGCTTCAGGTTACATTTGTATATCAAGTTTTAGAGTGAACCTGAAATATGACCATGTGACGATATCTGTAGTCAACCTGGAATATGAACAATGTTATACATAAACATAAAGGTTGCCTGCCTGCTACAATCTGATGGGTCCAGCTGTTCGTTAATTATCCTGGCTACGCCAACACGTTAAGAAAACACACCCTACATTGTTAATTATCAACTCACAACATAGAAGATGCCTGACAATATTCAAAGATGCTGTTAGTGACGTGCATAAATAAGGTGTTGTTATCATCGTTATGGTGTCATCTAGTGGGGCAGAAGAGAAGCTACGGTACCAACATCACCATGAAGCTCCAATCTCTCATCTGGTGCTACACCCAATAATCTCGGGACCTCGCAAGAGTTAAGGGCTACTGTACAATACTACAAGTAAATAAACATCTTGATAATGGAAACCCTGATACTGTAAATACAAATAAGGAATACGAAAGGATATGAGGTAATTTCATTGATTAAACTATTAATTCGTTCACTCATCAATTCATTTCCTCTCTATATAATTATACTGTAAGATGTAAATTGTGACAGATTGTTGTTTATTTCTACATGATTGGGTTAAAGAATCATTTGAGTTGGTATAAATCTGTGCATGTATAAACAGAATAATCACATATGTTGTTTTCTTTCTTTAGCAAACCAAATCTAGTCTGGCTTACAACACATACACACACACACACACGACCATCACCAACAGTGCCATAAGAGTAATCTCCATCATCTCCACCACTACCACCACTATCACTACCAATACCAACATCATTACCAGAACAAGTTGAATAACCACTATAACCACCACCACCATCACTATTAATACCATATAGATTCTAGAATAACCACTATCACCACCACCATCATCACCATTATTTACATAACTACCACCACAACCACCATCACAACCACCATCTCCACCATCACCACCACCACCACGACCACGATCACGACCACCACCACCACACCATCACCACCACTACCACTGCCACCATCCCCGACCACCACTACCACGACCATCATCACTAATACCACTTCCTTTACATATAGATAAGCCGATATTGTTGCTACTTGTTTGTTTTAACTAGCAAAGATGATGAGGTTTGCTGCTATGATTATATTACAGAGTGTATGTAGGAAGGTGAAGTGATGGTTGATTACAAATAGACTATAGTTTGTGGTTATTAGGTCAGGTTATTATCAACTTTTAGACCACGAAAATATACACGCACACACACACACACACACACACACACAGTAAAATTACACACACACACAAAACAACTTTCTCTCTCTCTCTCTCTCTCTCTCTCTCTCTCTCTCTCTCTCTCTCTCTCTCTCTCTCTCTCTCTCTCTCAGGGCAAAGTACGTCATCACCAATTAAAAGTTACTTGATGGCTTGTTTGTTTTTTACTTCGCACCAAAGTGGGTGAAATGGAAGACAACCTATTCCTCCAAAGGGGTGACTGGGGTGGGCATGGGAGAAAGCTGGATGGGGAAGGAGGCTGGATGAGGGAGAGGGAGGCTGGATTTGGGGGGGGGGGGGAACTGAATGGGGGAGGGAGACTAGATGGAAGAAAGTTGGAAAGGGGGGAGGCTGGATGGGGGGAGGGAAGCTGGTAAAGGGGGAAAGTAGGATGAGAAGGGGAGGATGGATGGGGGTGGGGAGACTGGACGGAATTGTGAGGCTGCATGGGGTTGGGAAGTTGGATGGGGGTGGGGAAGTTGGATGGGGGTGGGGAAATTGGATGTGGGTGAGGAAGCTGGATGGGAAGGGGAGACTGGATGGGGTTGGGAGGCTGGATGAGGGTGGGGAAGCTGGAAAGGGGGTAGGCTGGAAGTGGGTAGGGGGAGTGGGGAGCTATGTCTGGCGAGCTAGCACCCTCCTCCAAACAAAAAAGGGATAAAGTACTTAAAAGTAGATGTGCAAAAACAGGTTACAGTATTTTAATTTTATATCACGGCATCACAAAAAGAAAACAAACAAAGGAGCTCAGTTTAATTATTTCCACACGGCACGACAAAAACAAAACAAACAAGACATCATTCGATGGCAACACCGCCCCTTAAAGATACCAGCCACCACTCGCCCTTTGCTATCGTTATTTTTTTGTGACCTTGACCTTCGACCGATTTTGCCCAAAAGTTAATCATTTTGTTATAGGATGAATATCTATCAATACAAAAAAAAATGAACATCATACGGCTAAACCTGTGGACGCTAGACCACAAACAAACACCCGAACAGATAAATAAATATCCGGCACCAAAAACAATACACCCTCCCTACGGGGCAGTGTAACAAAAGAACTCCTCGGTTGAATCAGATCCATTTCACAATACGGCATCACAAAAGACAACAACAAATCCTCTAAAATTCTGCCACAGCTAAATTGTAGAGACCAACAACCAATGGACTAACACAACAGGAAGATTTTTTTTTTATATATATATACCCTCCGTAACTTTGTATCTGGTATCGGCCCCTCCTCCTCCTCCTCCTCTTCACTCACTTCACCCGAACCGGACCCGCTCTAAGGCCGAAAGAAACGGTGTAGCAGTGTGTGTGTGTGTGTGTGTGTGTGTGTGTTTTGGTTTGGTTTGGTTGGTGGGACAACTCGGTACAGAGCTGCCAACTTCCCCTGATTGAATCTGAGGGGTATGAGTGTGTGTGTGTGTGGAAAGAGAGAGAGAGATGTGTGTGTATATATAGAGAGATGCGTGTGTGTGTGTGTGTGTGTGGAGAGGTGTATGTGTGTGTGGAGAGAGAGAGAGAGAGAGAGAGAGAGAGAGAGAGAGGTGTATATATGTATGTGTTTGTATGACTGTGTGAGAGAGAGAGAGAGAGAGAGAGAGAGAGAGAGAGAGAGAGAGAGAGAGAGGGGGGGTCCTTACGGTCCACACGGTGTGATCTGATTAGAAGATTACTGGTGGAGAATGAATTTCTCCCTAGTGATAGTAGTAGATAAGGATAGCAAAGTAGAAGGATCTCTCCCCACTCTCCACTCCCTCCGGCATGAGCCGTACAGGAAATAAAGTCAGGAGTCAGAACCTTGTGGGGTAGGCAGAAAATACTCCACAAGGAAATTTTATAGGAAAGATGGAAAGTACTTGAAAATTGGCTAACTTGCCACCTGTAATGGGCAAAAATTATTCATTAGTAAAAATCGAAAATCGGGGTCAAGACGCAAGGTGTTTATCTAAGCGACATTTGAAGCTGTCTACGTTATTACAGTTTATTACATTACGGGGACGCCCATTCCATAAATTAACAAATCGGTTAAAAATGAAATTCTTGGATTCATGTGAATTAAAAGATTTACCTATGATTTTACAGCCATTACCTCTCGTGTAGTTTGATTGATCGATATTGAAATATTTGTTGCAGTCCATATTATCTATGCCTTTGATTATTTTGAATACCTGGATTAAGTCGCCTCTCAATCTACGTTGTGCTAATGGGAATAGATTCAGTTCAGTTAGTTGCTCCTCATACGATTTGTTTCTTAGACTTAGTATCATTTTAGTAACTCTACGTTGGACTCGTTCCAATTTTACTATATCTTTCTGGTAGTATGGGCACCAGGCTTGGACACAGTATTCCATAAGGGGACGGACCAAGAAATTATACAAAATGAGGATTGTATCTTTAGACTTATACTCGAATGCTCTGCCAATAAAGCCGATAGTTTTATTTGCTTTCTTAATTACTTCCTGAACTAATCTTATTTTCCTCTTTCTTGATTCTTCTTTCTTGCCTTCTCTCCATTTTTCATTACTTACTCTTCTATGCATTACTCTCCTCAGCACGTTCTCATTCTCCTTCCCAATGCTTCCCTCAGCTGCTTCAGCTGGTAATTGTCCAGGGTTGAAGCGGACCACAGCACGGTAAACGCCATATACGTCATTCTTGTGAGACAAAAGAACTTTGTCTTTGGTAGCATACTCCAAATATGTTTTTACACGAGTGGAAAACACGAGTGTGTGGAGTCGTGTCGCTCGTGGTGGGTGGCTGGGTGCAGTTGCCTGGCATACCTCTCTCTCTCTCTCTCTCTCTCTCTCTCTCTCTCCTTCTTTCTTGCTTCCCACATCTTATTTAGGTTTTGCCTCCGTGTCATCGTCTTCTTCCTCTTCTTCGTATGTGCTTCTGAGTCTTCCAAGGATGAAATATTACAATGGCAGCGTTGAAAAAATCACACGGAAGTAAAAATCGCAGCTCGACAGCTTTTCATTCAGTGAGAGCATACATCCTTCCCCTTTGCCTGCCTCTGGGTAACTGACTGGCAGGACTGCTCGAGGCTAGAGCATATGTATATATCACTCAAGCCAAGAAAGACAAAATAGCGTGATCAAAGCGAGAGGAAAGAGGAATTATGAACTTTACTGTAGAAGTGACTGCGGTGATTTTACCACGTGCGCCGTTTAAAGGGATACGCCACTGTCCATTTAAACCCTTGTGAAGGGATCTAAATGGACACTGGGATGATTCCACATGTTTCTAGAAGGTTTTGGAGCTATAATATGGTATATTTGAAAAATGCATTTTTTTTACATTTGGGGTGGTGAGTTTGCCCTTAAGTCACCTCTCAATCTACGTTGTGCTAATGGGAATAGATTTAATCCATTAAGCCGCTCCTCATACATTTTTTTTCTTAGACTTGGTATCATTTTAGTAACTCTAAGTTGGATTCGTTCCAATTTTACTATATCTTTCTGGTAGTACGAGCACCAGACTTGGACACAATATTTCATAAGGGGAGGGACCAAGGAATTATACAAAGTGAGGATTGTATCTTTGGACTTGTACTCGAATGCTCTGCCAATAGAAGCCAATAGTTTTATTTGATTTCTTAATTACTTCTGTACACTTCTGACTGGGTTTTAGGTTACTTGATATGGTTATCCCTAAGTCTGTCTCTTGGTCCACGCTTTTAAGTTGATTACCATTCAACAAGTAGTTTGCTGTTATGTTACGATGTCCGATGTGGAGTATTTTACATTTATCTGCATTGAAGGACATTTGCCAAGTTTTCGCCAAATTCGACAATTTATCAAGATTATCTTGCATTTCTTTAGTTTGTGCATTAGTGAGTACTGTATTTGCAATTTTATTATCATCGGCAAACTTCGATATTATGCATGAGAGACCTTCATATATATCGCTTATGTAAACTAGGAATAGTATTGGCCCTAAAACTGACCCTTGGGGCACCCCGCTCGTAACGCCAGTCCAGTTAGATGATTTTCCATTTATTACCACGCATTGTTTACTGTTTCTTAGCCAGTTCTCTATCCATCTTAAGGTGTCGCCTTAGATTCTGTGAGATTTTAATTTAGTTATTAAGCGTTTGTCAAAGGCTTTTTGGAAATCAAGATAAATTATGTCTACTGCTTTACTCTTATCATATTCGTTGAAAATGTCGTTTAAAAAGTCTAATAGGTTCGTTAGGTTACAAAAACAGTATTGAGTGTCTCTAAGTAAGTTGTTTTCCTTTAAGTGATTTGTAAGTTTATCTCGTATGATTGTCTCTAGCATTTTACTTACTACTGAGGTTAGGCTGATAGGGCGATAGTTACTAGGCAAATATTTGCTGCCTTTTTTAAATATTAGTGTTACGTTAGCGTGTTTCCATTCGTCAGGTATTGTTCAAGTGTATAATAAATCTCTATATATAAAACAGTCTGTCTGTTTGTTTAGCCGCTATACACGGCCGCATTGTTTCATCTAGAGTAATAATTTTTACATGAATGTCATCGCTGAAAGCTCCTCCGATTACAAAAAAAAATGTTTTAAAATTATCAATGGTGGTTTATTAGTGAGCCATGGGCATGTCGCCTCCACCTATACACCCTCGATGGACACTCAAACCTCTTTAAATAGAAGTTGGAGGACAGAGGAAGAATTAAATTGAGCAAAGGACGAAGAAAAGGAAATTTGAGGATGAAGGAAGCCTTATATTGACGAAGGAAAAGGCTGAACAGAGAGAGAGAGGGTGGGACAAGGGGAGTTGATTATTCTCCACCTATACACCCTCGATGGACACTCAAACCTCTTTACTATAAACTTAAATCTTTAAATAGAAGTTGGAGGACAGAGGAAGAATTAAATTGAGCAAAGGACGAAGAAAAGGAATTTGAGGACGAAGGAAAAGGCCAGTACAGATATAGAGAGAGTGGGACAAGGGGACTCACGCAAGGCCTGAGCTGGGCAACAACTGTTAACAGTCCCCCCCCCCTCTCTCTTAGATTAGAGATAGATACAGATAGATACAGATAGAGATAGATATGTAGATAGATAGAGATAGATAGATAGAGATAGATAGATAGATAGAGATAGATAGATAGATAGATAGATAGAGATAGATAGAGATAGAGAAAGATAGAGAGATAGATAGAGTTAGATAGATAGATAGAGATAGATAGATAGATATAGATAGATAGAGATAGATATAGATTGATAGATAGATATAGATAGATAGATGGATATAGATAGATAGATATAGATAGATAGATAGATATACTGTAGATAGATAGATAGATAGATAGATACAGATAGATAGATAGATATAGATATAAATAGATATATATAGACATAAATAGATAGATATAGATAGATAGATCCCCGGACAACGTCGGGTATCCCTGCTAGTAATAATTAAAGAGCAGAGTCATAGTTTCACTATTTCGCTTTTTGCTTCCTTTAATACGTGAGGGGAGATCATGTCTGGCCCAGGTGACTTATTTACATTTAATTTATTTATTAATATTAATTAATACCTCGGTGTTTTCGTTATGGACTGTTGTTTCAGCTGGTATATCATTCGGGTTTTCTGTAGTAAAGACTGATGCAAACAAATCATTTAGGATACTACTCATTTGCTCTTCATCTGTTGTAAAGTCCCCATTTTCATCAAGAAGTGGTCCGATAGTTGACGTAAGTACTTTCTTTTGGAGAGAGAGAGAGAGAGAGAGAGAGAGGGAGAGAGAGGTATATTTCCAAAGTTCTCTGAATTGCGTTTTTTGTGGTTTTTGTTTCATCTCACCTGTCGAGTTTCTTTCTCCTCCTGTTCCTCTCCCTAGTTTACTCTTACACTCGTTCTTCCTCCTCTTTCCTTCCTACTCTATTCTCAATTCGATTTCATATATCTCTCTCTCTCTCTCAGACAAGCTATAACTTCACAGAGATAATAAGGGAGACTTATGTACCAGCCTCTCGTTAAAGTGGCTGGAACAGTTCTCTCTCTCTCTCTCTCTCTCTCTCCTTTATATCGAACTAACCTCAACCTCTCTGATTAATGGGACCAGATACCGTGTGAACAATTACATGCTGATATATATATATATATATATATATATATATATATATATATATATATATATATATATATATATATATATATATATATATATATATATATATATATATATATATATAATAAAAACTCAAATTAACCCCACATACAATAGCTGCTGAATTTTTCATACTTAGACTAACGCCAGACGATGGAAAGTGACACATTAAACTCTAAAGACATTGTGACTCCAGTTGACTTTATCACTATGAACTCTTCCCTCTGTATCTTTCCTCACTCAAGGGTGATGGAATTTTGGTCTTCTGCATCGTAGGAATTAATTAGTGAAGGTGGGTGATGGAGGAGGGAATGAAAGACGAAATGAAAAGGGAGAGGGAGAGATGGGGTTGGAAGAAGCAGAGTGGAGGGAGGAGGGAGTGTGTGTTAGTGTGTGTGTGTGTGTGTGTGTGATAAATCAGTAGTGAAGGAATGAATGAAGGAAACTATACAAGAATGACGGTAGGAAACGAAGGAAGGAAGGAAGGTAAGAGGAGAGAAAAGGTACAGAAAAGATGGACGGAAGAGAGGAAGGAAAGAAACCTAGATAGAGAGATGAGAAAGTATAAGAGAATGGAAGGTAGGAAATATACAGGAAGGAAGAAATGAATGAGATAAAGGAGCAAGGAATGGAGGGAGAGTTGGAAGCAATGATATAAGGAGAGAGAGAAATGAATGGATGGAGAGAGGAAGGGAAGGAGAGAAAAATGGAGGGAAGAAGGAGAAGGAAAGATGAAAGGAGAGAGGAATGGAGGGAAAAAGAGAAATGGAAGGAGAGAGAAATGGAGGGAAGAGGGAGAAGGAGAGATGAACGGAGAGAGAAATGAAGAGAGAAAGATAAATGGAAAGAGTAAGGAATGAAGGGAAGAAGAAGAAGAAGATTTGGAAGAAGCAAGGAATGAAGGGAGAGAGGGAAGATGGAGAAGCAGAGATGAAATGAGATAGGAAATAAGGGTGAAAGAGAAATGGTAAAAGCAAGGAATAAAGTGAGAGAGGGAGAGGGACAGATGAATGAAGTGAGAAGGAAAAAAAGAATAGAAAGACAGAAGCAAAAGGAGAGAGGAATAGAGCGAGAAAGAGAAATGGAAAAAGCAAGAAATAAATTGAGAGAGGGAGAAGGAGAGAGGAATAGAGGGAGAATGATAAATGGAAGAAGCAAGGAATGAAGGGAGAGAGTGTAGCCTGGATGAGCAAGGTAGATTAGGTTGGTGGTGTAGCATCTCTGACGTTTGGGGTGACAGATTGCCTAATTTACTGCACAATCAAGGATGGTGGAGGAGACGAGATGTCAGGGTATGGTGGTGATGGTGGTGGTGGAGAAGTAATGGTGGTGGTGATGGTGGTGGTGGAGAAGTAATGGTTGTGGTGATGGTGGTGGTGGTGAAGTAATGGAATGGTAGTAGTGGTGGTGGGGGTGAAGAGATGAGGAGGATTTAGTCATGGTGGTAAGGCTGGTAGGGGTACCGGTGGTAAACACACACACACACACACACACACAGAAAGAGAGAGAGAGAGAGTCACTTCCATAACTTACATAAACACTGGACGGATCAATCTGATAACAAGAGTGTACACACAAAGAAAATGAACCAATACGAGAAAAACAAACATTTCACTTTTATCGAATATATACATACATACATATAACATACATACATATGATATACATACATACATACATATATAACATACATATAACATCAATATATACATATAACATAATTATATACATTCATTGATATACACATACACTAGCAGCGATACCCGACATTGTCCGGGCGAAGATCCTACATGTGGTTTTGTCAATAAATTTCCTCTAATTATTTGTATGTGAACTTATTAGGAGGGTGATCTATCTATATCTAACTATCTATCTATATCTATCTATATCTATCTATATCTATATCTAGCTCTATTTATCTATCTATATCTATCTATCTACATCTATCTATCTATATCTATCTATTTATATCTATCTATTTATATCTATCTATTTATATCTATCGATATCTATCTATCTATCTATCTATCTATATCTATCTATCTATCTATATCTATCTATATCTATCTATATTTATCTATCTCTATCTCTATCTATATCTCTATCTCTATCTATCTATCCATCTCTATCTATCTATCTCTATCTATTTATCTATATCCATCTATCTATATCTATCTATCTATATCAACCTATATCTATATATCTATCTATATCTATATCTATCTATCTATCTATCTATCTATCTATGTATCTATCTCTATCTATCTATCTATCTATCTATCTATCTATCTATCTATCTATCTATCTATGTCTGTCTGTCTAAGAACATGATTACATGTACAGAGAGAGAGAGAGAGAGAGAGAGAGAGAGAGAGAGAGCATGTGATTTTCTATCAGTTTTCTTTGATTGTTTCAGGAGATTTTATTTTATTTATTTTTTGAAGACTTTGATGTTCTTTTGATGCTCTTGTTATACGCTTTTGTGAACACCTAGAAGGCTCCCGTTTTCAGTTACTGGTGTGTTAATTCAAGCTCTTTCATTGTGTAAGATTTTTTTTCCTACATGAAAGTTGAAAAATGACAAAATTGACCAGTATTTGTCAGCTGGGGGGGGGGGGGAAGGAAAAAAAGTCGTTTTTAATTGGTTAATCATTGAAAAATAAAATTATAGGGCCAAGACACTCTCCAGGTTTTAGTGAAAAAAACGTATGTAAAAATTATTACTCTAGGTAAAACGATGCGGCTATGCTTAGCGGCTAAACAGACAGACAGACACACAGACAGAGTGTTTTATATATTAGATATACATATATATACATACATACATATATATCTACATACATATAACATGCATACATAGATACATATAACATACATAAATACATATAAAATACATACATACATACATATAACAAACTTTAATACATACATACATACATACATACTGCACATGGAACTGAAAACTATATTAATAAAAATAAACAAGGAAAGGCAAAACAAACATTTGCAGGGTTGTGGTAATAGTTAAACTCAAATTTGTATTCATAAATGTACGTAACACACTCACGCACAAATATAAACGCACCCATGCACTCACTGCACACACACAAACAGTCACACACATATATCTATATATTTCTTATAGAATATTATTTGTATTTATGAATTCATCATTATATTCTCATTCATTATTTTATTATATATTTATTTTCATTTATCCATTTATTTATTCATTTATTTATCTATCTATTGAACTATTTTTTCTAATTATGTATCTATTCATCTAATTATTTATCTATTTATTTATCTATCTATTTATCTATTTATTTATCTATTTATTTATTCATTTATTTCGTCTTGACGGTACCTAGGTTTCAGCAACGTACAAAAATATTCATGCCAACATTTTAGGTTGAAATGCTTCGCTGTTTGTCACGGAAGCGGATGGGGACGGCTGGCCATTCTTTGACAATCTGTCTTGTGATTGGTGCAGCCAGCACCTCCAGTAAGCGCGTCCCTCGCGCGTCCCTCTTATGAAGTCCTTGTTACAGTAATTACATTTAAAAAAAGGCGAATTCACTCCCGCCATTGCTATGCTCTTAGTTAGTTGAAGAGCTCGAAGAGCCCGAAGAGCTTGGCGGGGGGGGGGGGGGGGGGGGGATGATGGACCAATGAGGGATGCGCTTACTGGAGGTGACCAATCACAAGTCAAATTATCAAAGAATGGCCAGGCCTCCCCTTCCGCTTCTGTTTGTCACTCCTTCAAGATTACATTTTTTGGATAAACTTTGTGGAACGGCGAGTGGTGTTGCCCTGACAGACTCAGCCAAACACTACACCTCTCTCTCACTCTTTCTCACTCTCCGTCTCTGTGTGTCTCTCTCTCTCCCTCTCTCTCTCTCTCTCTCTCTTTTTTTTTTTTTTTTTTTTTATTTAAACTTTCTGTCTAGCTGTACGTGGCCTAGCTAAGAAAAACAGCCCGTTGTACGCTAGAGTGCGGCTTAAAGTGCCACTTTTCCTCGTGGCACTATCTGAAAGGCCGCGTTGTTGAATGTATTATGCTTTCATAGGCGTTGGCAATGTTCCTCGCCACCTGTGAGCAGCCACCTTCACTTGTTGGGTGGACAGGTCTTGCATGGTGGGAGCTGCTGCAGTGAAAACATTCCACATTCTTGAGGTTCTGGCAGTGAAGGTCCTCTGGTGCTGACTGGAGTGTGACCTCGGCACCCCAACTTGCTCTTGGCTGGAGGACACCATTCTCGTGTCTCTCACAGCCTCACGCGGGGGGGTAGCCTAAGTCCTGCCAGGTGTTGCACCTCTTGAACCTGTGCTTTGTGGAGGACCACCAGAGCAGCTACGTCCCGGCGGCTCTCTCTCTCTCTCTCTCTCTCTCTCTCTCTCTCTCTCTCTCTCTCTCTCTCTCTCCTTGGAGTTGACCTAGAAATAGGCACTGCAAAATACCGAACCCTGCTGCTTTATAGACCCCCTGGACAACTCAGTGAGATGGACAGGGACCTGTACCAGTTGCTGGGTGAACTAGTGGACGGCAGGGTGTGCATCCTTATGGGGGACTTCAACACACATGTTGACTGGGAAACCAGAGAGCCCTCTGCTGAGAACACACCACTCTTGGAGTTTGTAAATGATGAATTCCTCACTCAGTGGGTAAGGGAGCCAACAAGAGGTGATAACATACTCGACTTGGTCCTCACCTCTGAGGATGACATCATTCAAGACCTCTCTGTAAATGAAGAAATAGGTGGAAGCGACCACAAGCTTATAAGATTTTTAGCTAAAGTCCCTAATATGGAGATCGTGACCCTGGTGCATAGAAAATTAGACATGGGGAGAGCGAACTTTGCAGGTCTTCGTGAAGGCGTTGCTGAAATGGAACTAGAGGAGGGAGAGAGTGCTGATGATCTGTGGAGGTCATACTTGTCTTCCTTCATGGAGCTTCAGTCGTGCTTTATTCCTCTGAAGGGCACAGGTCAGAAGTTCATTCAACCGAAGTGGTTTAATCGGGAAATCCGTAACCTACTAAGGGAGAGGAGAACAGCATACCGTCGAGCGAAGACATCTGGGGACTTTGACGATCATAGAAGACTGAATCGAAATGTGAAGTCCAAAATAAGTGTGGCTAAACGTGCTGAGGAGGTCCGTGTGGCTAGACTCTGCAAAGAGAACCCCAAGGAGTTTTTCAGTTATGTGAATGGCCGTAAACCAATCCGACGCAGGATCGGTCCCTTGGTGAATGAGGATGGAGCATTGATGCACTCTGATGCAGAAAATGCTAACCTCTTAAATGAGTACTTCTCTTCAGTGTTCTCTGAGGAGAGTGGTCTCATTCCTGAACCTTTGGACTTCTCCAGTGAGAAGTTGGAGGCAATGGTCTTCACCCGAGAAGAAATTGAGAGAAAATTAATCGAATTAAAGGCAAACAAGTCCCCCGGTCCAGATAGGTTCTTACCTAGAGTGTTGAAAGAAGTGCATGGTGAAGTATCACGGCACCTGTGCATGGTCTTCAACAGGGTATTCCAGACTGGATGCGTTCCTAGAGACTGGCGTGAGGCAGAGGTGACTCCTATCTTCAAGAAGGGAGATGCTAGCCAACCGTCAAACTACAGACCCATCAGTCTAACCTCGATAGTCTGTAAACTCATGGAAAGCATCATGGTGGACAAAATAACGGCACACTTAGAATCAAATTTGCTACTGAGGGGTTCCCAGCATGGGTTCCGGCAGCACCGGTCATGCCTCACAAATCTGGTGGAATTCTTCCATTTTGTTTTCAGTGAGCATGATCAGGATAAAGCGGTCGATGTCGTCTACTTAGACTTTCAGAAAGCCTTTGATAAGGTACCCCACCGCCGCCTCCTTCGGAAAGTGCGTGCACTGGGCATAGACGGAAATGTGGCAAATTGGATAGAGAACTGGCTAAGTGACAGACGGCAGCGGGTAGTAGTGAATGGACAGGCCTCAGAGTGGGTTCCCGTTACTAGCGGTGTTCCCCAAGGTTCTGTTCTGGGACCACTACTGTTTATCATCTATGTTAATGATATGGATGGTGACATGGTTGCCAAGATTTCCAAATTCGCCGATGATACTAAGCTTGGTATGAATGTCGCGAAGGAAGGAAATACTACCCGCTTACAAGAAGATCTTAGGAAGTTCGGGGAGTGGTCTGACACGTGGCAAATGCCATTTAACGTGAACAAATGCAAAGTTATGCATATAGGCCACAGAAACCCCCGAACAGAGTATACCCTTAAGGGCAATGCTCTCGTAAGCACTGATACTGAGAAAGACTTGGGTGTAACTATCACTAGCGACCTCAAGTTCTCAAAGCAGTGTAATGAGGCAGAGAAGAAAGCCCAAAGGATGTTAGGGTACATAAAGCGACAGTTTGGATACCGGAACAAGGAGATAGTACTTTGTCTGTACAATTCCCTTGTCCGACCGCACCTGGAGTATGCAGTCCAGTTTTGGAGTCCTTCTTACCGAAAGGATATTACGAGATTGGAACGAGTGCAAGCCAGGGCAACCAAACTTATACCCTCTCTTAGACACAAGAGCTATGAAGATCGGTTGGTAGAACTCAACCTGTTCTCTTTGGAAACTCGGAGACTGCGTGGTCAGCTTATCGAAGTGTTTAAAATACTACGAGGCTTTGACAATGTAGACTACAGGGACATTTTCCAACTCAGTGAGGGAACAACCAGGAATCATGGCTACAAACTTGAACTGAAGCGATACAACCGTGATCGGTGTGGTAAATTCTTTACGTACAGCATCTGCGGTACTTGGAACGCGCTTCCTGCTGATGTAGTCAACAGCAACTCTGTGGATCAGTTCAAGTCCAGATTAGACAAAGTCTTAAACCACCGTCTAGGTGTTTAAGCCGTTGTGTGAGTGTTCCTTGATGGTTTCACATGACACATTCAAGGACGGTCACATACTTGCACAACTAAACCCACAGGTACCCTCTTTGTATGGATCGTAAGGTCTTCTAGGGTACTTCTTTTCCTTGTAACTCCTTGTAACTCTCTCTCTCTCTCTCTCTCTCTCTCTCTCTCTCTCTCTCTCTCTCTCTCTCTCTCTCTTTTATTTCCAGTACGGCTCAGGCCGGAGGGTGGGGAGAGAGCCTTCTACTTTGCTATCCTTACCTACGACTATCACTGGGGAGATATTCATTCTCTACCAGTAACCTTCTAATTAGATCACCCCCGTGTGGACCGTAAGGTCTGTTGTGGTCTGTGATTCTATGTAACTCTATGTAACTCTCTCTCTCTCTCTCTCTCTCTCTCTCTCTCTCTCTCTCTCTCTCTCTCTCTCTCTCTCTCTCTCTCTTCTCTCTCTCTCTCTCTCTCTCTCTCTCCTGTCTAAATTATCTGCCATTCCCTCCCTATATCCTTCTCTTCCTCCTACTTCTCTCCTTCCATAACGTTCTTTTTCTCCTCTTTCTCCTCCTTCCCTTCCTTTCCTTCCCTAAACTCCACTTCCCCTCCCTACCCCAGCCTAAGCCAGGTGACTCGTGCGATTCCCCCGAGAGCGTGGCCATACAGTATGACCAACCAGTCAACCTCTTATTTGACTACACCATCCCGGGTTACGCTTGTACTCAACACTCCTGGGTACTCGAGCAACATTCACAAGGACTCACAAGGACTCACAGGTACTTACGTGTGTGTGTGTAATTAAAAGTCAAAATAACTCTTTTCCTCTCTCTCTCTCTCTCTCTCTCTCTCTCTCTCTCTCTCTCTCTCTCTCTCTCTCTCTCTCTCTCTCTCTCTCTCTCTCTCTCTCTCTTCATTTTCCTTTAATCCACTTCATGCATCGTTTGCTTCTTCATCCCTGTTTCATTCTGCCCCTCTATACTCTATTCCAAAGACTGCCACTTCGTTCTAGAATACGAGACTGACTTTAAGGGGGGCATGAGCTACACCGCGTATGAGCCATATTATAAGTCCTTCAAACACTGCGAGAGATTAAACTGTGCTGGATTGGTCTGCTATAAAGGTGGTTCTGGTGAGTCTTCTTGTGTCTTGTCTCGGTTGTTTAAGGGAAAAGTGCTGGAGGTGTGTGTGTGTGTGTGTGTGTGTGAAAGATGATGTTAAGGAAATTTAAGTAAATATGTAGAGTGAGAGAGAGAGAAAGAAAAAAAAGATAACTTGTGTGAATGTGGGAAAGAGCAATACACTACCAGAAGGGAGAAAGTGAATCATGGATGGGATAAGGTAGTCAGGAGATAACAAACAAAATACCATTAGGTATAGAGTATATGAGTAATATGTATGGAAAACAGACGATGTGTGCGTCTGCACAGATGATAATACAAGTTTGTATAGTACAGGTAGTACAACCCCAATCAAATATCCACCAACACTTTACTTCCATCATACTAATTATCTTGGGAATAATGATATTGTATGATTTTGCTGCACCTCATAATAATAATAATTGAAGGGGTTATGTAGACTTAAGGTGTTGCATGATTACATTTTGATATGATACTGATTGATTTGCACGATGGAAGGAAAGTGTCGGTGGGTATTTGATTGTGGCTGTACATAATATTTTCCAAACAATATTCTTTGCAATTATAATACAGACGTGGTATTTGTCAGACCGTATGATCATTGTTGGTCTAGGGGGGATACTGTTGATGGACGTTTTTTTTTTTTTTTTTTTTTTAATTCCACATTCATTCAAGTCTTAACGTTGAATGAATTACCCGCACTATGTGTCGTATAAGGTAAGGCCAGATAAGGAAGGATAGAAGGAGGCAATTCTTGATTAGGGTTCCCTTTCACAACAACTTCTGCATGTCAACAGGAACTATGTGACTGAATATTTGTCAACATTAAGGTCCCTCTCAGGCACAGCAGAGACAGGGCCACTTTTCGTACATATTAAAGCAATGGCAGGACATATTTTGTAGAGGCAAGTACAGCCACAATCAAATAACCACGAACACTTTCCTTCCATCGTGCATATAAATCAGTATCATATCAATATAAAATCATACAACACCTTACGTCAACTCAAGCCCATCAACTATTATTATGAGGTGCTGCAAAACAATACACGTGTTGTTATTTATTACTAAGATATTTACTATGAAGGAAGGAAAGTGTCGTTGGTTATTTGATTGTGGCTGTACAGTCGGCGGCATAAGTCCTGTCGTCTTATCTGCTTCACTGAGACAAAAAGTGTTCATGGAGACGAGAAATACGCACGATTTTTACATCTAATAATTTCGAGTCTATGAACATCGTGTGCCTCGGTGAAGCAAGTGAGGCGACAGGACTTTTGCCGCCGACTGTACATGCTTCCTTATGCTCTATGAGGGGCTGCGTTTCAGGTGTGTCTGTTACATGTATCCACCACTGTGGAGTTCATTCATTCTTTCCCGATCCGAGACACAATATGAATCTCTATCAACTGAAATTATTCCCAAGGAGTGGGAGCCTGAGATGTTGGTAGATATTTATATTGTGTCTGGGACCAGGGCCAGTATTCCAAACAAATCTTTCAGAGTTTAGATTTTGTTCTTATGTTTGCAATGCTCACCTCACCATAATGTTTCAGGCTCAATTCGAAGCAGTGAATGGTTTTGTTATTATGTTAGTATGAATTTGTATTATGGTTTCGAAGCAGTGCCGGCTCCTTGCCATAAAAATACGCTTATGAACAAAATTTTACCTAAGATGAAACATTACCCCATGACCCCAAATCTACAGTCACGAGCACTTATAAGTATACAGCTTTAGTTGAAGCATTGAACAGTTCAATTCATCAACGAAATAATTCCAATGGAAATCTTATTGTGCATTTATTAACTGTAACTAGATGTTCGAAGCACACCTGAGTACTTATTAGTGTTCGTGACTACATAATTCACATGTAAATCTTATCTGGGCATGAGTGTTGTTTCAGATGGAATGCCTTTCAGGTGTTGGATCAAGCTTGACACCCATCTAACCCAGAACAAAACTAAGAGGTCACAAGACAGTCGTTGTCTTTTCTGGTACGCCAGCTGCAAGTCTCCTTAGTTACCTCATATAGAGGCACTATCTCACTATGTGGATAACTTTACCTATTTTTTTTTATTGCGCCGTAGAGTCATTCAACAGGCAGACAACCATACATACAGGTAGGCAGAACTCATGGTACTCAAATTACTTCAACAGTCTCGCCCTAACCTTCCTGGAGTGAAGACGTGTTATTGGCGTTCTCTCTGTGTTGTTGTTTGTATTTTTGTTTGTGTTGTTTCTGTGTTCTTGTTTGTGTGTTGTTGTTTCTGTTGTGTTCTAGGTGTTGTTGGTCGATTCTATATCGTCTTTTTTGTAGTTTTACTGTTTGTGATATTGTTGTTTGTGGTTTGTTTGTTTTGTTGTGGTTCTGTGTGTGTGTTTGTGTGTGTTTAATTGTTCGCTTCCCATCTTGACCTCCTGCCTGGAGGCTGACTTGGCCATGTCGGAAGAAGATGAGTCTATCATCGAGGATCACTTGCCTGAGCTGCCTTCTCGCAACGCTCCCCCCCTCTCCTCGGTTACTCCGCAGCTCAGGTTGCAGCCTTCCACCTCCTCAACCTCTACCAAGCGACCTGTTGATAGTTCGTCCGACTCCGATGGTGTGGATTGTCTGTCTCCGGCTGCCAAGACTGTAAAGGGTGCCTCAACTGTGCATGACGTACCTTCTCTGCCTCAACCTGATGTTTCATCTTTGTATATCAACTCCTTGCCCTCGTCCAACCTTCCTGATTTTGCCCCAAGAAATGCCTATGTTAACCTATCCTTCCCTGGGAATCCATCTACAGACACAAAGCTGCGTTGGTTGTCTGATGTCAAAAGGGCCTTCCAGCTGCAGCATGAACTAGCTGAAGTCAAAATGGCTGATGTCACCTCCCGTCTACTATTGCTCATCCTCCACCACCACCACCTCCCCAGATAGCTCCTCCTACCAGCCCTGCCTCGCCTCCGGACCTGGCCCTCCTCAAGTCTGTTGCTACCCTCATGGCATGATGTACAGTTGGCGGCAAAAGTCCTGTCGCCACAATTGCTTCACCGAGGTAAGCGATGTTCATAGACTCGAGATTATTTGGTGTAGAAAACATGTGTATTTCTCGTGTCCATGAACACTGCCTGTCTCGGTGAAGCAGATGAAGCGACAGCAGTTTTGCAACCGACTGTACAGTCGGCGGCAAAAGTTGTGTCGCCTCATCTGCTTCACCGAGACAGGCAGTGTTCATGGACTCGAGAAATACACACGTCTTCTACACCTAATAATTTCGAGTCTATGAGCATTGCGTGCCTCGGTGAAGCAGGTGTGGCGACAGGACTTTTGCCGCCGACTGTACAGTACACTCGTGATACATAATTTCTGACCAGAGTGAGAGGAGCAGAAAGCTTCGAATCGCCTGGTATTGCTCATTTCCCCATTCTGTACACATATAGAGGCTGAGTTCGAATGCAGAGTATTTGTGTGAGTGGTGCCTGCCGTTCGTCTCTGGTCAGGGACTAAAACTGTCCACTATGGTCGAGGCTCAGCAGGCCATCATCTCAACTGTCACTACCCATACCGAAAAGATGGATACTGTTGTTTCTCGCCTAGAAAACCTTTTTGAGTCAGTCCCTTCTCCTAGTCCATCATCTTCTCCAGGTCACTCATCTGTCCCCTCTCACCGGATTTCTACCTCCAAATACAAAGTTCGCTAGTGATTGCCGGCTGAATGTATGTGGTATCACCAGTTATGCTAAGCTCACTCAACTCAAGGCATATGTTTTTCGTCATCATCCCAGTGTTATTTTTCTTCAGGAAGCATTTCCTGGACGGCCACGTGCTGCTGGGAAAGCTCTTCCCCTCTCAGGTTATGTGCCATATGTTCATCTGGTAAGGAATGGTCTCCTGACTTACATACATAGATTCTTGCCACATCGCCTTCTCCGTACCTCCACTGATCCTGACATGACCTTTCAGCTATTTGTGGTTTTACCTGGGAATGGAGTACTCCAATTGTGTAATGTCTATTCTGCCCCAGCTAGACTCACTCTTGAGGCTCTTCCTTCTACAACAGTGCGTGGTATGGTGTATATGGGATATTTTAATGCTCGGCATTTTGATTTGGGTGATGGTTCTGACTCTATTAATTGTAATGATGTTCGTCTCCATTCATATATCCGCAAGCATCATCTGACACGCTGGGACATTGGTGGTGCCACTCATTGTCGGGGAGGTACTCTGTATTACATCCTCTCGTCTGGCCTGATTGCATCTCGGGTCCAGTGCTCCTCCAAGCCAGACTTATTCTCTAGTTATATTGCTCTTCAGTTTCATTATTCTCTCCCTGCTGGATCAAGTGATTCAGCTACTCGTTTGCGTATTGCTGTGCCTCCTAAATATTGCCCGACTTGCATCATATTTATGGTCCATGTATTACCTACATTAGATATATCATCAGCTGAACATTTATACTCTGATCTTGTATCTGCTACTCATGACTTTTATAGACTATATGTCTCCGGCAACACCTCCAGCATCGCCATACTGCCCACTCCTGAAAGCTGGATGCACATATACAGGAGGCAAAGGAGGAGGCTGAACGTGATGGCCTATTATTTCAAGCCAACCCAACCCCTGACCTGCTCCATCGTTACCAGATGTCTAGGGATGCTTTAGTTGCCCTGCAAGAGTGTGCTCACACTGAATCTTGGCAGCGGTTCATGGACAGTATTAACCAGCAAACAAGTGTGGTTTCTATGTGGCACTTAATTCGCCGGGTTGTTAAAAAGACGCCTACCACTGCTCGTCATCACACTCCCGCCGACTATGCCAAACAACTTGTCAATGCCTGGTCATAACAATCTACCCCAGCCAGTCTACCCATCCACATACAAGATGTATTCGCTTCCCGTGCTGCTATCCATCGTATACGTCTAATGTCAGCTCTGTTGTAAGATGATGACGATGATGCAGAGCTGATAACTGAGGAGGAGTTGCGCCGTGCTCTCTCCCGGGGTAAAGCTTCTTTCCCTGGTGATGATGGTATTACTTATGCTATGCTGGCACCTACTTCAACAAGTTCCTGGGAACCCCCTACTTCAACTGTACAATCTTTGTGTTTGTGACGGTTGTGTACCACAAGCCTGAACCAGCAGCACAATAATACCCATCCCTAAGTCCGGCACTGCGAAGTTCAGGCCAATTTCCCTTACTTTCTGTTTTTGTAAGGTTATGGAGAGAATCTTACTTAATTAATTGTCTCATATACAGACTGCAGGATCGCCTTTCTCCATGGCTATTTGTTTTTTTCTCTAGCAGAGCTCACACCACTGCCTAATCGAAGTGCCTTCGATGTTGCTAATAGAGACATCATTTTGAATCAACTGGTTGATTTTGGTATAAAGGGTAATCTACTCCAGTGAATTCGGGGCTACCTCAGTAACAGTCCCTCCTGTGTGTTTTTCATTGGTGCGCTCAGTCCTTTGCGCAGTTCTCAGCCCATTGTTATTTAATATTTTGATGTATCGGCTGCTCACTTCTCTTCCTGACATCCCTGGTACTACAATTACGTGCTATGCTGATCATAGCTGTGTTCATTCTACCTCACCAAGGGATCTCCAGCGGTTTCTTGACTCCTTCTCTGTGGCCTCCTCTCACTGTGGTATTATTGTCTCACCAGATAAGAACAGAATATTCTCCTGCCGCCTTCCTTAAGTGTTCACCATTGGCTGGACTATCATTCCCATGTGTTTCTAGTACCGTTATCTAGGCGCGCCAGTCAATATTTGGCCGATTGTAGTGTTGGACGTCCTCTGTCCCTGACATGTTACCTTTCTAGAGTCCACTCCGTTGCTCTCCTGCCTATACGGCGACGCAGGGGAGCAGAGAGGCCCTTCAGAATCTCCATCATCAATTACGAGTCTGTCTGCAGTCACAAATATTCCTACCGTCGTCGAGGCCTCATGGTTCGGAGGCACTATTTAGTCTCTGCTCATTTGAGGCTTGGCTACTGGCCACCATGGTAGGTTGCTGGGATGCAGGGTGAGCCTCCTTTCACTGAGTGTCACTTGTGTCGAGCACCTCGTGCTAACACTATAGAGCACTATTGCCTGGCCTGCCCCACTGTCCTACTGTTGCTGCCCCGAGGCCTGCCACTTGATGTGATTTGTCGACACCTGCTGAACCATCAGGTTTTGGAGGATTTAAGTAGGTCATAATGTAGATACTTGTCTGTATGCTTGTGCTTCATTCTGTTATGTTTTCATGATGTGTGTGTGTATGTGTGGTTGTAGTAATTTGATTATCATGGGTTCTGCCTACCTGTATGTATGGTTGCTGACTGACGCTACAGCGCAATAAAAAAAAAAAAAAAAAAAAAAAAAACACTCTTTAATTAAATACTAGTGTTACGACCCTCAATACGAAACTTGTGGGTTCATCTACAGGGAACTACCAAGACGGTGGTTTAGCAGATTAGGCCTTTGTTTAGGTTTCCACCAATAATGTCATTTTCCCTCTACCAATAGGAGAGGAGGATTTGGGTTTTGGCGGGAAATAAAAATGTATAAATAGCGGGGACAGGTGGTTCGAGGTAGGACTCCACAGAGAGCTTTCGGATGGCATACATACATTGTGTTCCAGTCTTCCACCAGGATTAACTCAGTGTCTCTCAGCTCTGCCCATCACTCACTTCATTGTGTTGAGTATATTATATAACTTTAGAAATCTCACCTCTGCCCTCTCCTTGTGTATATATGGTTTACTTATATTTCGTGTATTTAATATTGTGTAATGTTGTTTCTTATGTGTTTATTTCTGTGTCTTTAATATCTTTGTAATATAATTGTGTAAAACTAATTTATCTTTCTCCATGCCTTAAATTATACTGATCTTGCAGTCAGAACTATTAAGCGTTCACCCTTTAATTTTAAATCTAGTGTTGGGCCCAATATTCAGGCATGGCCAATAGAGAATTGAAATAACAAGTACGTTGGGCGTAACATTAATGGCGACCTCGCCAGGATCTTCGGATCATTAAGTAACCCTTAATCTTTTATTGCTGAGTAACTATTTAATTTCATGATACTTGTATATAGTTTATGTGGTGGAGTTCTGTGATACTGTGTTATCTAGGTTGGTAGAAAAGCACTCTCAAAGTGTCTTTCCTTGCTTGTGTGTGCGGCTACACAAAAAGGCACTTTCTTTTCGAACTCCAAACGAATTGTTTTGGTTTTCATCTCTAGGACTATTATAAGTGTTATATTTATTAGTTTAGTCATTGATTCTATCTTGGAATTGGGGAATACGGGTGTTTTATCATTCATATCAATTTTCTGTGGAAAATCTGGAGTACCTCGCGTAGAACACTCATCGTTTGGAAGTTGTCCTAACCAAACCTTTTCATATACACTGTTCCTAGGTGTATCCCCCTACTAGACTAATTGATAAACACCTCACTAAGAGAGCATTTGGTGGTCGTTAAACATAGGCTTAGGGCTGTGTCTGCGATTAGGCCGCTGCATTCAAACCAAATCCACTCTCTTCTTCTACATTTCATATCTAGTAGATAAGGAATTTATTTATTATGGAAGGTGAAGGTATTGATATTGACCAGTTTATTAATAAACCTAATCATGAGTACATTGACTTGTTAAGGAAAGAGGACTGGGTTAAGGTAATAACCCACTATCAGATACCTTTACCTTACCATCCATCTAAGATTACTAAACCTAATATTAAGGATATTGCTGTACAATATCTAGTTAATGCTGGACTTATGAATCTCCCTCCCATATCTGATGAGGAACCTGACCCTTCTAACTTTTGTTTAGGATCTCCTATTCAGGCAACTGCTAATATTGATATAATGCCTCAGTCACTTGGAGGTTCTTTGACAAATTCAGCAGAAATTGAAAAATATAGAATAGAGATGCAATTTAAATTAGAGCAGCAGAAAATTGCCATGGAGCAGCAGAAAATTGCCATGGAGCAGCAGGAAAGAAGCCAGAAGATTGCCATGGAGCAGCAGGAAAGGAACCAGAAAATGGCCCTAGAGGAGCGGAGAATGATGTTAAACATGGAACTTGAAAGAGATAAGTTAGCCATATCTAAAGATAAGGTAAGAGAGGAAATAAGGATTAGAGAGAAGGAAATTTCTTTTAACATATCTCATGCATGTTCTATGATACCCACTTTTGATGAGGGTGATATAGAGGGATCTTTTAATCTTTTTGAACGACTTGCTACTAAGAGCGAGTGGCCAAAGGAACAATGGATGATCTTAATTGCACCTAAGCTCACTGGTAAATCATTTCGTGTGTACATAAATTTAGACCAGCCCGAAGACTATGACTTTGTTAAGCGACAACTTCTTCATGCTCATGCTGTTACTCCTGAGACATACCGAAATAAGTTTCGAAAACTTTCTAAACCAAAGCAACAGTCGTTTATAGAATTTGCTAATGAAAAACTTAAACTTTTTAAAAAGTGGCTAAATGCTCTTGAAGTGACTACCTATTCGAATCTAGTGAATCTCATGGTTTTAGAGGAGTTTAAGAACAAAGTGCCCTTTTCCATTGTTAAATACATAGAGGAGAGGGATGAAAGAGAATTGTTTAGGGTGGCAGAGTTGGCTGATGCACAAGCTTTGAGACTGGAAACTTGGGGAAGGCTGGAAGGAGAGCACTCTGTTAATGTAAAAGCTTCCTCTGGTCATGTCCCTTATAATAATCATCCATTTCCAGATAAGCCGAAGAACAATGATTCATATAATAATAATAACATAACATGTGCTTATTGTAAGAAACCAGGTCACACTATTGCTTTCTGTAGACACCCAAAATGTGTAGGCAGTAGGAATAATTCCAGTTCTTTCAGGTCAGGCTCGTCAACCACTCCATCTAATCCTGTAGCTACTAATAATGGTAATATTTCTCAACCAGAACTATTGTTTAAAGATTACACTTTTCTAGGTCATGTCTCTCTTACAAAGGATGGTCAGTCATACCCAGTTAATATCTTGAGGGACACAGGAGCCGCTCAATCCATATTGTTGAGTAATGCAGTTCCTTGTATAGGAAATAACTTTACCAGAGACAAAGTGCTAATCTCTGATCTCACTTCTAACACTCAGTATCCTTTGGCCAAAGTTTATCTTGATTGCCCTCTTGTCAACTCTTGTGTTCAGGTGGCTGTCAGAGATGAACCCATGCCAGTAAAAGGAATTCAGTTACTACTCGGTAATGATATAGGGGGAAAACTAGTAGTACCTAATGTCCTAATTCCTGAACAACCACAGCTTGTATGTCATCCTGATCCTTCAGACCTGTTTCCCTCCTGTGCAATAACCCGTTCACAGGCTTCTTTAGCTCCTCAGGTTCAGATTCAGTCACAGCTGCCTTCCACTCCCCTAATCCCTGACTTGCTCTCTAGAGAAGAACTGATAAAGGCCCAAGAAACTGATCCTTCTTTGACTTCTGAGAGACATGTTGCTGTAGGGAAAACGGAGTTAGATACTTTGCCTGCCTTTTATTATGATAATGGAGTACTTATGCGTGCCTATCGGAAACCCCATTTGTCCTCCGCCGATTCTTGGTCTGAAACACACCAAATAGTGTTACCCTCATCAGTTCGGTCTGAGGTGTTAAAACTGGCACATGATAGTTCTGGTGGTGGACATCTGGGATTCCGTAAAACATATTATAGGATATTAAACCATTTCTTCTGGCCTGGTATTAGGGAGAATGTTAAAAGTTTTGTAAAAACCTGTCATGTGTGTCAACTTGCTGGTAAAGTTAACAAACCCATTCCTCCTGCCCCTTTATATTCCATTCCAGTAGTGAATGAACCCTTTGAACGAATAATTATAGACTGTGTGGGACCCCTTCCTAAGACAAAAAAGGGACACCAGTATATGTTAACAGTGATGGATGCCACAACCAGGTATCCAGAGGCATTCCCTCTAAGAAATATCACGGTCAAGTCTATACTGAAACCCCTCCTACATATGTTTACATCCAAAGGTATACCTCAAAGAATACAGACGGATCAGGGTTCTAATTTCACCAGCAAAGTTTTTAAAAATGTTTTAGATACTCTGGGAGTCGAACACATTGTCTCTTCGGCTTATCATCCCCAGTCGCAAGGCTGTCTGGAACGTTTTCACCAAACACTAAAACAAATGCTTAAAAAGTACTGCATTGAAAATGGAGCTGCGTGGGACGAATCTTTGGATTGGCTTTTGTTTGCTTATAGAGAATCTATACAGGAATCCATGGGATTCTCCCCCTTTGAATTATTATACGGGCGTAACATTAGAGGTCCCTTAAAAGTCTTGAAAGACAATTGGATTTTGTCCCACTCAACTCCAGTCACTGTCCAGGAATATATATCCAACCTTATGGAGAAACTTGACAAGGTCAGGAAGTTTGCCCAACTTAATTTGCAAGGGAGTCAAGATAAATCAAAGAAACGCTATGATAAGAGAGCCAAACCTAGACAATTTTTGCCTGGTCAAAAGGTATTACTTTTCCTTCCAATTCCTGGTAACCCCTTGTCAAGGAAATATTCTGGACCTTATACTGTTCAAAAACAGCTCAATCCAGTAAATTATATAATAACTACACCTGATAGGCGTAAGAAAAGTCAAATTGTTCATATTAATCTAATCAAACCCTATCATTCCAGACAACCAGAGGAGGTTTATGGAGATCCTGTTACAGTTAAGGAGTTGGATAACCCAACAAATGACCATTGTGGTGCAGTTACTCTGTGTGTAGCAGAGACTAATCCTGTGGTGACTACTGAGGGGGACACTTATGGAGAAGATGGAGAAATAGCCAGTTGGCCTTCAGTTCAGGAGCCTCTCTCCAACAGTGTCCTTCTTAAAAACTTATCGCAACATTACGATGATTTGTCTAACCAACACCAATCAGACTTAGTTTGTTTATTCAATCAATATCCCTCGGTGACCTCTGATTACCCTGGGTTTTGCACTTATCTATTTCATGAGGTAAAGTTGATTTCAGACACTCAGTCTCCTATCCGTCAAGCCCCATATAGACTAAATCCATCAAAGAGGACAATCATGGACCAGGAAGTTGATTATTTACTAAGTAACAACCTGGCCGAACCCAGCATGTCACCTTGGGCTTCCCCTTGCTTGTTGGTAGCAAAGCCAGATGGGTCACATAGGCTTTGTACAGATTATCGTAAGGTTAATCAGGTTACCATTCGGGATTCCTACCCATTACCATTAATAGACGATCTCATTGATCGCATAGGAGTCTCAAGATATATCACTACTATTGACCTTCTAAAAGGGTATTATCAAATTCCCCTGTCTACTAAAGCCAAAGAGATTTCTGCTTTTATCACCCCTTCTGGGCTCTTTCAATACAAGGTTTTACCATTCGGTATGTGTAACGCTCCTGCTTCCTTTCAAAGAGTGATGGACTGGGTGATATCAGGTCTTGATGGTGTTGGAGCCTATTTGGATGACGTGGTTATAACAGGAGATACGTGGGATGAACACATGGCTCGCCTACACCTTCTCATGGGTCGACTTCAGGAAGCTGGACTAACAATCAACCTTCGCAAGTGTACCTTTGGGAAAGGAACTGTTGAGTACTTGGGACACACAGTTGGAGGAGGACGAGTACGACCCAAGGATGCCAATGTTGCAGCTGTCCTGTCCTTCCCTACACCTACAACAAGGAAGGAAGTTATGAGGTTCCTGGGGATGTCGGGATACTACAGGAGGTTCTGTAGTAACTTCGCAGACGTCGCAGCACCTTTAACTAATCTTGTGAGCAAGAAGGTGCCTTTCTGCTGGACAGACAACTGTGATGTCGCCTTCCAGAACCTCAAACTATTCCTCTCCTCACAACCCGTCTTGCATACTCCGAACTACAGAGAACCCTTCCATCTACAAATCGACGCAAGTGGAGTTGGAGTAGGTGGGGTACTACTACAAGAAACCAGCGATGTCCTCCACCCCATAGCCTACTTTTCCACCAAGTTGAAAACCTACCAGTGTAATTACAGCACTATTGAAAAAGAAGGGTTAGCCTTGGTCCTAGCAGTGAAGAAATTTGAATGCTATCTGCAAACTAGTCCCCATGTAGTGAAAGTGTTCAGCGACCACAATCCCTTAACCTTTATTAATTCGATGAAGTCTACGAATCAACGTATCCTTCGATGGGCTCTTCAGTTACAACCCTATAATCTTCTAGTGAAACACATAAAAGGAATTGACAACCTTGTCGCAGACACCCTGTCGAGAGCGTTCCCAGTATAGATGTTATTCCCTGCAACAACCCAACGTCTCTACTTGTGGGGTCACCTATAATCTACCTCTTCCGGACCCCTACAGAGGTTTTGGTGAAGGGGGTATGTTACGACCCTCAATACGAAACTTGTGGGTTCATCTACAGGGAACTACCAAGACGGTGGTTTAGCAGATTAGGCCTTTGTTTAGGTTTCCACCAATAATGTCATTTTCCCTCTACCAATAGGAGAGGAGGATTTGGGTTTTGGCGGGAAATAAAAATGTATAAATAGCGGGGACAGGTGGTTCGAGGTAGGACTCCACAGAGAGCTTTCGGATGGCATACATACATTGTGTTCCAGTCTTCCACCAGGATTAACTCAGTGTCTCTCAGCTCTGCCCATCACTCACTTCATTGTGTTGAGTATATTATATAACTTTAGAAATCTCACCTCTGCCCTCTCCTTGTGTATATATGGTTTACTTATATTTCGTGTATTTAATATTGTGTAATGTTGTTTCTTATGTGTTTATTTCTGTGTCTTTAATATCTTTGTAATATAATTGTGTAAAACTAATTTATCTTT
Source organism: Petrolisthes manimaculis (assembly GCA_034508575.1). Classification (NCBI taxonomy): domain Eukaryota; kingdom Metazoa; phylum Arthropoda; class Malacostraca; order Decapoda; family Porcellanidae; genus Petrolisthes; species Petrolisthes manimaculis. The sequence continues at coordinate 38,837 of JAWZYT010001847.1, read as the reverse complement.
CTCCATGCCTTAAATTATACTGATCTTGCAGTCAGAACTATTAAGCGTTCACCCTTTAATTTTAAATCTAGTGTTGGGCCCAATATTCAGGCATGGCCAATAGAGAATTGAAATAACAAGTACGTTGGGCGTAACACTAGCCACAAACACATACACTCACACTTTACTACTAACCAACCACTCACTTGTCCATATTATCCCTTAATAACACCTTTACTACCTTCATCTCTGGTACTCTTGCGTTTCTCACCTCGCATTGCCAATGTCAGAAATTCGAATTCCGATCCACAAGTTAAAACATTCGAAACATTCATATACTTAGAGTGAAATATATGAATTTTCGAATATTTTAACTTGTGAATCAGGATTTGAATTTCTGACTAGCCCAACATTGGCAACGACAGGGGAGAAACGCGGGAGTGGAGCCAACAGTACCATTTCCTTCCATCTCTTGGAATTCTCCTTAATATTCTTTTCCATTTGTGTAACCCTTTTAATTTGAAATTCATAATCTCTTACTTTCCCTACACTAACTTTCCTTTCTTCACCTTTCTCTGTTTTATCATCTGATGTTTTTCTCTGCCTGGTATTTTTCCCAGCAATGTCTAAATTCACTTTCGTCACCTACATATTCATTAATTTTCATTTCTTACTTTAAGGAAATCTGTGTTGTAGTCAGAAAATTGGAGGTTAGTGAGTCCTTCAAACTTTGCTATGAAACACACACACACCTATATAGAAGGAGCTTGTTTCGTGGTATGGTCAGGAGGAATCAGAAGCCACCATGTCTTATACACAATCACAGGGTCCTTAAAGGGGGTATCACACTAGCACCGCGTACAAGGTACACGCGGGACTGCCTCCATATCGTCCCGTGAACGAGGAGCCGCGGCGGCATTCGCGGGACAAAGTTGGAATGGATCCCTAGCCAAGACCGTTCCTCGTATACACCACCAAGTCAATAAATAATGTACTTATATAAATTAATTCTAAGTAAAAAAGGTGGATTAATATAAGAAAATATTTTTGCAATACAAATATTTTCGAACAACAACAAAAAACACACTTAAAGTAGAAAATGCGATGTCGATATTTTACTGTGTTTATATCCCGTAGGGACGGGTACACGTTGTGGTCTTCATTGAATGCAAACATGGACAATAAAATCAAGCCTATGGTAGTGTTTCCTCTTTTCTTCTTCAAAACTATTAATTACAGGGACCAATGCAGTCAAATTGGTCATTATCATCCACAAAATTCATGTTGTTGTTTAAGTTTTGTGGCGGTGGTGGTGTGACTCATCTGGTATACAAAGGACCAGCCCGCGGTAGTGTGATAGCTACTGTCCAACCGTTCCTGGTACCTCATACCACCAGTCCCGCGTGTACCTCGTACGCGGTGCTAGTGTGATACCCCCTTTACTATCGCCTTTCCTTTTAGCTATTGTCATGCCCCTTGACAGTGTATATTGTATGTTATGTATTTCTGTGTATTGTATATTATGTATTTCTATGTATTGTATATTATGTATTTCTGTTATTATGTATGACTGTATAGACCCCAGCCACTTACGACCGTTCCCGCACCACTTCCTTCCCCTTTAACTATCAACGAGGCAGTCTCTCGTTCGCCTCCCATGAGAGTCGAGTGACTTCACTCCCTTCATGAGGTTCGAAGGTACTACTTCGATCAAGCCTTCGAAGCAGGCCGGGCTTCACCCGCCTGTATAAAAGGCGCCCAACTTGCCCCAAAAAGAGGGGTGCTGATGGTGTAATGGTTAGCACACTCGCCTCGTCAGTGGAATTGTAGGACAATTTTCTCAAGCCCCTATGTCCCTGTTCACCTAGCAATAAGTAGGTACCTGGCTGTAAAAGGCTGGGGGAAGATATGTTGATGTAATAAGATTGACTGCCTTAATGACCATTACGAGTCGATAGGCATAAAGCCCTAAAATTCTTCTTCTTCTCAAAAAGGCAGTCTCATCAGCAGCTTGGCTGCATCTTGACATCTGGGCCTTTTCTCTCTCCCAAAGGTTTTGTAAGGTGGTGGTCCGGGAACGTGACAAAGTAAGTGAGCTGCCTCCACTTCACCCAGATAAGTTTTATATTGTATTGGGTACTATTTGTAAGGTATGTCCCTGTCCTCATTTGTGTTGTGTCTCTGTTCATTGTCCTGTTTCAACTCGGGGGTGTTTATATTTATATGTTATGTACTGGAGTTGGTGAAATTTACTCAGGGGTTATACCTTATGTTCTGGAGTTGGTGAATGTTTACTCATGGGTTATATCTCATGTTCTGGAGTTGGTGAATAATTATTTTAACTTAAACTAAACCTGGTTGTTTCCGGATTACCTTAACCAACTACTGTGATGAGTGGCTTATCACAGTGATACTGAGCCCCTAGACGGGCACTTATTGCTCACTGTCCATTACTGTGTTAGGCTAGAACGTTACACTATAAACTTTTGGAAACAGGATTTCCTCGCCCACTCACCCTTATAATAAACTTTACCAGGTGAGCAAAGTTGAGAATGTAGCCGGGCTCCACTGGTTGTCTTCAATATATCCCGAAGCTCAGAGACGCCTACACAAACACGTCCGTTCACTACCACTGTAAGTAAGTAAGTAAGTAAGTAAGTAAGTAAGTAAGTAAGAAAATAAGTAAGTAAAGGTTTATTGCCCTTAAATTTATAATACATAAAGGAGCAGGAAACATAATTATAAGCAATGGCATAGCCTGTCAAGCCGAAGCTTCCCGACAGACTTGATTACATATTATAACATTTGAATGTTCACACTGCAACACGCAGCTAGAGCATAATATGAATAGTAATGAGCAATGCAATATTTGTAGTGATATTTACAAATCATAAGACAATAGTTATAGTTACATTTACAAATCACAAAATAACAATGAAAACCATCAACAATACCATCACCCATACCACATACCACACCATACTATACACTATAGTAACACACCAAATATATAATATATACAGACTTACACACTGTGTGTGTGTGTGTGTGTGTGTGTGTTTAAGAGTGAGAGAACATGTGTGTATGTGTGTGTGTGTGTGTGTGTGTGTGTATGTATGAGAGAGAGAACGTGTGTGTGTGTGTCCTTCATCATCTTGGTCAATACCCATGTTTCATAATCATAACCATAATAATACCAACGTTTATATTTTATTGTATTTTTTATAGAGTAATGTTATTTATCATCAGTTCTTTATTACTTCTATGTATGTATGTATGTATAATTTCACCCTTATTGTCCATCACAGATAAACATACTTTAAGGGACAGTGTAATATAGTAAGCAATTTGGAGATAAATAAGTCCTCCAAATATTGCTATGAAACACACACACCTATATGGAAGGAGCTTATTTGTTTCGTAACATAGACAGGAAGAATCAGAAGCCTCCAATTTTCATACACGATCACAGAGTTCTAAATAAACAAAGGATATAATAATAAAACATTGATTTGCAACAAATGCAAACTTTTTGTTTTTATTAAATCATAGGTTACAGTCAAAGCAAATAATTCCAACAAACTATTCCCAGAAATATCAGGTACAATTATTTTTACTCATCCGGAATTATTTCGTGGCATACTTGGGGTGAATCAAGGCTCCTAAATTCGCGACCACATCCTCAAAATGTTTATGTCATCTGAAGTGGTAACACTGTGTGGGGAAGGTGTCGTTGTAAGTGAAAGATTGTATCATATCCATCTACTATGTTCCACCAACTCTTATTCCTCCCCAAATAAATGTTACCAGCTCAAATGACATAAACATCGAAGTACGTGGTCCCAAATAAATGTTACCAGCTCAAATGACATAAACATATAAGTACGTGGTCGCGAATTTACGAGCTCAGGTGTACAGCCACAATCAAATATCCACCAACACTCTCCTTCCATCGTGGTAAATATTATCTTGGTAATAAAGAACAACACGTGAATGATTTTGCAGCATCTCATAATAACAATTGATGGAGGTTGAGTTGACATAAGTTGTTCTATGATTATATTGTGAAAAGATACCGATTAATTTGTATGTACAGTCGGCAGCATAAGTTCGCTTCATTTCCACCTATGTATGTATGAGCTATAATGATGATATTACACAATGTAAATGCAGAGATGACAGATATAGTTCACATGTGGTAAATTACATATGTTGTTGGTATAAAAACTATTTGAGAATGCAACTATCTGGTCATATTAACATTATTAAAGTCATGAGACAGACACAAATTTATGCTGCCGGCTGTACGATGGAAGGAAAGTGTCGTTGGTTATTTGATTGTGGCTGTACCAAAAGAATAGACTACTATCTCATTAAAATACAGTTTATATTCAAAGTAAATATCTGTACAAAAAACAGTAAAGTTCTGTGTGTGTGTGTCAGTGCAACAACAGTGTGAGAATCACTAATTCATTTTATTCTAGGTATAGAACACACACATACATTTTCTCTTTCTCCCTCTCTCTCACACACAAGAAACAAAACACACATACTCTCTCTGTGTGTCTCTTTCTCTATCCCTCTCACAATAAACCAAAACTAAAATACACACACACATATATTATAACTCCTTATAGTGGGTACAGCCATGACTGATAGTGATGGACCAGGGTCCAATATGTGTTGGAGAGAAAAGCAACAGAGTTCGAAAAATTATGTCTTCTAAAGCTCTCTCAACATTGAGAATGGTTTAAAAAATCACTTGTTCGAACTCTGTTTAGTTGCTCTCCAACACTCCTTGGACCGTGGTCCAGCACTGTCAGCCATGGCTGTACATAGAAATAATACAAGTTGTTGATATCATGTTATAACTCCTTACAGTGAGTACATAGATATTATACAAGTTGTTGATATGTTATAACTCCTTATAGTGGAGTATAACAATAAAACAGCAGGTCTTTTATATAAAACATATGAACTTAATAGAATATGCAGTTTATATTGTCATATAATAAAACATTGAAATTATTAGTAAAAAGATGGTATTAAAACTTATTACTGAAAAGATGAAATTAGATAATAATAATGATAAACATAAAATAGGTTATACTGTTTAACCCCTAAAGACCGGTTGACGTGGTAAGCCGTCTTACGTAAGGAACCGGGCAACTGCGCCTACCGTCATAGAGATCTAGCGCTATTTTGAGCCCAGCGCGGCTATTCTGGGCGGGTTTGGGCGATTTAGCAGTGTAGCCAACTAGCATACATTAGCAGAAAAGGGTTCAGTCAATCTGATTCCCCAGTAGGCTACCCACCACGATGTCGAGAAGACGTAGTGCTAATTCTCCCGTGTCCGATTCGGTGCGCGCTACACCCTCACGTCGACGCGCTCCACTCGCTACCTCCACACCATCGTTGCCTCCACGTACTCGACGCCTTCCACAATGCCTTACTGATTCTGCAATAGGGCGAGAACTCGAATTGTCCATCTCTATGGTGAACAGTGATAGTGATGATAGTGATGTCTATTTTGAAATAGATGATTCTGACCCTGAATTTCGTATCAATAACGAAGCGAGGGTAGCTTACACCACCGAGGAGGAGGATATTTTTCCACCTGCTCAACCTCTCTCCCAAGTAAGTGAACCACCTTCAAGTGTTAGAATACTTGCAACCTCTGCTGTGCCAGTCGAAATCCCGTCAACGAGTAGGGGGATTGTAGGTGAGTTATCACCTATTGCAGGACCGAGTGGAGCTTGTGGTTCCTCCACTCGCTCCGTAGCAACCTCTAAGAGGAAGAGGAGGTTACATTTTACCTCTTCTTCATCGTCGGGTGAAGATATACCTCCACCAACCCGATCAAGGAGTAGGAGAGTTGGAGGTAGAGTAAGAGGAGTGAGAGGAGGCAGGAGAGGACGTTTTATCTCGGACGAGATAAGAGACCCGTCATCTGACCCTGACGATCCTTCTGTTGACTCAGCGTACCTCACTCTCTCCCCGTTATCTTCACCACGACCACAGCACCCATCCTCACAACCACGACCACAACAACAACAACAACAACCACCACCACAACCACGACGACAACGAGTAGCAGATGTTGGTCCGTTTGTGTGGACTGATGGCAGGGATTTCCAGCCTGATATTCCTGCTTTCGATGCACGGGAATCAGGAATTCAACCAGAATTTCCCTGTACAGCTGCGTCAAAGATGAGGGATTACTTCGTCGCCTTTTTTGACGTAGCTGAAGTGTTGTGGATTGTTCGGAAGACGAACGCTTACAATCAAATTATCAACAACTGGCACCACGCAATGCACCGGGAACATTCTCATATGGTAGATCGGGAAGATGTAAGTGTTGCAGAAATATATGTGTGGCTTGCACTAACGATGTTGATGCCGCACAACAAGAAACATCGATTCCGGGATTACTGGCTCACGGATGACTTACTATCCACACCTATCTTCGGGAGGTATATGTCACGGGACCGCTACAGGGACATCCTCACCAACCACCTCCACTTCACCAACAACCTGGGTCCCTCCCCGAGTGATAGGCTGTGGAAAATCCGTACTATATTGTCCATGTTGCTCCAGAATATCCGTGCATTTCTACGACCATTCCAGAAAGTGGTAATCGACGAGTCTCTCATGCTCTTCAGAGGTAGACTGTCCTTCATTCAGTATATCCCGTCTAAGAGGCACAGATTTGGCATAAAGTTTTATGTCATCTGTGACTGTCAGACGGGATATGTTTTAGATTTTGTAATTTATACGGGTTCAGATGTGGATATCGCTGAGAATGATCCTCATGGCTTCTCAGGTGCTGTTATGAAGCACCTGATGGACCATTTCTATAACCAAAACCATATTCTATACACGGATAATTATTACACATCTCCATTGTTGAGTCAGTTCCTGAAAGAGCATGGAACGGAATCCTGTGGCACTGTTCGTCCCAACAGGAAGTGGTATCCAGCCTTCCCTGTAACACATCGGGGCGACTTTCTCATCCAAAAATCTGGCCCTCTACTTGCCATGAAGTGGCATGACAAGAGGCCAGTACACATGCTCACCACTGTGCACAAGCGTGAGATGTTGGATTCCGGCAGGGTCGACCGCGACACAGGTAATCCCATCCTCAACCTGATGTCGTGTTTGATTATAACATCAACATGAGACTCGTCGACAAATCAGACATGATGATCAGTATAATCGATTGCCTGAGAAAAACTTGCAAGTGGTATAAAAAGGCGTTCTTGCACCTGATCGACATCTGTGTATTGAACGCCTACATACTCTACACCCAGCAACATCAAGGCACGACCGTCACCCTTCGCCAGTTCGAGAAGACGGTCGTGAAGGAGCTGCTGGTGGAGTATGGAGTCAGAACACCACAGCAGCAGGCACGGCCACCGGCAGGAGGGCAGCTTGACAGACTCCAGTCAAGAGTTTGGGCCGAGCGCCACTTCCTTGACGACCTGCCTACCCTCGCGTCAGGCAGGTCAGGCTTCCGCCGGTGTTATGTCTGTATGCACACGACACGTCGGCCCACCAGAAGAAGAGAGACTAGATACTGGTGTACCGGGTGTCAAGTGCCACTATGCCCCGGGAAATGCTATTCTGAGTATCATACCTTAGATGATATATAGATAGCATGAAGTGTGGGAAATGAAGTGACAGTGACACTTTTATTAGTATATACGAGTGTATGGTGACTGTGACACAATAGTTTTAGTGAAGTGATAGTGACACGTTAGATATAAGGAATAAGTGCAGTGATAGAGACACGTTAGATTTAAGGAACTAGTGCAGTGATAGTGACACAATAAGAAAATACGGAAGTGAATATGTGATAGTGACACGAATTTATTCATTCAAGTGTACATTTTATTATTAGTGCGGTGATATAGACACAGGACGAGTGTATTTTTACTCGTTATTACTCCCACACTTCATCCCGGGGCACTAAAACCACTCTGGAATGGTCAGCAAGCCACACAGTAGAGGTTGCAAGTAGGCATAACACAGCGCGGTAGGCTCGTAGGGGCGCGGTGAGGAGGAGTGTGCAGCCACCCGCGCTGCACCATAGCCACCGCCACCCCCACCCGTCAGAACACTTCACGCTTACCGCGCAAAACATGGTCCACTTCAACTCGCCCTATCTCCACAAGTACTCATCGTACAGCCCTTCCGATGGTACCATTGGAAAGAGGAAGAGTTGAAGGTACGTAAGAAACTATTTTGAAGTTAGTACACTATATAGGTTAAGAGTGTGAGCGTTGTGAATATAGGGTAAATCGAGTAATTTTGACGCGAGCTGGTGGGTAGAAACGTCGAGTAAGCTTACCCCGTACCGGACTGCAGGGGTTAATGACATTCTACCAGCTCCTCCTCGAAATCTTAAATACTCACTGTACGCTGATGACTGTGCGATATGGCACTCCAGCCATAGTGCACAGTTTTCGGCAACTCGGATCCAATTGGGCCAAGTTATCCGCCTAGGGGTCGCACGGCCCCGGAGGGCACTGGCGTTAGGTCCCTCTGAGCAAGACTCCACGACCTCGTAGAGTGTGTCGGTATAGACTTATCAACAATCGATTCCCTGGTTATAGTAAATATTGCACACTGGGTAATACCCCCTTTTATTTGTGTGGAATCCTGGTTACCAGGGGTTAAATCCCAGGTGCCGGAGGTGGAGGTACACCAGAGGTTTCGTGAGATAATTATCAAACATCTTTCCTATTTCCATCTTTATACCGACGGGTCCAAGACGGATGAATGTGTGGGTGCGGGTGTATGGTCGCATGAATGTCAGTTAAGATTCAGACTGCCGAATCATACATCTATTTTTCTTGCTGAATTATTTGCTATAGATAAAGCTTTGGATTTTGCCCTATCGACGACCCACGATAGGATAGTCATATTTACTGATTCATTAAGTTCACTTAAAGCTATTATATCTTTGAATAAAACTAACAATGAAATACAGGGTAACATCATTAGTAAGCTGTTTAGTGCCAATAAATTGATCAAGTTAATATGGGTACCATCACATTATGGTATCTATGGTAATGAACAGGCTGATAAATTAGCAGGGTCGACTGTTGATCTGGACCTTAGCATAGTCCGTACGGATCTCAGGTGTTTTGTCTCTCTCATAAAATCTAAAATTCATCTCCTGTGGCAAAGGCAGTGGACCAGACTAGACATCAACAATAAATTCAAAGCAGTGATTGAACCCTGGGCCACGTCATCATGGCATAGCCGTAAGGACGAGGTGGTGTTTGCCCATCTGAGGGTCAATGCCACTAGATTAACCCACCTCGATCCCTATATCAACAAAGATTTTCCACCTGAATGCACATCATGCAATACAGTAATGTCCAACTCTCATTTATTACTTTTCTGTAATAAATATGAAAATAAAATAGGTAAAATCAAACAATATTTCACGCATAAAAAGATGGCTTTCACCATACACAATGATTTAGCAGATGATAATATTATATACAAACTGCTAAATTTTCTGAGGGAAGCAAAACTTTATGACCTTATATAGATTGATAAAATATAATGGAACCATTGGCTTAATGACCTTTGATTATATGTCTCTGGTTGATAGCCAATAAATCCAACAAGAAGTAGTAGTGAATAAATCAGGAAATCAGGAATGTATATTTACTATAATATCCTACAACACTAATGATTAATGGACTAACTACGGCAACGAGATATACACTGTCTCATAGTTTTCACAAAGGATAATAGTAAGAGAGACACACACATACAACTCTTTATTTTAGATGCTTCACTAAGACTGGTGAGCAACACGACATTCTCAGCCTGGAAGTCAATCCTGGAAACGCATTCTTTCGGCTCCCCATGCACCAGGACCTCCTTGTTACCATTAGAAAATAAATAGAACACTTACTGGCAGCATCCCTTCGTTTTCCAGCCTTCTAGAAAACACACATGCACACACACACACATTATATTACAAGTTCATTAATATATACTTCTTTCTCTTCCGTCATGGTATGTTCTGAGTCTGTCACGTTCACACCTCATTCCTTCGATGTCAGTTCTTCATCTTTCGTTCTCGTTCTCTTTCTCTGGAGGGGGAAAGTTGAGGTTGGGGGGGAGGAATAGACTATCACAACAGTCATATAAGTAAGTTCTATGCTAATCCATTTCGTATTATTTATTTTTTTCTTGTCTTTACGTGATTCAGGCAGTTATTCCTAAAATATTTGCAGTCTATGTTGCTACTACATAGGAACTGATAGAAAAGAGACAAATCGTTGTAGATGCCTAGACACACTGGGCTTGATAATGTGAAGAAAGTAGAGTAGGAATAGAGAAGACTGACACACGTTTTGCTGGATATTGTATACTAATAATAATGAGTAGAATGTTATGGAGGGAAGGTTGAAGGAGGTAAACTATTATACGGGTGTCTTTTTTAAATTTATGATATGATATTGTAGCAGGCAGGCGAGGCATCAGAAATAGAACCATCAGACAAGCTGCCCCCCCACAGCCAGGTGGCCACCGTGTCACGACCCCCACGACCGAGGGGGATAAAAGCGAGCTGTCCAGGTGACGTGGGGCTCACTGACACGCTAGCGAAAGAAGAGGCAACACCTGCTGTGGACGCCATAACCCACACACGCCGGCAGAACCACACTGTTCCTCAGCTGTACCACCTTACACCTCCTACGTGTCCGTACAGCCGTACTTAGAAGAATCTCATCACCTTGCCTGCCTCTACAAGTCCTCACTCCCCGTGTGAAAGAGTAGAAATAAATATTGAACTATTTGGACGTGAGTTAATTTGTTCACCCGCATTAAGTAGAAAGAATAATGCTACAGTGGTGACCCCGGAAATAGTTAACTCTAGAGTCTAAACACCTGTGATACACACACGCCCACGCATATATTTATTATTATACACACCTGTGATACACACACGCCCACGCATATATTTATTATTATACACACCTGTGATACACACACGCCCACGCATATATTTATTAGTATACACACCTGTGATACACACACGCCCACGCATATATTTATTATTATACACACCTGTGATACACACACGCCCACGCATATATTTATTAGTATACACACCTTTGATACACACACGCCCACGCTCTTACTTTTAGTAATATACACAGTGATACACACGACCACGCACATACTTACAGTAATATACACAATCATACACACGCCCACGCACTTATATACAGTAATATACACAGTGATACACACGCCCACGCACTTATATACAGTAATATACACACTGATACACACACCCACGCTCTTATTGACAGTAATATACACAGTGATACACACGCCCACGCACTTATATACAGTAATATACACACTGATACACACGCCCACGCACATATTTACAGTAATATACACACTGATACACACGCCCATCACACCAGTGATACACGAACTCTATAATGACTACCACACCTACCCGCTCTACACCACCCAACTCACCATCCACACATAACACCTCCACACAAATCCCTTTCACCCCACCATTCACTCACAACGTTCACACCTGGCTATCACACACAGAGGCGAGATGGGACGGCCTCCACATCCCAGACGAGGCCAAACTCCAAGCAATCATCCGGGCCCTGCCTTCGGACGTCTACGCCACCGTCACCCCAGCCATCTCGACCTCCGCACCAGGCAGAAAGTACGAGGATCTGAAGGCAGCCCTAACTGCCGCCCTGGGAAAGACTACACGGCAACAACTGCAGGCGCTGGAGGGTGTCCAGCCCGAGGGGCGCCACCCATCAGAGTTACTACGCCACATGATTCGTCTCAACGTTGACGCAGGCAAACCCCTCTCAGAACAATTCCTGAGGATGAGGCACACAAAGTTAATGCCTCACACAGTGCAGCTGTTGCTTTTGAGCCACCCGCAACTTTCCCTGCAAGAGTACGGTGAGCTGGCTGACACATTGATGGAGGCGCAATTCGACCATGTGGACAACCCTCTCACGACACAGAACAACATCTACCACACCGACACCACAACCGGCCCTCCACCACCACACACACCTGCAGTGTGTCAAGCCTCGCCTGCACCACCCACGACAGACACAGCACTCCTCCTACAGCGGCTACAGGACCTCTCAGAGCAGGTGCGGCAACTACAACACTCAGCCCACCCCACGCGCCAGCCGCACCAAACACAGGACCGACACCTACCACCGCCCTTCACACCTACACGACAGCAGTGGGCATCACCAACCTCTGTGAACCAGGGACGTGCACAGGTGCCGCCAGGGGCCCTATGCTACTACCACCAGCGTTTCGGTCACCACGCTCGTAACTGCCAACCTCCCTGTACTTGGCGCACGGCACAGGCTGTTACCCACACTCCGTACCAGCAGGGAAACTTGTAAGGCGGCGACGTGAGGCCCACACTATGGCCCCACCTGCCACGTCGCCACAGCCAAACTACACCACCACCACGACGCAGCCACCACACCGAGCACCAATGGACGCCAAGATGGCCCCGACCATGCGCCACACGGCCACCCACACAACCACCACTCCACCCAAGATGCCACCGCCCCCAGCATCATCTCCCAATGACCGTACCCTCCTGTGGTTAGAGGACATGATTTCAGGCGAAACATTCCTCGTGGACTCGGGGTCAGAGGTGAGTGTCATCCCACCGACGAAGGAAGATAGGGAAGCAGCTGCTACCACCGCATATGACCTCGTGGCAGCAAACAACACACCCATCGCAACATATGGCACGAGGAGTGTAGGGGTTTGCCTCAGCGATCAGGAGTGGTTCATCTGGCCCTTCGTGGTTGCGGAAGTGCGTTGCCCAATTCTAGGTGTCGATTTTCTCACAGCTCACGACCTACGCATCGACCTTAAGCGACGACAACTGATACACCAACCCTCGGGCATCATTATCCTGACCAAACGGTGCCGGCGTACCCTTCCTGCCGTAACCCATGTCTCCTGCACGTCCCATTTTGACGCCGTACTGGCGGAGTATCCTCACCTCCTCGACACATCGACCACTTCCACCATCAGCGACCCGGGCGTATTCCACGCTATCGTCACATCAGGACCCCCCTGTTACGCTAAGCTCCGACGTATGCCCCCGGAACGCTTTGAGGCGGCAAGGAAAGAGTTTGCCACCATGGTGACACAAGGTATCGCTCGCCCTTCTGATAGCCCTTGGGCATCACCGCTGCACATGGTCCCAAAGCCCCAGGAGGGAGAATGGAGGGCGTGCGGGGATTACCGGGCCTTGAATGCTGCCACTATCCCGGACCGGTATCCCATTCCTCACATCCAAGACTTTCACACCCGGCTGCAGGGTTGCATGGTGTTCTCGAAGGTGGACCTCGTCAGAGCATTCCACCAAATACCGGTGGCACCGGAGGACGTCAAGAAGACCGCCATTACCACCCCCTTCGGCCTGTTTGAGTTTCCGGTAATGAACTTTGGACTCAGGAATGCGGCCCAAACCTTCCAGCGGTTTATGGACCGGGTCCTCCACGACATGCCCTGGGCAGTGGTATACATCGATGGCATATTGGTGGCGTCTAAGGACTCTATGGAACATGAGCAGCACCTCCACCTCCTATTCAGCCGCCTTCAGGAATACAGATTGAAGGTCCACCATTCCAAGTGCGTTTGGGGGGCACACCAACTTGACTTCCTGGGTCACAGGGTCACACCAGGGGGGATTACGCCTCTCCCGCAGAAGGTGGAGGCAATCAAGGAATTCCCACAACCCACCACAGCCAGGAAATTAAGGGAATTCCTGGGCGTAGTCAATTACTACCATCGTTTTGGCCCACACGCCGCTGCGGCCCTGGCCCCTCTACACAACCTCATCAAGGGTCTCAAGAAGGGGTCACAGCGAGCCCTGGTGTGGACTGAGGAGGCGGTTATGGCATTCGAGGGAGTCAAGAATAAGCTGGCATCCTCCACAATGTTGGTTTACCCACTCCACCACGCACCGACATCCATCTATACGGACGCTTCCGCCGAGGCCGTGGGCGCGGTACTGCAGCAGGAGATTGACGGGGAACTCAGGCCTATCGCATTCTTTAGTAAGCGCTTGGAGCCCCCGCAGAGGAAGTACAGCGCTTTCGATCGGGAATTGGTGGCGGTATACGAGGCAGTGCGCCACTTCCGCCACTTCCTGGAGGGACGTGAGTTCCATGTCCGCTCTGACCACAAGCCCCTCGCCACCGCTATGCAGCAGTCAGGCACGAACTGGAGCCCCAGGGTGGCGCGGCACCTAGCTTTTATTTCGGAATACACCACAGACATCCGCCACGTGCGGGAGGAGGACAACACGGTAGCCGACGCCCTATCCCGCGCTACCCCACTCGAGCCATCAATCTCCGCCCTCACGCAGAGGGCCCCCCTAAACTACCAAGTCATCGCCGCTGCACAGGACGACGACGAGGAGCTACAATCCCTACTCTTGGGCAACACAGGCCTGAAATTACAGCGCTTGCCAGCCCCAGATAGCAACACCTTCCTATGGTGTGATACCTCCTGCACATCACCCCGTCCATACATACCACCGGCCTTCAGGAAAGGTGTCTTTCAGCACTACCATGGGCTCAACCACCCGGGAACAGCTGGTACAACACGTATCATAACACGTCGAGCGGTGTGGCCACACATTAAAAAGGACATCAAAACGTGGGTGGCGCAGTGTATCCCATGCCAGCAAGCTAAGGTAAGCCGTCACACCCGTCCGCCCATACAGGAATTCCCTATCCCCACTACCAGATTCCACACGGTACACGTGGATATAGTGGGCCCACTCCCGCAATCCAGAGGATACAGATACCTCCTCACGTGTGTAGACAGGACAACACGGTGGTGTACGGCGTCCCCGATGACGGACATCACAGCAGAAGGTACTGCCCAGCATTTTCTACATGCCTGGGTTGCAAACTTCGGCCCACCCGCCGTCATCGTCACTGATCAGGGCACACAGTTCACCTCCCGCGCCTGGCACGACCTCCTACGCCTCCTAGGCACCTCCCACAGCAAGACTATCGCCTAACGGGATGGTGGAGCGCCTGCACAGAAGACTGAAGGAAGCATTCAGGGCCATACAACCGGAGGAATGGGCGGATGCGCTACCACTGATCCTCCTAACCATCCGGGCGACGGTGAAGGAGGACCTACACTACTCCCCAGCAGAACTCGTCTATGGCGAGGACCTCCGCCTACCAGGACAAGTACCAGCGGCCCTCAATGACACTTCCAACCTGTCATTTCTCCCGGCATTAAGAGAGACAATGCGACGCCCACTGCACGCACCCACCAGGAAGCAAACGCCTCGTCCGGAATACAGCCAACCCGCCCTAGACTCAGCTCAAGAACTGTTCCTGCGACGAGACGGACACCGCCCACCACTCCAACCACTATACTCTGGTCCCCATAAAGTGCTTCAAAGGAAAGAGGCAACAGTCACCATCGACATGGTGGGGCGCCCTTACACCACGTCATGGGAAAGTGTGACCAGCGCCACCAGCCATGCCCTCTTCACCTGACGCTCAGCCCCATCCTACCCCCATTCTTGACCACACCTCCCAACTTGCGCCCCCTACCCTACCGGCGCCCACAAACTCATACCTTAACATCCACCTTCCTCCCCAGCAACCGCCTACCATCCACCCTCAACATACCCAGCCACCCCCTCCTATTCCTCCACCTCCCCGTCCCCACTCACCACGCGCCCAAGTAACCCCGCCAACCCATAACCCAACCTTCCCTACTCATGGTACTCAACAGGTTGGTATTGACGGTGGACCCGGCAATAGCCCAGAGACGCCACACCTCACACCCCGGCGCCTAAATACTCCGCCTGAGGCCGCAGCCTCACCACCGCCCACCCAGGATGAATCCTGCCTAGTCCCTGATGGTTTCACAACCCGCACTGGTCGACGCATCAAGAGGCCCTGCAAACTCACATACTCAATTTCTCCCATCAGTGTATCCATTCCCTATTATTAACATCACATTCAGTATTAGCCCACATTACCCCTTACAGAAGTCCTCTGTAATTCACTTAGTATATTGTTGAAAGTTCATTATGAATTAATACTTGTGTGCTATTTGTGTTATTTTTTTGTAACATTGTGTTCTTTTTCAATTGCAGGGGAGGGGGGGTGATGTAGCAGGCAGGCAAGGCATCAGAAATAGAACCATCAGACAAGCTGCCCCCCCACAGCCAGGTGGCCACCGTGTCACGACCCCCACGACCGAGGGGGATAAAAGCGAGCTGTCCAGGTGACGTGGGGCTCACTGACACGCTAGCGAAAGAAGAGGCAACACCTGCTGTGGACGCCATAACCCACACACGCCGGCAGAACCACACTGTTCCTCAGCTGTACCACCTTACACCTCCTACGTGTCCGTACAGCCATACTTAGAAGAATCTCATCACCTCGCCTGCCTCTACAAGTCCTCACTCCCCGTGTGAAAGAGTAGAAATAAATATTGAACTATTTGGACGTGAGTTAATTTGTTCACCCGCACTAAGTAGAAAGAATAATGCTACAATATTTAAATATGATAAGCTGAGTTGGGTCAAGATAAATCCACACATTTACTCGTAATAAGTATCCAGGTTAGCTTCGAATAGCCTATAGATGGAGTAATTAAGGGGGAAGTACAGTGGTGGTAAATCTTGAGCTAAAGATTCCTCCAAACTATTCCAGGTAATAGGATACCATAATTTTCTTCGTTTGGGTCTGTTTCCTGGCAAGCTTTGGAGGAATTAAAAGTAAACTATCCCCTTAACGAGCTCTATAACTATGAGACAGAAAAATAGTGTTACATATCCAGTACCAGGGTGGTTCCCATAGTAGAACTTATATCATTAAAAGGTATTGGATAAGGGCAAGTTAGGTTCACTGATGGGAAACTCAGGAAAGGAGAGCCATTATGACGCCTTCATCGACCACCACTGGGCCATAAACACACTCAGTATATGCCCCCCCCCCCCCATCCCCCTACACAGACCTTCCCAACCTCCTGATCAAGTGTAATTTCAACTCTATTTTTTAGTTCTTTATGTGTTCATCAGTGTGTTGTTTTGTGAAAGGATAAGAGTCGTGTTTACATTCTATCAGATGTTTTTTTACAGACACAGAACGAACAAATTGCACTGATTTTTTTTTTTAGCTTGGTCATTTTTTTCTAATGGGATTAAAATTTTTATCCTTGTGGTTTTGTCGTAGGGTGGTTGTCGTAGTGGTTTTGTCGCAGTGGTTTTGTCTCAAGGGGTTTGTCGCAGTGGTTTTGTCTCAAGGGGTTTGTCTCAAGTGGTTTTGTTGCAATGGGTTTGTCTCAATGGTTTTGTCTCAAGAGGTTTGTCTCAGCGGTTTTGTTGCAGTTGTTTTGTCTCAAGGAGGTTTGTCTCAGTGGTTTTGTCTCAAGGGGTTTGTCTCAATGGTTTTGTCTTACAGGCTTTATCTCAGTGGTTTTGTCTGTGGTTTTGTCTCAATGGGTTTGTGTTGTGTTTTAAAACTACGGGTGACTGCCCCAGTCACAGCCCCAGCCCCAACCCCTGCCCCAACCTCAGCCCTAGTCCCAGTCCTATTCCAGCCCCAGTCTCAGCCCCAGTCCCAGTTCCATCGCCCCTCCCTCCTCACCTGATAAAAAGTTAATACCCTTTGTGGTTAATTGCCTTAATGACCTTTAGGTTGGGTGATCTGCATAAATTCAGGGCAATTTGTGTAATTAAACATAGTGTTGATGAATTTGGAGCAAAGGATTTTCCAAACTATTCCCTGACATATATACATTGATTGGTAACATCTCTCTTGAGTATATTATTATATTGGACCTGTTTCTTAGCATAGTTTAGATATATTTACACACATACATACACACAGAGATTGACGAATGAATTGATGGTTAGACTGATGGATGAATTTACGGGTGAATTGATGGATGAATTAATGAATGAATTGATGGATGAAAACGTGACACAAATTTGTCTATTTTCAGCCAATCGTTGGTAATGCTAAAATACTTGTTAGGTAAATTTAGTATCTACTGTGGAAAACAAATTATAATATAGAGAACTGTTCATCTCATGTTGTTTTGGAAGACAGACAACCACTCCTTTACAAAATACTGTATATACAACCACGTCCCTCCACTCATCTACATCTATACAACCATTCTCAATTATCTACACATACTGTATATACAACCACTCCCTCCACTCATCTACATCTATACAACCATTCTCAATTATCTACACATACTGTATATACAACCACGTCCCTCCACTCATCTACATCTATACAACCATTCTCAATTATCTACACATACTGTATATACAAACACTCCCTCCACTCATCTACAGTACATCAACCTACAATAGTAACGCCTGAAAATTGCTTCAGTATTCATTTTCTTTCTAACCTGTTCATAAAAGAAAATGTTATTTTTTTCATGCTCCAACTAAAAATAAATTAACAACACTTGATGATGGATTCACCTACTCATGTTCAAATTCCAGTTCAAGTTCAAGTTCAAGTTGTGGGTCCCTCAGAGAGCCGCTCATGGCCAGAATAATATGCATGAGTCCCTCAGAGAGCCGCTCATGGCCAGAATAATATGCATGAGTCCCTCAGAGAGCCGCTCATGGCCAGAATAATATGCATGAGTCCCTCAGAGAGCCGCTCATGGCCAGAATAATATGCATGAGTCCCTCAGAGAGCCGCTCATGGCCAGAATAATATGCATGAGTCCCTCAGAGAGCCGCTCATGGCCAGAATAATATGCATGAGTCCCTCAGAGAGCCGCTCTTGGCCAGAATAATATGCGGGGGTTGTGCGGGGGAATTTAGGGATCTAGGGGAGGATTAGGAAGTGGGTTAGGAGAAGGGTGGATTGGGTCAGGGATTGTGGATCAATGATTAGGATTGGGGAGGTAATGATTGGTGATCCTATTTCTAAACGTTTCAAGAGTGGGGCTATTAACGACGTAAGATGGGAGATGATTCCACTCTTGAATGCTGCAGGGAAAGAATGAGTGCCTAATATATCAGTGTTTGTCTGGTATGTATGGTATTTGAAGTTGTGGTTGCCTCTAGATATGTGTCTTTGTCTATGTCAGCTAACTTGTTTGTGATTTTGTATATCATCTGTTGTCTGTGTATCTACTGTATCTTCGTGTTACCAATTGATCTAGTTTTGTGTCTTCTTTAAGCAAAGTGATTGATGTAATGTGTTTGTAATCACGACTGGCCCATCTTGCAGTTTTGCTTTGTGCAGACTCTAATTTATTGATACTATTGTTAGTGTGTGGATCCCAGATGGTGTCGCAGTACTCTAAGTGTGGCCCAACGAAAGTGTTATAAACAATAATTTGATGTATGTGTTACACCTGCTGAGTTTCCTGTGCAACAACCCCAGGACCCTACAAGCCTTGGCCACGATGTGTGTGTTCCACCTCATGTCCGCTGAGATGTTGAGGTTGGTGTTGTGTAGCTGGTATATATGTGGAATGGGATTATGGGCTCAGGTAAAACGGATGTGATGGCATTTGTCTGGTCTAAATGTCATCTGCCACTTGACTTCCCAGTCTTCAAGTCCAGTTAGGTTGTCATGTAGTCGAAGGCAGTCTTTCCTATATTTAATTGGTTTGTAAACTAAACTATCGTCTGCAAAGGTCTAGGTACCCCAATCCTCCACTTGGACCACCAGATGACGGCTTAAATTATATTGTTTATCAGTCTTGCTAGATGCATGGAAATCGTTTTAGGTATTATTGAGATAAATAAGTGAAATTGTAAATGTAAAGTTAGGGTAACGATGCCAAATAGATCTGGCAACACTATTCATGATGGCTGCCGTACAGTGTTGCCAGCCAGGTGCAGGGAAATGTTTGTTTTAGGGAATTTCGAAGTCCAGACAGGGAAAAAAATGATATACAGTTCGTTCAAGAGTAAACAGGGAAATTTCTACAAGATGCAAGCCTTGTTATTATTATTATTATTATTATTATTATTATTATTATTATTATTATAAGTGAAATTGTAGAGGTAAAGTTAAATCAACGATGCCAAATAGATCTGGCAACACTAATCATGATGGCCGCCGTACAGCGTTGCCAGATGATTTTAGGTAAATATTGAGGTAAACAAGTGAAATTGTAAATGTAAATTTAGAGAAACGATATATATATATATATTTCTTTTATAATTTTTAATATTATTATAATTATTATTATTTTTTATTTATTTATCTATTTTTTTTTTATTATTATTATTATTATTATTATTATTATTTTTTTTTTTTTTTTTTTTTTTTTTTTATTAATTATTATCATCGTCGTCGTCGTCGTCGCCGCCGCCGCCGCCGTCACCGCCCCAGCCCCAGCCACCCCCGCCATCGCCGCCGCCGCCATCGCCGCTGCCGCCCCTGCCGCCGCCGCTGCTGCTGTTTATCAATTATTATTAATTGTTATCGTCGTAATCGTTGTTGCCGCCACCGCCACTGCCGCCGCCGCCGCCGCCGCCGCCGCTAATAAACTATTTTTTTTATTAATAATTTTGATTTATATTTTTTTTAATAATTATTATTTTTATTTTTTCAATATATTTTTTTGTTTATTAATTATTATTATCGTCGTCGTCGTCGTTGCCGCCGCCGCCGCTGGCCCCGCCGCCATCGTCGCCGCCGCCGCCACCGCCGCCCACGGCATCGCCGCCACCCCAGCCCCCGCCGCCGTCCCCGCCGCTGCTAATTAACTATATATATATATTTTTTTAAATATATATATATATATTTTTTTAAATATATATATATATATTTTTTATAATTATTAATATTATTATTATTATATTTATTAATAATTTTTTTTTTTTTTTTTTAATAATTATTATTATTATTTTTTTTTTTAATATATATATATTTTTTTTAATTATTAACATCGTCGTCGTCGTCGTCTTCGTTGCCGCCGTCACTGCACCTGCCGCCGCCGACGTCGCCCCCGCCGCCGTCGCCGTCCCCGCCGCCGTCGCCGTCCCCGCCGCTGCCGCCGCCGGTCCCGCCGCCATCATCGCAGCCGCCGTCGCCGCCGCCGCCATCGTCGCCGCCGCCGCCACCGCCGCCCCCGCCATCGCCGCAGCCGCCGCCTCTAATAAACTATTTTTTCATTAATACTTTTTTTTAATTATTATTATTAATTATTGTCGTCGCCCCCGCCGCCCCCGCCGACGCCGCTGCTGCTAATTAACTATATATATATTTTTTTAATTAATATTTTTTTTTTCTTTTTTTTAATAATTATTATTAATATTATTATTATTATTATTTTTTTTTTTTTTTTAACTATTATTGTCGTCGTCGCCGCCGCCGCCGCCATCGTCGCTGCCGCCCCCGCCTCAGCCGCCCCCGCCCCCGCCGCTGCCCCCGCCGCCGCCGTCCCCGCCACTAATAAACTATTTTTTTTTATTAATAATTTTTGTTTTTTTTAGTTTATTTTTATGATTTTTTTTTTTATTTTTTTTTTAATATTTTTTTTTGTTTATTAATTGTTATCGTCGTCGTCGTCGTTGCTCCCCCCGCCGCTGCCGCCGCCCCCGCCACTGCCGCTGCCGCCGCCGCTACCGCCGCCACCGCCGCCACCGCCGCCGCTAATAAACTATTTTTTTTATTAATAATTTTTGGGTTTTATTTTTTTTTAATATTTTTTTTTTTTTTTTTTTTTTATAATATATTTTTTTGTTTATTAATTGTTATCGTCGTCGTCGTCGTCGCTGTCGCCGCCACTGCCGCCACCGCCGCCGCCGCCGCCGCAGCCTCTAATAAACTATTTTTTTTATTAATATATATATTTTTTTATTTTTTATTATTAATTGTTATCGATGTCGTCGTCGTCGTCGCCGCCGCCGCCGCTGCCGCCGCCGCCAACCCAGCCCCCGCCGCCGCCGCCGGCGCTAATTAACTATATATATATATATATTTTTAAACATATATATATATATTTTTTTTATAATTATTAATATTATTATTATATTTTTATTAATATTTTTTTTTTATTTATTTTTTTAATAATTATTATTATTATTTTTTTTAATATTTTTTTTTGTTTATTAATTATTATCATCGTCGTCGTCGTCGTCATCGTTGCCGCCGCCACTGCACCTGCCGCCGCTGACGTCGCCCCCGCCGCCGGTCCCGCCGCCATCGTCGCCGCTGCCGTCGCCGCCGTCGCCATCGCCGCAGCCGCCGCCGTCGCCTCTAATAAACTATTTTTTTACTAATACTTTTTTTTTTTTTTTAAGATTTTTTTTTTTTTTTTTTTTTTTTTATTAATTATTGTCGTCTCCGGCGCCGCCGCTGCCGCCACCGCCGCCCTAGCCCCCGCCGCCCCCGCCGCCGCCGCCCCCGCCGCCGCTGCTAATTAACTATATATATATTTTTTTAATTAATATTTTTTTTTTTTTTAATTATTATTATTATTATTATTATTATTATTATTATTATTATTATTATTATTATTATTATTACTATTACTATTGCTATTGCTATTGCTATTGCTATTGCTATTGCTATTGCTATTGCTATTGCTATTGCTATTGCTATTGCTATTGCTATTGTTATTGTTATTGTTATTGTTATTGTTATTGTTATTGTTATTTATTGTTATTATTATTGTTATTGTTATTGTTATTGTTATTGTTATTGTTATTATTATTGTTATTATTATTATTATTATTATTATTATTATTATTATTATTATTATTGTTATTATTATTATTATTATTATTATTATTATTATTATTATTATTATTATTATTATTATTATTATTATTATTATTATTATTATTATTATTATTATTATTATTATTATTATTATTATTATTATTATTATTATTATTATTATTATTATTATTATTATTATTATTATTATTATTATTATTATTATTATTATTATTATTATTATTATTATTATTATTATTATTATTATTATTATTATTATTATTATTATTATTATTATTATTATTATTATTATTATTATTATTATTATTATTATTATTATTATTATTATTATTATTATTATTATTATTATTATTATTATTATTATTATTATTATTATTATTATTATTATTATTATTATTATTATTATTATTATTATTATTATTATTATTATTATTATTATTATTATTATTATTATTATTATTATTATTATTATTATTATTATTATTATTATTATTATTATTATTATTATTATTATTATTATTATTATTATTATTATTATTATTATTATTATTATTATTATTATTATTATTATTATTATTATTATTATTATTATTATTATTATTATTATTATTATTATTATTATTATTATTATTATTATTATTATTATTATTATTATTATTATTATTATTATTATTATTATTATTATTATTATTATTATTATTATTATTATTATTATTATTATTATTATTATTATTATTATTATTATTATTATTATTATTATTATTATTATTATTATTATTATTATTATTATTATTATTATTATTATTATTATTATTATTATTATTATTATTATTATTATTATTATTATTATTATTATTATTATTATTATTATTATTATTATTATTATTATTATTATTATTATTATTATTATTATTATTATTATTATTATTATTATTATTATTATTATTATTATTATTATTATTATTATTATTATTATTATTATTATTATTATTATTATTATTATTATTATTATTATTATTATTATTATTATTATTATTATTATTATTATTATTATTATTATTATTATTATTATTA
>JAWZYT010001847.1:0-10000 GCA_034508575.1 Petrolisthes manimaculis | reverse complement strand
ACTATTATTACTGTTATTACTATTATTACTGTTATTACTATTATTACTGTTATTACTATTATTACTGTTATTACTATTATTACTGTTATTACTATTATTACTGTTATTACTATTATTACTGTTATTACTATTATTACTGTTATTACTATTATTACTGTTATTACTATTATTACTGTTATTACTATTATTACTGTTATTACTATTATTACTGTTATTACTATTATTACTGTTATTACTATTATTACTGTTATTACTATTATTACTGTTATTACTATTATTACTGTTATTACTATTATTACTGTTATTACTATTATTACTGTTATTACTATTATTACTGTTATTACTATTATTACTGTTATTACTATTATTACTGTTATTACTATTATTACTGTTATTACTATTATTACTGTTATTACTATTATTACTGTTATTACTATTATTACTGTTATTACTATTATTACTGTTATTACTATTATTACTGTTATTACTATTATTACTGTTATTACTATTATTACTGTTATTACTATTATTACTGTTATTACTATTATTACTGTTATTACTATTATTACTGTTATTACTATTATTACTGTTATTACTATTATTACTGTTATTACTATTATTACTGTTATTACTATTATTACTGTTATTACTATTATTACTGTTATTACTATTATTACTGTTATTACTATTATTACTGTTATTACTATTATTACTGTTATTACTATTATTACTGTTATTACTATTATTACTGTTATTACTATTATTACTGTTATTACTATTATTACTGTTATTACTATTACTGTTATTACTATATTACTGTTATTACTATTATTACTGTTATTACTATTACTGTTATTACTATTACTGTTATTACTATTACTGTTACTTACTATTACTGTTATTACTATTACTGTTATTACTATTACTGTTATTACTATTACTGTTACTACTATTACTGTTATTACTATTACTGTTATTACTATTACTGTTATTACTATTACTGTTACTACTATTACTGTTATTACTATTACTGTTATTACTATTACTGTTACTACTATTACTGTTACTACTATTACTGTTACTACTATTACTGTTACTACTATTACTGTTACTACTATTACTGTTATTACTATTACTGTTATTACTATTACTGTTACTACTATTACTGTTATTACTATTACTGTTATTACTATTACTGTTATTACTATTACTGTTACTACTATTACTGTTACTACTATTACTGTTACTACTATTACTGTTACTACTATTACTGTTACTACTATTACTGTTACTACTATTACTGTTACTACTATTACTGTTACTACTATTACTGTTACTACTATTACTGTTACTACTATTACTGTTACTACTATTACTGTTACTACTATTACTGTTACTACTATTACTGTTACTACTATTACTGTTACTACTATTACTGTTACTACTATTACTGTTACTACTATTACTGTTACTACTATTACTGTTACTACTATTACTGTTACTACTATTACTGTTACTACTATTACTGTTACTACTATTACTGTTACTACTATTACTGTTACTACTATTACTGTTACTACTATTACTGTTACTACTATTACTGTTACTACTATTACTGTTACTACTATTACTGTTACTACTATTACTGTTACTACTATTACTGTTACTACTATTACTGTTACTACTATTACTGTTACTACTATTACTGTTACTACTATTACTGTTACTACTATTACTGTTACTACTATTACTGTTACTACTATTACTGTTACTACTATTACTGTTACTACTATTACTGTTACTACTATTACTGTTACTACTATTACTGTTACTACTATTACTGTTACTACTATTACTGTTACTACTATTACTGTTACTACTATTACTGTTACTACTATTACTGTTACTACTATTACTGTTACTACTATTACTGTTACTACTATTACTGTTACTACTATTACTGTTACTACTATTACTGTTACTACTATTACTGTTACTACTATTACTGTTACTACTATTACTGTTGTAACACCCCCATTTTATTATGTATGTTATTTAGGATGTTTTTTTTTTAATGTATAATTACTAACTTCACTCTCCATAAAATACCTGCATTTATTTCTGGTAACTTACTTAGAAAATTAGTTGAGTAAGGGATGAAGTCCCGAGAGAGGGACGAGATGTTTTCGTTGGCGGAACAATATTTGTAACCAATATCAGGAATAATTATATGCTATGTGATTGGGAAAGAGATAATGGGTTGGAGTATTAAGGGATGTTAAATAATCATTAGTGTAACTAAAGGAATGTATCAGGGGGGAAGGAACACTTAATATAATAGAAAAATGTAGCAGAAGGAACTAGTTTGTGTCCGTGTAGGAGATGAGATGGGGGGGGAGAGAGGCGAGAATGAATTGTGGCGAGGATTCACCGTCAGTCTCGTGTCGTCTTCCATTGGGTAAAGGTAACTATTAAAACAGCTGCTACAAAGTGACTTCACGTGTTAATATTGAGGTAAATATTTATTATACATTTGATAGTGATTTTAATGAGTCTCGTGTCGTCTTCCATTGGGTAAAGCCATAAAGCACATTCCGGCAAGGCATAGCCATAATAATACTGGTGTACAAACTTATATAAATACTTAGGAGAATTGCTGGCATAGTCAAAGAAATTTAGAGTAACATTGTTTCGGCCATATTTTTTTTTGATACTATTATATATATGTATGTTTTTTTTTATATAACTATTGTATGTATATGGGGATGTATTTTTTTTTCTTATTGATGGGGGGGAGTAAGTAAATTTTTTTTTTTATTATTATCTGTTTGTTTAGTGCTGTTCCCTAGCGAAACTCGGAATTATTCCAGTTCTAGGGACAGCGGGAGTAGGATTCAGGGAGGTGGGATTGAAGGTTAGGGAGTATATATATATATATTTTTTTTTTATGAAATGAATGTTAATAAATTAAATAATAAGTAGTTGAGTTTTCCGTTACCGTACACATACTAATAGACTGTGTCCCTACTTAGGCATTTTTGACTTGATTTAAGACATTGATCGAACCCCCGTTAGAGTAATTCTGGGTTGCTTACACACGTGCCTGAGGTTCAAGCTACGTTACCCACCCAGTGTGTGGTAGCTTGGTTCCTGTGGTCAACCTGTGGTCTGGTGGTGGCAGCGATACTGACGAGAAACTGGACTTGCCTTTGTATGATTTTTTTTTCTTGGTATTCGCAAGGCAAGTTCAGTCCTCAGTCCTTTTTTTTTCCCAGACCAGGTTGATCAAGTATAGGATAGAGTATCATACACTGGTGTGTTATTTTTTTTATTGTAAAAGGCCGTGTTTTTTTTATCCTCCTCCAATAAAGTAAGGGGGATAAAAATAGCAGCGTTACATTGGTGGTAGCTTAAGTGGGATAAATCAGACCCAGAGAAATTGCTTTAACGGAGATCCGTGGAATTGGGTCTGATGTTTAAGGTATCAATAGTAGGACGCAGTCAAGTTCCTCGAGAACTGACGGTTGACGGAGCTCAGGTAGTAGTTAACGATACGGATTCAGATAGGGAGGTAAGATTCGAAATGCGGGAATTGAGACTACTAACCGAACAAATGACTAAGATTATTATTGATACAGAGACTTGAACCAGCGAATATGTTGTCAGGGGTAGACATACAAATGGCTGAAATTAATAACAAAACTAAAGTAGAAAAGAAGGAAGAAAGTGAAAATATATAATTTAACAAAAATAGTAGAAAAGTTAGCATCGAAGATGGAAACAGATTTATTCTAACCATCATAGACCATTTCTCAAGGTACACCAAGTTTTACCCACTAAAAAGTAAGCATGCCAAGGGAATTGTTGCTAGGCTAACCCAGTTTGTTACAGACTTTGGCGGACCTAGATCGGTGCTGTGTGACAACGCCAAGGAGTTTACTGGCCACGAGATGCGGACCTGGGCAGACCAGCATGGGGTGGAGCTGCTTTTCTCCACGCCGTATCATCCACAGGCTAACGGGATGATTGAGAGGATGCACCGGACCCTGAAGACAGTGTTGGCCCAGTTGTGCGAGGGCTATCCACAACGTTGGCCTAACCTGCTGGCTGAGTGTCAAAAAGTGATGAATGCAGCCGTCCACAGCAGTACCAGGGTGACGCCGTATGTCGCATTCTTCGGAAGGCATCCACCACGCAACATCACAGCACCACTACCGACCATCACGTCTGACCACCACGACGCTGGGAGACTAAAGCGGCTAATACAAGAAGCCAGTACTGTATCTCTCAGGAGGTATCGGGCATTTGCCAATAGGCATAGAAAAAATGAAAAAGTAGAACTAGGAACATTAGTGTGGGTAAAACAGGAAACAATTATACCGGGTACCTGTGCCAAATTGAACCAAAAATGGAAAGGACCATACAAGGTGGCAGAAATAATAAGAGATGGTTTGATATATATTTTAGAGGACCCATTTACAGGGAAAAACATCCAGAGGGCTGCAGAAAAGATTAAGCCCTATGTGAGCCACAGTGATATTATAGTACAATTAGGGGAATTAATTGAAAATAATGAACCAGATGATGATGATGAGGATATTGTACTTCCTCCACGTCATCGACGTCCTCCAAGAAGATTTCTGGAGGAAATGTAAATTGAGGTAGAAACCAAGGCAGAAAACAGAAATATTTAGAAAAACAGTGAATGAAAATTAATAGAAAATAGGGGAAAAGTGGGAAAGTTACGTTGGATAATGTCATGTTTTACTATAACCTGAAGTCAACACGGGGCAACATTAATGTACGAGCTAGGAACTCGGCTCATAGTGTAATTTTTTTTTATTGTGGGTGTTGGAGGACACTTAGTTTTAATGGGAAGAGAAGGATGGTGGGGAGTGATCACCCTACATGTCCATTGGGCTCTTCCAGTATACAGTCAGAACATTTGTCAAGGCCCCTGTATCACTTACTGCATTCCGGGTTGTCATACCGTGCGGGATCTGAGGTTTGAATGGAGAAGTGAATGAAAATAGGAATGAATGAATTGAATGTAAGAATACTCAGATCTTGTTAGGGACAATCGCGGATGGGTTTAGTGACGGTAGAACCTTATTGAAGTTCTCCCGGGGTTATGGACTTGACAGAGGAGTCTGACTGGGACGAGGTGTCACTGATATCTATTATGTATTATGTATTATGTATTATGTGTATTGTGTAATGTTAGGTAGAGAAGTTCTTTCCTGCGGGGAAGAAAGGCAGTCTAAGGACTGTAAGTAAAGTTGGCAGTTTATCAACACTGACTAACACGTTAGGGTGAATAATGTCTTATGTTGTTTAGTAAGGTATAGCGATAGTGACAAATGGTGTGTATGTTAAGATTAGGGGGAGGGGAATTGAGTTAGGGAAATATAAATTAATTTTCACTGTAAGTTCCAGCTAAGGAAGAGGGGACGTGTGTAACACCCCCATTTTATTATGTATGTTATTTAGGATGTTTTTTTTTTAATGTATAATTACTAACTTCACTCTCCATAAAATACCTGCATTTATTTCTGGTAACTTACTTAGAAAATTAGTTGAGTAAGGGATGAAGTCCCGAGAGAGGGACGAGATGTTTTCGTTGGCGGAACAATATTTGTAACCAATATCAGGAATAATTATATGCTATGTGATTGGGAAAGAGATAATGGGTTGGAGTATTAAGGGATGTTAAATAATCATTAGTGTAACTAAAGGAATGTATCAGGGGGGAAGGAACACTTAATATAATAGAAAAATGTAGCAGAAGGAACTAGTTTGTGTCCGTGTAGGAGATGAGATGGGGGGGGAGAGAGGCGAGAATGAATTGTGGCGAGGATTCACCGTCAGTCTCGTGTCGTCTTCCATTGGGTAAAGGTAACTATTAAAACAGCTGCTACAAAGTGACTTCACGTGTTAATATTGAGGTAAATATTTATTATACATTTGATAGTGATTTTAATGAGTCTCGTGTCGTCTTCCATTGGGTAAAGCCATAAAGCACATTCCGGCAAGGCATAGCCATAATAATACTGGTGTACAAACTTATATAAATACTTAGGAGAATTGCTGGCATAGTCAAAGAAATTTAGAGTAACATTGTTTCGGCCATATTTTTTTTTGATACTATTATATATATGTATGTTTTTTTTTATATAACTATTGTATGTATATGGGGATGTATTTTTTTTTCTTATTGATGGGGGGGAGTAAGTAAATTTTTTTTTTTATTATTATCTGTTTGTTTAGTGCTGTTCCCTAGCGAAACTCGGAATTATTCCAGTTCTAGGGACAGCGGGAGTAGGATTCAGGGAGGTGGGATTGAAGGTTAGGGAGTATATATATATATATTTTTTTTTTATGAAATGAATGTTA
This sequence comes from Petrolisthes manimaculis, assembly GCA_034508575.1. NCBI lineage: Eukaryota > Metazoa > Arthropoda > Malacostraca > Decapoda > Porcellanidae > Petrolisthes > Petrolisthes manimaculis. The sequence goes on along the minus strand of JAWZYT010001847.1, from coordinate 3,607 downwards.
ATAAATTAAATAATAAGTAGTTGAGTTTTCCGTTACCGTACACATACTAATAGACTGTGTCCCTACTTAGGCATTTTTGACTTGATTTAAGACATTGATCGAACCCCCGTTAGAGTAATTCTGGGTTGCTTACACACGTGCCTGAGGTTCAAGCTACGTTACCCACCCAGTGTGTGGTAGCTTGGTTCCTGTGGTCAACCTGTGGTCTGGTGGTGGCAGCGATACTGACGAGAAACTGGACTTGCCTTTGTATGATTTTTTTTTCTTGGTATTCGCAAGGCAAGTTCAGTCCTCAGTCCTTTTTTTTTCCCAGACCAGGTTGATCAAGTATAGGATAGAGTATCATACACTGGTGTGTTATTTTTTTTATTGTAAAAGGCCGTGTTTTTTTTATCCTCCTCCAATAAAGTAAGGGGGATAAAAATAGCAGCGTTACACTGTTACTACTATTACTGTTACTACTATTACTGTTACTACTATTACTGTTACTACTATTACTGTTACTACTATTACTGTTACTACTATTACTGTTACTACTATTACTGTTACTACTATTACTGTTACTACTATTACTGTTACTACTATTACTGTTACTACTATTACTGTTACTACTATTACTGTTACTACTATTACTGTTACTACTATTACTGTTACTACTATTACTGTTACTACTATTACTGTTACTACTATTACTGTTACTACTATTACTGTTACTACTATTACTGTTACTACTATTACTGTTACTACTATTACTGTTACTACTATTACTGTTACTACTATTACTGTTACTACTATTACTGTTACTACTATTACTGTTACTACTATTACTGTTACTACTATTACTGTTACTACTATTACTGTTACTACTATTACTGTTACTACTATTACTGTTACTACTATTACTGTTACTACTATTACTGTTACTACTATTACTGTTACTACTATTACTGTTACTACTATTACTGTTACTACTATTACTGTTACTACTATTACTGTTACTACTATTACTGTTACTACTATTACTGTTACTACTATTACTGTTACTACTATTACTGTTACTACTATTACTGTTACTACTATTACTGTTACTACTATTACTGTTACTACTATTACTGTTACTACTATTACTGTTACTACTATTACTGTTACTACTATTACTGTTACTACTATTACTGTTACTACTATTACTGTTACTACTATTACTGTTACTACTATTACTGTTACTACTATTACTGTTACTACTATTACTGTTACTACTATTACTGTTACTACTATTACTGTTACTACTATTACTGTTACTACTATTACTGTTACTACTATTACTGTTACTACTATTACTGTTACTACTATTACTGTTACTACTATTACTGTTACTACTATTACTGTTACTACTATTACTGTTACTACTATTACTGTTACTACTATTACTGTTACTACTATTACTGTTACTACTATTACTGTTACTACTATTACTGTTACTACTATTACTGTTACTACTATTACTGTTACTACTATTACTGTTACTACTATTACTGTTACTACTATTACTGTTACTACTATTACTGTTACTACTATTACTGTTACTACTATTACTGTTACTACTATTACTGTTACTACTATTACTGTTACTACTATTACTGTTACTACTATTACTGTTACTACTATTACTGTTACTACTATTACTGTTACTACTATTACTGTTACTACTATTACTGTTACTACTATTACTGTTACTACTATTACTGTTACTACTATTACTGTTACTACTATTACTGTTACTACTATTACTGTTACTACTATTACTGTTACTACTATTACTGTTACTACTATTACTGTTACTACTATTACTGTTACTACTATTACTGTTACTACTATTACTGTTACTACTATTACTGTTACTACTATTACTGTTACTACTATTACTGTTACTACTATTACTGTTACTACTATTACTGTTACTACTATTACTGTTACTACTATTACTGTTACTACTATTACTGTTACTACTATTACTGTTACTACTATTACTGTTACTACTATTACTGTTACTACTATTACTGTTACTACTATTACTGTTACTACTATTACTGTTACTACTATTACTGTTACTACTATTACTGTTACTACTATTACTGTTACTACTATTACTGTTACTACTATTACTGTTACTACTATTACTGTTACTACTATTACTGTTACTACTATTACTGTTACTACTATTACTGTTACTACTATTACTGTTACTACTATTACTGTTACTACTATTACTGTTACTACTATTACTGTTACTACTATTACTGTTACTACTATTACTGTTACTACTATTACTGTTACTACTATTACTGTTACTACTATTACTGTTACTACTATTACTGTTACTACTATTACTGTTACTACTATTACTGTTACTACTATTACTGTTACTACTATTACTGTTACTACTATTACTGTTACTACTATTACTGTTACTACTATTACTGTTACTACTATTACTGTTACTACTATTACTGTTACTACTATTACTGTTACTACTATTACTGTTACTACTATTACTGTTACTACTATTACTGTTACTACTATTACTGTTACTACTATTACTGTTACTACTATTACTGTTACTACTATTACTGTTACTACTATTACTGTTACTACTATTACTGTTACTACTATTACTGTTACTACTATTACTGTTACTACTATTACTGTTACTACTATTACTGTTACTACTATTACTGTTACTACTATTACTGTTACTACTATTACTGTTACTACTATTACTGTTACTACTATTACTGTTACTACTATTACTGTTACTACTATTACTGTTACTACTATTACTGTTACTACTATTACTGTTACTACTATTACTGTTACTATTACTGTTACTACTATTACTGTTACTACTATTACTGTTACTACTATTACTGTTACTACTATTACTGTTACTACTATTACTGTTACTACTATTACTGTTACTACTATTACTGTTACTACTATTACTGTTACTACTATTACTGTTACTACTATTACTGTTACTACTATTACTGTTACTACTATTACTGTTACTACTATTACTGTTACTACTATTACTGTTACTACTATTACTGTTACTACTATTACTGTTACTACTATTACTGTTACTACTATTACTGTTACTACTATTACTGTTACTACTATTACTGTTACTACTATTACTGTTACTACTATTACTGTTACTACTATTACTGTTACTACTATTACTGTTACTACTATTACTGTTACTACTATTACTGTTACTACTATTACTGTTACTACTATTACTGTTACTACTATTACTGTTACTACTATTACTGTTACTACTATTACTGTTACTACTATTACTGTTACTACTATTACTGTTACTACTATTACTGTTACTACTATTACTGTTACTACTATTACTGTTACTACTATTACTGTTACTACTATTACTGTTACTACTATTACTGTTACTACTATTACTGTTACTACTATTACTGTTACTACTATTACTGTTACTACTATTACTGTTACTACTATTACTGTTACTACTATTACTGTTACTACTATTACTGTTACTACTATTACTGTTACTACTATTACTGTTACT
>JAWZYT010001846.1:240000-242588 GCA_034508575.1 Petrolisthes manimaculis | reverse complement strand
TGTATGAGTGTGTGTGTGTGTGTGTGTGTGTGTGTGCAGTAAGTTAAACGTCCTTGGTGATACAGAAAGCCAAATCTGTCATAGCCACCTCCACTGCTCTCTGTCCCACCAACACACACACACACACTCTCTCTCTCTCTCTCTCTCTCTCTCTCTCTCTCTCTCCTCTCTCTCTCTCTCTCTCTCTCTACACCGTATACACACACACACACACACAAACACACTCTCCACCATACACACACACACACACACACACACACACACACACACAGGATATATAACCATTTTGTAATAAAAAAACACACACACACACACTCTCTACCGTACACACACACACTCTCTCTCTATCGTACACACACACACACACACACACACACACACACCATGGCCAATACAGCAGACCACAAAACTAATCTTATTTGAATATTGAAATAGTGATAGAATTAAATATACATAATTAATTAAATATATAAATGTACTGCAACACTTTCCTTTTATGTTACAAAAAAATATGTCTGTATCATACTCTAAATATAATCATACAACAACAACAACAACAATAATAACAATAATAACAATTACACCTTCTTATGTTACCTCTATTATTATTATTATTATTATTATTATTAGTAGTAGTAGTAGTAGTAGTAGTAGTAGTAGTAGTAGTAGTAGTAGTAGTAGTAGTAGTAGTAGTAGAAATAGTAGTACCGGTAGTAGTAATAGTAGTAGTAGTAGTAGTAGTAGTAGTAGTATTTTAATCATTATTATTATTATTATTAATATTATTATTATCATTATTAATATTATTATTATATGCTCTACATACATACATACATTGAAGCACCATTTTCCCCAAAAGTGTGAAGTATTAATTTTTTTGGAGGCATCAAATTAACCTTGTGTAGTATTCTGGAGGAACCATGTAAACCAACACTTGACCTTTATTAATGGGGTGGTCAGTTGAGGTCATTTGGGATGGCGTCTGTCTGTGTGTGTGTGTGTGTGTGTGTGTGTGTGTGTGTGTCTGCTACGCACTATAACTTACTCTGACGTCATTGGTGGTGGAGTGTGACGTCAGAGAGAGAGATACGATACGATACGATACGATACATTTATTTGGCCTCAATATTACAATTATATTAATAGTACATGTTTACATTAAAATATATGAGGAAACAGGTCCGTTAAGCCGAAGCTTTAATGTAGACCTGATGCTACTATAATATTTTGCCGTAGAAAATCAGCTAAAAGGCCTAAGATTATATACAAATTTATCTTTATCGTAACCCTGATACCATTACAACTATAATATACAAACGAAAAAAATCAATACAAATAAAACAGTACATGGATGATAATATATGAATGACATAAATTTAATGATAATAATGTTAATATATTTAATAATGATAAAAATCAATACAAATAATTTGTTTAATTAACTAAAAAACAGGCAAGATATATGGATGCAATAAAATTAATATGATAATATATGAATGACATAAATTTGATGATAATAATGTTAATATATTTAATAATGTTAAAAATCAATACAAATAATTTGTTTAATTAACTAAAAAACAGGTAAAATATATGGATGCAATAAAATTAATATGATAATATATGAATGCAATAAATTTAATTATAATAATGTTAATGTAATTAATAGTTAAAATCAATACAAATAATTTGTTTAATTAACTAAAAACAGGTAAAATATATGAATGCAATAAAATTAATATGATAATATATGAATGCAATAAATTCAATGATAATAACGCTAATGTAATTAATAATGTTAAAAATCAATACAATTAATTTGTTTAATTAACTAAAAAACAGGTAAAATATATGAATGCAATAAAATTGGTATGATAATATATGAATATAATAAAATTAATATGATATATGAATGCAAAAAATTTAATGATAATAATGTTAATACAATCAATAATGTTAAAAATCAATACAAATAATTTAACTAAAAAACAGGTAAAATATATTAATGCAATAATGTTAATATGTATTACATAGGTTTTGCTTTACCTTGAATTTAAAAGTATTCAAGGAAACAATATTTTTAATTTGTTGTGGCAACTGGTTCCAACAACTAACTCCACGGAAGGTGACACTTTGTTGAGCATGTGATGTTCTACATAATGGTAATCTTAGTGTAAGTGGCCGCCTGCTGTCAACATTACAAGAAATTTGTTCAAAATCACTGTTACTTGTGTGAGATATAAAGATTTGTGAACAAAAAGGCTAGTTTGAAGAGATATTATGTCAGGTAGTTTCAGGAGTTTAAGTCTTTAAAAAGGGAGTTAGTGTGGGCATACCGATGACTGTAAGTCAATACCCGTATAATTTCTTTTGTGTAACAATAAGACTATCAAGGTATGTTTTATAAGCCCCTCCCCATAAAGCTATACAATACAAAAGGTATGGATAAGCAAGCGTTAGGTAAATCTGCCTCAGACAATCACTGGAATGTTATCACGTACTTTCCACAATACACCTGAAATTTTACTTAGCTTGGTATTTATCTCCAATATATGTGATTTCCATTTTAATTTGTTGTCAATTATGAC
>JAWZYT010001846.1:165000-235000 GCA_034508575.1 Petrolisthes manimaculis | reverse complement strand
CCACAAGGGTCTGTTTTAGGCCCAATCCTTTTCCTAGTTTACATAAACGACATAGATGAAGGTCTCTCATGCATAATATCGAAGTTTGCAGATGACACTAAAATTGCAAATACAGTACTCACTAACGCACAAACTAAAGAAATGCAAGATAATCTCGATAAATTGTCGAATTGGGCGAAAACTTGGCAAATGTCCTTCAATGCAGATAAATGTAAAGTACTCCATATCGGACATCGTAACGTAATTGCAAACTACTCGTTAAATGGTAATCAAATTAAAAGCGTGGATCAAGAGACAGACTTAGGGGTCACAATATCAAGTAACCTAAAACCCAGTCAGCAATGTACGGAAGTAATTAAGAAAGCAAATAAAACTATCGGCTTTATTGGCAGAGCATTCGAGTATAAGTCTAAAGACACAATCCTCACTTTGTATAATTCCTTGGTCCGTCCCCTTATGGAATATTGTGTCCAAGCCTGGTGCCCGTACTACCAGAAAGATATAGTAAAATTGGAACGAGTCCAACGTAGAGTTACTAAAATGATACCATGTCTACGAAACAAAACGTATGAAGAGCGGCTAAATAAATTGAATCTATTCCCATTAGCACAACGTAGATTGAGAGGCGACTTAATCCAGGTATTCAAAATAATCAAAGGCATAGACAATATGGACTGCAACAAATATTTCAATATCGATCAATCAAACTACACGAGAGGTAATGGCTGTAAAATCATAGGTAAATCTTTTAATTCACACGAATCCAAGAATTTCTTTTTTAACCGAGTCGTCAACTTATGGAATGGGCTTCCCCGTAACGTAATAGAATGTAACACAGTAGATAGCTTCAAACGTCGCCTTGATAAACACCTTGCATCTAATCCCCGACTATCGATGTTTACTAATGAATAATTTTTTGCCCATTACAGGTGGCAAGTTAGCCAAATTTCAACTACTTTCTATCTTTCCTATAAAATTTCCTTGTGGAGTTTTCTCTACCAACTCCACAAGGTTCTGACTCCTAACTTTATTTCCAGTACGGCTAAGGCCGGAGGGATTGGAGGGTGGGGAGAGAGCCTTCTACTTTGCTATCCTTACCTACGACTATCACTGGGGAGATTTTCATTCTCTACCAGTAACCTTCTAATCAGATCACCCCGTGTGGACCGTAAGGTCTGTTGTGGACTGTGATTCTATGTAACTCTATGTAACTCTCTCTCTCTCTCTCTCTCTCTCTCTCTCTCTCTCTCTCTCTCTCTCTCTCTCTCTCTCTCTCTCTCTCTCTCTCTCTTTACATAGACGAGAAAATAGATCAGAGCAATGGGATGATTAGTTGGATTGGTTTCTCTCTCTCTCTCTCTCTCTCTCTCTCTCTCTCTCTCTCTCTCTCTCTCTCTCTCTAGATAGACGAGAGAATAGATTAAACCAATGGTTGATTAGTTTTATGGTAAGTAAGGGTCAACTTTCTTACAAAAAGGTTGGTAGAGAGGAGAAAAAACTTCCTGGTAGAAAGATAAAATTTAACGACTGTATATATACACGGAAAAATTTGCAAGTTGGCAGAGAGTCAGCATGTATGTGTGTGTGTGTGTGTGAGAGAGAGAGAGAGAGAGAGAGAGAGAGAGAGAGAGTGTGTGTGTGAGAGAGAGAGAGATATATATAGAGTGTGTGTGTGTGTGAGAGAGAGAGAGTGTGTGTGTGAGAGAGAGAGAGAGATCTGTTTATATATACGAGAGAGAGAGAGTGTGAGAGAGAAAGATGTGGGAGGGATATCTAATGGAGAGAGAGAGAGAGAGAGAGAGAGAAAGAGAGAGAGAGAGAGAGACAGAGAAAATGTGGGAGGGATATCTAATGGAGAGAGAGAGAGAGAGAGAGAGAGAGAGAGAGAGAGAGTGAGAGAGAAAGATGTAGGAGGGAAATCTAATGGAGAGAGAGAGAGAGAGAGAGAGAGAGAGAGAGAGAGAGAGAGAGAGAGGATGAGAGAGAAAGGTGAGAGAGAAAGATGAGGGAGGGATATCTAATGGAGAGAGAGAGAGAGAGAGAGAGAGAGAGAGAGAGAGAGAGAGAGTTAGTAAAGGCTGTATTTCTTAACACGCAGTAAGGTTGACACAGACTAAGAATAAGGAGTAAATAGAATAAGAATAAGGAGAAGTAAATAGAATAGAATAATAAGATAGATGATGTGAGGCAGTATAAGTAAGTTGGGTACAAGGCATGTCCACTTTGTCACTGTCCACTCACTCTCTCTCTCTCTCTCTCTCTCTCTCTCTCCTCTCTCTCTCTCTCTCCATTAGATTTCCCTCCCACATTTTTTATCTCTCACTCTCTTACACTCTCTCTCTCTCTCTCTCTCTCTCTCTCTCTCTCTCTCTCTCTCTCTCTCTCTCTCTCTCTCTCTCTCTCTCTCTCTTTGTGTGTGTGTGTGTGTGTGTGTGTGTGTGTTATTACGTGGAATTGTAATGTGACGTTCTTTCTTCAGTATATAATATTTACCACTATAAAGAATTCCATGTATTTTCCTCGTCTCATACATAACATACATACATACATACATACATACATTCTCCTCTGGCATCTTAATATACAACTATTTCACTCATTCATTTATACACATTTTATTCACCCTATCACCCTTCTCTCCTCTCTCTCTCTCTTTCTCTTTCTCTCTCTCTCTCTCCCTCACTCACTCCATTCTCCTTCCCTCACTCTTCATCCTTCTCTCTCCCTCCTTATCCATTTCTCCTGTCTCCCTCACCCTACACCCCTCTTTCTCCCTCACTCTTCATCCTCCTCACCACCTCTCCCTCTCACCTCTCCCCTCCCTCACACCACTCCCTACACCCCACCAACCCTCACTCCCCTCCTCACACCTCTCCTCTCTCCCCTCCCATATTTCTCCTGCCAGGTATTACACAATGTCTGTTTAGTGGTTGTCATGCAGTATAGAGTGTGTCCCAGTTTCTGACACAATACCATCACCCATAGCAAACCAAAAACTACGAGAGAAAATGGGAGCACATGAATTAGCAGGCAGGAGGTGTGTGTGTGTGTGTGTGTGTGTGTGTGTGTGTGTGTGTGTGTGTGTGTGTGTGTGTGTGTGTGTGTGTGAACTCTCTTTCTCTGTCTGTCTGTGTCTGTCTGTGTGTTCTCTCTCTTTGTCTGTCTCTGATTTTGATTCTGATTTTGATGCTCTCTCTCTCTCAATTAATACTAAATAATCAAACACAAACAGAGAAAGTCCAAAATATTGCCTTCATTCTGTCACACACACACACACACACACACACACACACACATGTTCATTCATTTACACGCACACGCACACACACACACGTCTACATATTTATACAACACATTACCCAAGCAACTAACTTCATACATAGTCAACACAACACAATACTTGCAACACAACACAACACACTGCTTGCAACACAACGCTTCTAATGCTTGCAACAAAACAAAATGCAATGCAACACAATTAAACACAGTGCTTGCAAATAACAATACAACAAAACACAATGCTTGCAACACAATCTCTCCAATGCTTGCAACAAAACAAAACACAACACAACACAATCACTCCAATTCCTGCAACACAACACAATGCTTGCAACAACACGTGAAAAGCAATACTTGAAGTGGAGTTGTTTGTTTACATGAGATATTTATACGAACCTAATAATTATGCCCTTGTAAACATGGGAATACAAACCTAATAATTATGTATCAAGTGGTTTGTTTACATGAGATATTTATACGAACCTAATAATTATCTCCTTGTAAACATGGGAATACGAACCTAATATTTTGTATCAAGTGGTTTGTTTACATGAGATATTTATACGAACCTAATATTTATCCCTTTGTAAACACGGGAATACGAACCTAATAATAATAATAATAATAATAATGATAATAATGCATGAGTGAGGAGAGTTTGTTGTTGTTATTGTTATTGTTGTTGTGGTTGTGATTGTGGTTGTTGTTGGTGGTGGTGGTAGTAGTGTTGTTGTTGTTGTTTTGATGTTGTTGATGTTGTGGTTGTTGTTCTTCCTCGTTCTTGTTGTTGCTGTTGTTGTTTTGATGTTGTTGTTGTTGTTGGTGGTGGTGGTGTTGTTGATGTTGTTGTTGTTGTTGTTGTTGTTGTTGTTGTTGTTGACCAGAATACCAAGAGGGGTTGGGTTGGGTGACCGGTCAGTCCTGTTTTCATATCCCTGGCCCCGGGTGACAGAGAGAGAAAGAGAGAGAGAGAGAGAGATTTTATATAAGAGTGAGATGCAGAATAAGGGAGAGAGAGAGAGAGAGAGAGAGAGAGAGAGAGAGAGAGAGAGAGAGAGAGAGAGAGAGAGAGAGAGAGAGAGAGAGATTTTACGTAAGAGTGAGATGCAGAATTAGGGAGAGAGAGAGAAAGAGAGAGAGTGATTTTACATAAGAGAGAGAGAGAGAGAGATTACAAAGAACATTCAAACAGCAACACACCTACTGTTCCTTTCGAGGCTGTCTGAGTTTGCTATTCTATCTAACCTACAAGGGTAAGGAAAAGTATAGTATAATATAATATAGTATAGTATAATATAGTATAGTATAATATAAGAAGGCTCCTCCCCACCCACCACTCCCTCCAGCTTAATTATGCTGGCAGGAAAGGAAAAAATACCATGTAGTTTGGAAAAACTAGCATGGAGTTTTGAGAAAGAGGGAGAGTGAGAGAGAGAGAGAGAATAGGGGCCTGTTTACCCACACGCACATACCCACATAAGAGAGAGAGAGAGAGAGAGAGAGAGAGAGAGATAGAGAGAGAGAATAGGGGGCCTGTCTACACCACACCTACACTACCCTCCCTGCCATTGGTGGGTTGGGTTTGGTGCGTCAACTACACAACCATTGACGTCACTACCAACACCAACACCAATACTACCACCCTAAAAAAAACGAGGAAGAGGTTGTCAACAAACGCGTAGCTACTCGGTGAAAGTAACAACAACAACAACAACAACAACAACAGCGATAATCATAACTAAAAACAGTAATAATGATAATGATGATAATAATAGTAATAATAATAATAATAATAACAACAACAACAACAACAGCTATAATCATAACTACCAACAGCAGTAATTATAATAAAAACTAACAACAACAACAATAATAATAATGATAATAATAATAATAATAATAATAATAATAATAATAATAATAATAATAATAATAATAATAGCAATAACAACAGCAATAATAATAATAATAATAATAATAATAATAATGATAATAATAATAATAATAATAATAATAATAATAATAATAATAATAATAATAATAATGAAAACTATAATCAAAGGTTGGAATGGGATGTAGCCGGTAACAACAAAACACACACACACACACACACCTATACGTACAATACACACACACAAACACACAGTCATCCTCCCCCCTCCAAACACACACACACAAACACAAACACACAGTCATCCTCCACCTCCTCAAACACACACACACACACACACACACACACACTTGGTCATCTCCTATCCCCGTCTTGCACACACACACATACACACATACACCCCCTCCCCCTTTACACACACACACACACATACACAGTCATCCTCCATCCTTAATACACACACATACACACACAATCTCCTCACCCCTTATACACACACACACACACACACACACACAAACACAAAGACGCACACACACTCACACACACACACACACATACATGCACAAATAGTCCCCTCCCCCCTTTATACACACACACACACACACCTACTCTCTCGTCCTGACAACAGTACTTCACTTTACCTTAAACACTGTGGAATTATTATTATTTAACTTATATAACCGTTATTAACTGTCATTAACCGTCATTAACTGCCATAACTTTCATTAACCCTTAGAGACCGGCTGCCGTGATAGACTGTCATACGGTAGTGACCGGCTGACGCGATAGACCGTCACAGCTATTTAGCGCCATTTACGGCTATGTAGGGCTGGTTTTTCTTGTTGTTGGGCGAGAAAGCACACTCACAATATCGACCCCGTAGGGGGGTATTGCCTATATTAATTAATGTGGGCAATACTTACAGGGTTTTGGCGCCCCTTCGGCCCCAGCCATTAGCTTTCAGTTCTTCAACTGTCCCTCTTTTCTTTTTATTTCCTTACTGCTTGCTGTCACACCTCTCTATCACCTTTTTCTGGCGCTATAGGACCTCGATGTTGCGGCGCCTAATATCCATCAATCAAATCAAATCACAATATCGATCTGCTACCCACTCAGTCGATTTTGGGACCCCACGATGGCTGGGATATTTGTGCTCTAACGATCGTAAGACAAAACCGTAGTGAATATATGTACGTGACAGTGACACCATGATATTCCTACAAGGTTACAAAAGTAATAAGAAAATAACACCACAAAACACACCCATACAGGCACAATTGATAGTAAATATACGTGTTTCCTACGGTACAAATCAGTTTGTTTATCATTTTCTAAGTGACAGTTACTCGATGATATATTCCTACAAGTGTTCATACTATTTTTAGTGTTGTAATTATGACATACGATACATAATAGTAGTAATACGAGTGAGTTGACAAGGGAGTTTCGCGGGAAACTGGACACTTTAGCCGCAGTTGAGTCAACCCGCTCGGACACACAGACACACTGCTGATTCGCGTGCAAACATGGTCTACTTCAACTCGCCCTATCTCCACAGCTATTCATCGTACAGCCCTCCCGATGGTACCATTCGAAAGAGGAAGAGTTGAAGGTATGTAAGAAACTATATTGAAGTCAGTACACTATATAGGTTAAGAGTGAGAGCGTTGTGAATATAGGGGAAATCGAGGAATTTTGACGCAAGCGGCAGGATAAAACAGAGAGGCAACGACCTCTTACCCCGGTTTGCAGGGGTTAACTGCCATAACTGTCATTAACTGTCTGTCTAGAACACTTTAGGATTATTATTTATCTTTTATTATCGATATAAATATTATAAACCATTATTAACTGTCATTAACTGCTATAAACTGTCATTAACTGTAAATAACCATCAATAACTGTCATAACCATCATTAACTGTCATTAACTGTCATTAACCGTCTACCTAGAATACTGTAGGATTATTATTTAACTTATATTACCGTTATAGATATGATTAACTGTCATTACTGTCATTAACTGTCATGACCTCTCTTGTATATCACCTGACCTCTCTTTTATATACCTAACCTCTCTTTTATATACCTAACCTCTCTTTTATATACCTGACCTATTATAAGGCATGACCTCTCCTGTACCACTAACCTGACTTGTGTGTGATATGACCTCTCTTTTACCACTAACCTAAATTGACCTCTCTCATATCATTACTTAATTAACCTAACGTGATATGATAATTATGACCTATCTCGTATAATTAATTAACCTGACATGTGTGTATGTGATATGACCTCTCTTGTACCATTAACCTGACCTGACCTGACCTCTCGTATCAGTAATTAACCTAATATGACGTAATATGACCTCTGTTGTACCCCTAACCTAACCTGACTTGATATGACCTCTCGTACCAATAACCTGACCTGATATAACCTCTTTTGTACCCCTGACCTGATGTGACCTCTCTCGTACCACTAACCTGACCTAACTTCTCTCTCTCGTATCCCAAACCTAACTTCTCTCTCTCGTATCCCAAACCTAACTTCTCTCTCTAGTATCACATGTACAAATAACAAGATATGGACTGAATGTAAAGTAGTAGTGGTAGTGGTAGTAGCCTTATAGTGAGACGTGAATGGATTGAGATATTATTTTACACCACACATACACACACAGAGTTACTTATGCATTCTTGACACACATATACAGATGGTGTGTTGGGAAGAGAAATGGTTACTTAGTGGTGATCAGTTTTAGTTAAGGGGAGATTTTCTTGTTGGTAAATTGGAAGGCTATACTGATTGACTCCTCCTAACTAACTAACTAACTATACCACAAAACGTATCACTTCAGTGTTGCTAAAAAGACACACACACACACACACAGACAGACAAACAGACACACACACACACACACACACACACACACACACACACACACACACACACACACACGCACACACACACACACATATTCTAGAAAGAGGGGAGTAAATTCGTGGTAGGTAGGTTGGGTCCCAGAACAAAGAGCAATTTGATGAGAATATGCGCAGAGGTTAAGGTTGTAAGGGGTGATAATTATTCAAGAGACGTGCAACTATACCCCCTCCCTCTCCCTGTCCCTCCCTCTCCCTCTCTCCCTCTCTCTCTCTCTCTCTCTCTCCTTCTCTCCCTACCTCCCTCTCCCACCCACTCTCCCTCCTTCTCTTCCTCCCCCTCCCTTCCTCTCATAGAACCCGTTTACCTGGCCACTTCGATCAACCACCTCTGTGTATAGTTTGGTCTGTATCTTTCTCACACTTAACACTTACCGATTCTCTCTCTCTCTCTCTCTCTCTCTCTCTCTCTCTCTCTCTCTCTCTCTCTCTCTCTCTCTCTCTCTCTCATACCCAAATACAATACGCTGGTGTACTCCTGTGTGTGTATGTGTGTCTCTGTGTGTGTGTGTGTGTGTGTAAATCTATCTGAGAGCTGACGGTGGTTGTAGTGTTGCTGTTGTGTGTGTGTTGTGGTGTGTGTATGTGTGTCGAAACAATGTGGAAGTTTAACCATAGCTTGCTGGAGAATTACTTGTTTGTTAGCTAGGAGGCACAAGGGCTGAATGACACGAGATAAATTATGAGGAGGAGGAGGAGGAAGAGAATTATTATTTTTAAATGTGTGAGATAAATTATGAGTAGGAGGAGAATTATTATTTTTAAATGTTTGAGGAAGGGTATACTACTAGAGATCAACTCACTGCTTGTGCTTGCTTGTATGATTCCTCCAGACGATGCCACGAAACAGAATATTATTATTATTATTATTATTATTATTATTATTATTATTATTAAGTGGGACTGTATATAATTATTTTTATTATTCTTCCACACGATGCCACGAGACACAATATTATTATTATTATTATTATTATTATTATTATTATTATTATTATTATTATTATTATTATTATTATTATTATTAAGGGGGGAAGTTTTGTGTTGGTAAATCAGCATGGATGGAGCAACTGAATCCTCCAAACTATATATTCTAAGCAACAACAGAACACCATTATTTTTTACTCTTCTGGTCCTGTTTTCCTAGCTGGCATACTTTGGAGGAATCAAGACACTCCAATTTAACCAAAACAAATTAATTACCACCTGAAGGGAACAGACAATATTTATACACTGTTGATGTAAATTGGAGTGTCTTGATTGCTCCATTTTATGCCAGGAAACAGGACCAGATGAACAAACTTAATGGTGTTCTGTTGCTTGAAATGGTTTGGAGGATTCGGTTACTCCAGATTTAACAACACTGCATGTATGGTTGTGGAGTCTGTTTTGTGGCTAACTCTGGAAGAATCGAATTGTAGCTCTCCAGTTCTCTCTCTCTCTCTCTCTCTCTCTCTCTCTCTCTCTCTCTCTCTCTCTCTCTCTCTCTCTCTCTCTCTCTCTCGATTCTTTTTTTTTTGTTTAGGCACAAACATGGGGAAAATTTATTGACATGCAAGTGGCATTTAGAAATTAGTACTCCACGTGTATACTGGTGTGACGTCGCTAATATTACACACACACACACACACACACGTACACACACACACACGTACACACACACACACACACGTACACACGCACACACACACACACACACACGTACACACACACACACACACACACACACACACACACACACACACACACACACACGTACACACACACACACACACACACGTACACACACACACACACACACACACACAGTCACACACACACACACACACACACACATACGAGAGTGGATATTCTATGCTACACGTGTAAGGAAATACAGTACGCATTTTCATTCTAGTCTTCAGTCAACACACACACACACACACACACATGTAGGTAGATAGATAGATACTTTATTAACCACACTGTGCAAAATAAGTACAAATAATGGATGTTAATATTACTTACTTAAAATATAATAATAATTAATAATATTTTTTTTTTTTCAGTTTCGATATCACTAGAATTTTGTCATTAAATCTTTTTTTTTTACCTAAACATTAAACAACAATTGTTATATAAATACTTAGCATTTACTTGGATAATTGTATGGATAGATGTATGTATGTATGTATGTATGAACTGGTATGAATCTCTAATACCTTGTGTCATAGTACAAATGTTGTATGACGTGTTGCTCTGTGTGTGTGTGTGTTGGGGGGGGGGGGATAATCCAGTGTGTTTATGTGTGTATGTGTGTGTGTGTGTTGGGGGGGATAATGCAGTGTGTGTGTATGTGTGTGTTGGGGGGATAATCCAGTGAGAGAGAGAGAGAGAGAAAGAAAGAAAGAGAGAGAGAGAGAGAGACAGACAGCCAGACAGACAGACAGACAGACAGCCTCTACCACCTTCCATCTTCCCATTTCACACATCCTACCGGTGAATGTCCACTGATCAATAATCTTAAGGTGGTCATTCATTTTTGGTACATTGTAGTGCCTTGATTCCTCCAAAGTATGCTATAGGAAACAGGACCAGAATAGCAAAAGTAATGGTGTTTGTTCTGTTGCTTGGATTAGTTTGGAGGATTCAGTTGTTCCAGAATTACCAATAATACAAAACTTCCACATAGGTCGGTCGAGATGGGGTTAAGGTAACAACATGGGTCGGATGAGATAGGGTTAAGGTACCAACATGGGTCGGATGAGATGGGGTTAAGGTACCAACATGGGTCGGATGAGATGGGGTTAAGGTACCAACATGGGTCGGATGAGATGGGGTTAAGGTAACAACATGGGTCGGATGAGATGGGGTTAAGGTAACAACATGGGTCGGATGAGATGGGGTTAAGGTACCAACATGGGTCGGATGAGATGGGGTTAAGGTACCAACATGGGTCGGATGAGATGGGGTTAAGGTAACAACATGGGTCGGATGAGATGGGGTTAAGGTACCAACATGGGTCGGATGAGATAGGGTTAAGGTACCAACATGGGTCGGATGAGATGGGGTTAAGGTAACAACATGGGTCGGATGAGATAGGGTTAAGGTAACAACATGGGTCGGATGAGATAGGGTTAAGGTAACAACATGTTCTCTACATTCCCGGTTCTCGTGACTATAACCTGTCTGTTCCCGATGAGGTCTAAACAATTGCTACAGATGCGAGTACAATGCAATGTCATATGACATAGCAACTTAGCAATAACTTATAACTTAGCAGCAATAACTTAGCAATTAACCTTAGCAACTTAGCAATAATTTATAACTTAGCAATTAATGTTATTCATCTATGTTTTGGGCATTTTTCCTGTTTCACACACAAATGAAAAAAGAACCCCTGATAAAAATTGTGTGTGTGTATGAGATTGGAATTGTGTGTGTGTATTCGTATGTGCATATACCAACAGATGGATGGGTCATGGTACCCCCCTCTCCCCAACACACACACATACATACACACACACACACTCACTGGATTACCCCCCCCCCCTCACACACACACACACTTCCCCTTCAACCCAAAGTAAACAATGACCTCTGGTATATTTTGGGTGTGCAGCAGCAGGATTGGTTCTTGCTGTAGGAGTGTGGCGTTGTTGTTGTCAAGGCTGCGTTCGGTGATGTTGGTTGTGGTGGTGATGATTTGCATTATCAACGGTGCAGGTTTTGTTGTTGTTGTTGTTGTTGCGGTGGTGGTTGTGGGGTTGGTTAGTTGGTTGGTGATGATTTGCATTGTCAACGGTGCAGGTTTTGTTGTTGTTGTTGTTGTTGTTGTTGCATGCATCATACACCACCTGCTGCTGTTGTTGTTCCCTTCACTCATTCATGTACAGTTGCCAAAAAAGGTATTGCGACAACTCTTGATAGAACTTTAACCATACTAATATCCACAACTATTTGTAGGGAATATGAGCATGTATAACAGAAGGAAATATACATATCCTTCTGTAATACATACTTATAAACATGTATAACAGAAGGAAATATACACATCCTTCTGTAATACATACTTATAATCCCTACAAACAACTATGAACATTAATATATTTAATGTTGTATCAATAGTTGTCGCAATACCTTTTTTGGCAACTGTACATACACTCGTGGACATACGTTTTTGACAGTACTTACTATACGACTTGTGCTCCTTTGAACGTTGTGTCTAGGTATCTCTCTTAGGATGTAAAATGGAGATGTGTGTTCCAGGTTTGCCAGGACAGATGTGTGTGTGTGTGTGTGTTCTCTTAGACTAGGTACCCATCTTTTTGCTGCTCTTTGCTTATACAGTACTTTTTTTAGAATTCGCCTTTCTTTAATAGTGTGTGTGTGTGTGTGTGTGAGAGAGAGAGAGAGAGAGAGAGAGAGAGAGAGAGAGAGAGAGAGAGAGAGAGAGAGAGAGAGAGAAAGAGAACGAGAAAGAGTGTGTGTGTGTGTGTGTGTTCTCTTAGAATAGGTACCCACCTTGTTGCTGCTCTTTGCGTATAATTTTTTTCGAAATCGGCTTTCTTAAATTGCGTATGTGTGTGTATGTGTGGTTAAGGTCACGTAGGCCACACCTTCCATGGGTCTGAGATGCCTACCAACAACAACAACACCAACAACAACACCAACACCTTCCCCTCCCCCTCCCCCTCCTCCCCACCCCCTGCCACAACTCGTTCCAGAATGACGTCAGTAGCCAACTCTTTACCATATGACCCCAAAACACGGGTGAGTGGATGGATGGGTGGGTGGGTGAGTGGATGGATGGATGGATGGCTAAATGTATGTATGGATAGATGGATAAATGGATGGGTGGGTGAGTGGATGGATGGGTGAGTGGATGAATGTACGTATGGATGGGTGGGTGGATGGATGGATAGATGGATAAATGTATGTATGGATAGATGGGTGGTTGAGTGGATAAATGTTTGTATGTATGGATAGATGGATGAGTTTACAGTCGTGGTCAAAAATAATCATCCATATAGGAGTAACTCAGGTAAGAGTTTGACAGCTTCCCTCTGTTCCTTAGATGATGGTAAACTTTCCAATAAATAGGTTAACTACCATCTTTTAATTTACTACAAGTAGCTACACACTACTTAAAACAATAACACACACACACACACACACACACACGTTAACTACTATCTTTTAATTTACTACAAGCAGCTACACACTACTTAAAACAATGACACACACACACACACACACACACACACACACACACACACACACACACACACACACACACACACGTTAACTACCATCTTTTAATTTAATACAAGCAGCTACACACTACTTAAAACAATAACATTGTATGTGAACGTGAAAATATTAGACAATAAATTATTTGAGATACCCATATGTGGATGATTATTATTGACCACGACTGTACTGTATGTATGTATGTATGTATGTATAGATGTATGTATGTAGTACGTATGTATGTATGTATAGATAGGCTATATGGATGTATGTAAGTATGTATGTATGTATAGATGTATGTATGTAGTACGTATGTATGTATAGATATGCTATATGGATGTATGTATGTATGTATGTATAGATGTATGTATGTATGTAAGTATGTATGTATGTATAGATGTATGTATGTATGGATGTACTCTGGTTTTCCTGGCCCTCCACCCCCCCACCCCCTCGCCTTCAGAGAGAGAAAGAGAGAGAGAGAGAGAGAGAGATAGAGAGAGAGAGAGAGAGAGAGAAAGAGAGAGGAGACACGTGTTGTTTTTGTCGTCTGCTATTAAACAGGTATGCAACAGGTTTTGTCTCCTTGTTTGACTGCTTCCTACACACACACACACACACACACGCACGACTTGTTAAGGGGACACACACACACACACACACACACACACACGTGACTTAATAAGGAGATACACACACACACACACACAGAGGTAATTTTGACATACATACATCCTTTATTATTATTATTATTATTATTATTATTATTATTATTATTATTACTTGAGGGACCCTGTGATGTAGTCAGAAAATTGGAGGTAAATGAGTCCTTCAAATATTGCCACCAAACACACACACACACACACACACACACACACCTATATGGAAGGAGTTTTTGTTTTTTTTCGTGGTATAGTCAGGAGGAATCAGAAGCCTCCAATTTTCACATACACGATCACAGGGTCCTCTCTCTCTCTCTCTCTCTCCTTCTGTTTTACAATTGTTTCCCACACTTTCCTCCTTATCACGTGAATAAAAAAATAAATAAATAAACTAAAATTATACATGAAGATTACTATTATTATTATTATTATTATTATTATTATTATTATTATTATTATTATTATTATGAGTTAGTGAAATGTGGGTTGTACTTCCCGTAGACTTTTATGTTGTTACAGACTCCAAGATATTAATGTTACTCTTTATTTTTTATTATTACTATTTATTATTATTATTTATTATTATTATTATTGCAGCCTTGAGTGAAGGAGAGAGTAACCTTCCAATAAGCCAAAATCAGATTAGCCTATTTAAGGGGTAATGTTTTTGTGTTTTAAATTTTAAGGTTAATAATAATTCCTCAAAAAAAAAAAAAAGTACTTGCATATTTACAAAGCAACACAGATGCCTTTATTCTGTGATGTCAATTTAGTTAGTTATAAGTGTGTTTCGTGGCACAGACTGGAGGATTCAGCAGTAAGTAGCCTTCATTCTAAGTATTGTTTATTCACTAACAAAAGATTTATAATGATGATGGGGAAATCTTGCATGAAAAATAGCCTTACTCAACGACCTTGTGGAAATGACTAATCACTCCCTCTCTCTCACTCTCTTTCTCTCTCTCGTTTTAGTATTTTTAACAATCTCTCTCTCTCTCTCTCTCTCTCTCTCTCTCTCTCTCTCTCTCTCTCTCTCTCTCTTATACGTGACCTTGTTTACATGCTGTACCGGGGATATACTGCATGGGGAAAAAATAACTAATGTGACAATTCTCCTCCACCACCCCACCCCTTCCACTCCCCACCCCACCCCATCCCACTAGCCTACACCCCACCCCACCCCACCCTTTCCACTCTCCACCCCTCCCCATCCCACTACATCTCTCCCTACCCCACCCCATCCCCCTCCCACCCCACCCCACCCCATCCCACTTCACCCCACCTCATCCCAGTCTACCCTACTACATCCCACCCGTCCCCCATCCCATTCCACCCCTCCTCACTCCACCCCTCCCCTCCCCACCTCACATCACCCCAGTTGGTATAATCACTCTCAGAACACGTGGACAACATGTAAACAATCCACCCTCAGGCCCCACGTGTATGTCTCTCTCTCTCTCTCTCTCTCTCTCTCTCTCTCTCTCTCTCTCTCTCTCTCTCTCTCTCTCTCTTGTGAATTTTTAGTATTTCTTTTACAATCTCTCTCTCTCTCTCTCTCTCTCTCTCTCTCTCTCTCTCTCTCTCTCTCTCTCTCTCTCTCTCTCTCTCTCCAGTAGTGATCGAGTACGTCATGCATTTGTAGTTTTGTGTGTGTGTGTGTGTGTTTTGTGTATACTGGTGAAATAAATTGGATGCTAGTTTGTGTGTTGTTCTCTCTCTCTCTCTCTCTCTCTCTCTCTCTGAACTAACTAATTAAAGTCGTATTAGCAGTAGGTGTGTGTGTGTGTGTGCATGTTTGTGTATGTGTGTATGTGTGTGTGTGGTTACTATATCTATTGTTTGTGTGTGTGCATGTTTGTGAGTGTTTGTGTGTGTGTGTGTGTGTGTGTGTGTGTTACTGGGCCAGTGATAAAGATATGGTACACCTGCATCGATCATTTTTATCAGTATAGGAAATTATTAAACTCCCCTCCATACATTTATTTACATTACTAATATACTATGCTACACTTGACCTACATTACAATATATAGATCATCATTATTATAACATATAGATAATCAACCTTCTCTTTGGTGTTGTTAGTATCGTATCATCGTATCGTATCGTATCGTATCGTATCGTATCGTATCGTATCGTACCCTATAAAATTATGTGGGGAACAGGTTTGGGGTTGGGGGGGTGCGGGAGTAGGGGGACAGGCTTAGGGAAGGGTGGGGGTGGGGGGTAGAAAGCCTGTCTCCTATTCCCGCACCCCCCCCTAACCCTAACCACCCCCCCCCCAAGCCTGTCTCCATACTCCCGCACCCCCCAAAAAAAAACCAAGCCTGTCCCCTACTCCCCCCCACACCCCCTTAATCACTCGTTTTTCTTGTCCCCTCCCTTACTGTTTATCATTTTTTTTTCTCTCTCTTTTTCCTGTTCAGTTTTGATCCGTTTAAATTATAGTTGTATCTGTTTGGCCGTTTTTTTTTTTTTTTTTTTAAGTTATCTACTCTATTTCATGAAGTTAGTTAATTGGTACATGGTGAGATTTTATTAACAGTAAATATATGTAAACAATCGTAGTATATAATTATCATGTAAGAAGAGTAAAAAGACAACATTAATAATAATAATAATAATAATAATAATAAACGTATTGTACAGTGGATGGGAAAAGATCGATCAGCAGGCACCACACACACACACACCTACATACATACATACACACACCTACATACATACATACACACACCTACATACATACATACACACACACCCTGCATTCCATCTCAGCCTCTATAGGTGTACTGGGTGGGGAAATGAACAATACCAGACGATTCGAAACTTTCTGCTCCTCACACTCTGGTCAGAAATTATGTGTCACGACACACAGAGATACACACACACAGAAATTATGCATCAGGAATAGGGGGGCAGGCTTGGAGTGGGTAGAAAGCCTGTCCCCTTATTCCCGCACCCCCCTAACACCCCGCCCCACCCCCAAGCCTGTCTCCCTACTCCTGCAGGCCCCTAACCCCTCTTCACCCAAGCCTGTCCCCCTACCCCCGCACCCCCTTATTTCTAATTTCTAATAAATAACAAACACTTGCTGCAGCCTCCACAAACACACAACATCCACTACACTACACACACACATGCCAAGGAACATTAAAACAACACCCAGTACACGATACCACACACAAATACTATCATCTCTTACACCCTGCCCACCCCAAACCAATCTCCAAAAACACATCCATACTCAAATCACTCATCAGTCCATCCAAACACTCAAAAACAACACACAGCTGCATACACGACCTCCTGACATCCATCCATCTGAATCCTCCCTTCCCCGTGAGGACAGAGTCCACCTGGCCAGGCTGTGATGTGGCCGCCACCCGGCCCTTCTGACATATCAGAAGAGGCTGGATGAAGCCACTGCGGATGCCTGTCCAGGATGCAACACAGCACCCCATACTATTAAACACATTATTGAAGACTGCAATACACACAACCACACTCATCAACAACACAACATACACTCTCTGAGGGCACTGTGGGAAAGCCCGGTTCAGGCCATGGCCTTCCTCAGGAGCTCGGGGCTGCTCGGCCAGACACCTTGACGAACTTCAACAACAACAATTTTTTTTTTAGCAGTTTTATTATGATCATCATTTTTAAAGTAACAAAATTACAATCACAATAATTTATCATTTAAGTATTTCCCATCAGAGTAATAATGTTTGTTTGTCTAACCTCATCATCAAATATAATCACAAATTTTCTTTTCAATATACTGTAATCAATTGTAATTTTCTTACACTACGTAATTAATACATTACAGTAACTGTTCCTCAAATATGATCATCACATTTCTTCAGCCGTAGTAAAAACCATTCCAAGATATTAAACACATCTATTCATCTCTTGTAGTTGATAATAACATTTTTCAATTTAACTTGGGCAGTACTGCGCCTTGTTTCCTCCAAAGTATGCTGGGAAACCGGACCAGAAGAGCAAAAATAATGGTGTTCTGTTGTTGCTTGGAATATATAGTTTGGAGGAATCAGTTGCTCCAGAATTACCAACATAATGCTTCCCCCTTAAGCTGAGGAGAGATTATTGGCAGTACTGTACTAGAAGGATTACAAACTCACACTAACTTATTAAGGAATTGGCACATATGATTTGATTTTTATTTCCAAAATCTTTATAGAAATACTGTAATCATTCATTGGGTTTGTTTCATGACATGGTGTGGAGGAATGTGTAGCCTTCTATTTATTCGTCATCAACAAAACAATTCATCCAAGATTTAAAAACAAATGGTTTAATAAATGTACAGTTGCCAAAAAAGGTATAGCGACAAATCTTGATAGAACTTTAATCATAGTAATATCCACAACTATTTGTAGGGATTATAAGCATATATAACAGAAGGAAATATACTGTACATATCCTTTTGTAATATTTTACTTATAATCCCTACAAACCACTATGGACATTAATATATTTACAGTACTGTAGTATCAATAGTTGTTGCAGTACCTTTTTTGACAACTGTACATACAGTATCTATTTACACTGGATGCTGAAAGGCTTCGTACATTCACTACTTAAGTAACCAGCCAGCGGAAACAATAGGGATTTTATACAGTACTCTCTGTTTTACCTTTGAGAGAGTTGAATATTTTTTGTGACATTTTTATAAAGTTCTGTGTTGGTTCAGGTTATGATGATAATTATATCTCAAGCCAATACTTATGTGATCCAATACTGTACATGAAATAATACATTAAATAGTTTTTTATTTTGGAATGTCACAATGTGCTTGCTGTATTTAGGAAAATTGTGTGGAACTGGTCAGGGAAAAATGTTTACCTTAGGAAAGTTAGAAGAAAAAAGAAGTACTTTGCTTCATTAAAAAGAATACCGGTAATAATCATTTGGAAGAGCTTGAAGAGATATTAAATATTCATCCTGCCCCATTTAAGGTATTGCCTGAAGGTAGTCAATCTCCAGAGAGGATGTGCCGCTCTGCTTGAAGTCACTGTACACACCACCCACAATCTGTAGTGTTGTGGTGGTGATGTCCGAGGTGTCTAGTGGCTCGGCGTCCGGCACCTCTGCTCCTCGGTAATAAGGCTTGAACTCACTAAAGGGAAGCGCCACCGTCCGCCACTCATTCTTGGGGATCTGGAATGAATGTATTGACTCAAAGACTGACTAGGAAAATAATATCTTGCATGTATGCAAAAATCAGAATTTCTTACTGCTAATAAAGTGTTATGTAGGAATGCAGTATATAATCTTAGCAATCATTATCATCACCTTTCTTATTTACCATGTACTGTATGTGTGTGTGTGTGGCCTTTTGACATACATTTAATTTGTTTTACTCACTCCTTACAGATGACTCAATTCTCATAAATACTAATAGCAGAGATACAGTTATTTTTTTTTTTCACAATCCTCCTTACAACTTAAATATCACACATATTAAACATACATTTTTAATTGTTATCACTCACTCCTTACATACTGTACTGCCTTATATTAAACATACATTTTTATTTGTTATCACTCACTCCTTACATACTGTACTGCCTTATATTTAATATACATTTTTATTTGTTATCACTCACTCCTTACATAGCCTACTGCCTTATTTTTCTCACCTCATAGAAAGCCTCATATGAAACCGTGCCATCGCCCTGGCCCTTGTGCTTAAAGTTGACCTTGTATACGAGGTTTTCGCCCTGACCTCGTACCCTCAGTTCGACCCCCGAGTGCCGGCTCAGATCCCACCCGTCATGTGTAGCAAAGCCGACAAACCCGGCACCGTTGGGTTGAGGGTTGATCATGGAGAACATCACCGCTCTTTGGAATAACTGTGTTTTCTGAAAATATCGGGGAAAAATCAGAGAGAGAAAGAAAGAAAGAGAGAAAGAAAGAAAGAGAGAAAGAGCAAGAGAGAGAAAGAGAGAGCGAGAGAGAGATCACCATTACCAAGCAGTAACATTATTTTATACCATACTACAGTAAATCTAATAAGATATATATATACAGTACATAAGCTCTACTTGTGTACAGTGCCACCAATGTATACATATGTCATGAACTGACTTTTAATTCATTCATTATAATTTCATAGTTGTGAAATTCATAATTACAGTACTTCATTACTTTAGGTCGAGAAATTCAACCCAGACATCAAGACACAATGCCAACCTCAAATGTAATGTAATGTAACGTACTGTAATTGTGGCAAGGTGAGTCACAGTTGTATAATTGCTACAGTAATATTTGGCTTTATAATCATTACAGTAATCTTTGGCTTTATTTAATACAGAAATGTAATCATAACAATACGGTGTTATTGTTATGTCGGTATTATTTTTGTCACATTTCTACTACAGCTGCCATAAATACAGAAATGCTAACCTGAATTACAAATGCTCCTTTTGACATTCCCGGCCGCCTCACGGTGTCTGAAGACTCGTGCCAGTTGTCAAGGGAAGGCAGGGAACGGAAGTCATACATCATCATACTCTTGCCTGTTTTACCACCTGATGCTGCACTGTAAGTAATGGAACAACAACATACAACACAATACACTGCAAAGAAACACAAGACAGTACACAGAGAGAGAGAGAGATAAAAAAAAAAAAAAATTAACACAATATATACAGTATAATACAATGCAAAGAATAATAATACAAGATCAAATTCATCATAGGCCAAAATAATTTTATTTTGGATGAATGTCTTTCCCAAGTTCATCCATTTATTCACGCACCCCCCAACCCCCCCTTCCAAGCCTGTCCCCTATTCCCGCACCCCACCCAAGCTTGTCCCCTACTCACGCACCCCCTTAATTTTTTTTATAGGTTACTTACACAAAACCGTGGGTGAGACATGCAGCCCCCAAACCCACACTGGCACCAAGGAGGAGGTGGGCCAACTTCATCCCACGTCTGCCACTCATCTGTCTGTCCACACCACATCACAGGTTAGGTTAGTGTTGGTACATCTATCTATATGTCTATTTATCTATTTATCTGTCCACACCACATCACAGGTTAGGTTAGTGTTGGTACATCTATCTATATGTCTATTTATCTGTCTGTTTATCTATCTATCTGTCCATACCACATCACAGGTTAGGTTAGTGTTGGTACATCTATCTATCTGTCTATTTATCTATCTGTCTATCTGTCTGTCTATCTATCGATCTATCTATATATCTGTCTATCTATCTGTCTATCTGTCTGTCTATCTATCTATCTGTCCACACATCACAGGTTAGGTTCGTGTTGCTACAGTTGCCAAAAAAGGTATTGCGACAAATCTTGATAGAACTTTAACCATAACTATTTGTAGGGACTATAAGCATGTATAACAGAAGGAAATATACATATCCTTTTGTAATACATACTTATAATCCCTACAAACAACTATGGACATTAATATATTCAATGTTGTATCAATAGTTGTCGCAATACCTTTCTTGGCAACTGTACATCTATCTATCTATCTGTTGGTACAGTCGCGGTCAAATATAATCATCCATATAGGGGTAGCCTAACTCATGTAAGAGTTTGACAGCTTACAATATTATCATTACGGTATATTAATTTCTTTTTAACTAAATATATGTGTTTTCCCCAACCCAAATACCCCTATATTCAAGATCCAAAACAAATTATATCCTATTCTAATGAAAGAAAGGTAAAATATGCATATTATAATTACGGTATATTACTTTCTTTTTAACTAAATATACGTGTTTTCACCAACCCCCCAAAAAACAAAATTCAAGATCCAAACAAATGTATATCCCAACGAAATGAAGGTAAAAATAACTTAATATATATACCAAAATAAATAAACGTATTAATTACCTTTGGAGGGGGAAGGAGATTGAATAATAAAATCTTACCTGATTGAATGGAACTTATTAGGGGCCAAGAATAATAACAAATGTACAGATATAAATGTGACTTAGTTCTGTTACGTTGGTGGTAATTGTTACACGGTGTTTGTTATCATGTTATGTAACCATTGTTCAGTTCAGTTCAGTTATATCATCATTACGGTATATTATTATTATTATATATATTTATTTTATTTTGCTAATTATACGTGTTTTCACCAACCTAAAAAAATATATTCAAGATCCAAAACAAATTATTTCCTAACGAAACGAAGGTAAAACCGTAAAAATCACTCGATTATCAATCATTTGTAAACAAAACGACGTCATTATTTTGACTTTTCAACGGTGTATTATTTTATTTTTATTTCAGTAGTTCGCTTTTTTATGCACGTTTGATCCAAAATGCGTATTGTAAATTCTCTTTTTTTATCACTGGCTTTCTGGTCAGCTGCATTTTATTCTTCGTCTAAATCAACTGATAAAATGTTAGGTCACTTTCCTGTAATGGCAGAAAAATTAATAATAATGGAAATAGTTTAACGATGTCATACTAATGTGAAATAAGATAAGATAACTTGAACTTGAACCTAATCCTTTCTATATACTTATAAGTAATATAGCCTATATACTATTTACTTAAGTAATATAATTTTATATAAATATGAATAATTAATTAATTAGTGTTGTTTTATGGTTCACGCTTGTCGTACGTCACTTGTTCTATTGTTTATAATTTAATTCATCATGGCCTCTGTAACCTGCCTGTTGTCAAACTTGTCATCCAGCAGCAAGTCTCCTCCTATACTTTGCTCTGCTCCCACTATCCACGAGGCTCAAATTTCCCTTCAACGTGAGCTTGATAAGGTATTTGCTTGGCCAATCATCCCGTTGAGGTCTGATGGTGAGTGTACATAACGTGACATAAGAGTAACCTTATATGCTTCACTCCAAGACGTATAGGCCTACCCAACATTCCCGCGGTCACCATAGGTAATTCCCCAATACCCTTCAAAACCCACCATCAATTTCTTGGTTTAATGTTGGACGGCCCCCGACTAAATTGGGGCTGCCACATACAATACATGGTGACCTCCTGTCATAAACGTCTAACGTTAAATTTAATTAAATCCCTTGCAGGTGTTAAATGTGGTGCAGACAAAAATACCCTTCTGAAGTTGTATTGCATTTACATCCGAAGTCACCTGGACTACAGATGTGAGGTATATGGAGCGGCCTCACCTTTAATACTCCAAAACTCACCTGGTTAACTATAAATTGGAGGTAATTCAAAATTCAGAATTAAGGATTGCCCTGAGAGTATTTAAGTCTTCCCCAGTCACAGCCCTTCAGGTAGAATCCTCCCTATCCTCACTGTCAAACAGACGCTCTACCTTAATTGTCCGCACATACACTAAATTGCAACATCCCCTAAAGGTCATACATACACTTCACTCACTCCTCCAAAAATATGACAGGAAACCGCTCCTTTGCCCCCTGCCATATCAAACTCACATGCCTTTTGTAGAAAGAGCCCTCTCCTTCTTTGCTACTATCCGGGTTACTCCACCTCTTTTTCTCTCACTTGAAAAAACTTCTCCTCTGGGCCCTTGGTTCCCTATATCTGCTCTAATATCTCGAACTCTTCATACAGATATACCTTGGTCTAAGGCCGACTGCCCTGCGAGTGGTAAAATACTTTTCCTATCACTACTACTCCTTCTTGGTATTTGTTGGGGCCTTTTAGGCTGTGATGTCACAGCCTCTAGTGCCCCGAAGGCGCTATGTGCGGTTAATTAGTATTTTATATTCAGTGTAGTTGTTGTGTGTTGTGTAGAAATTTTCTAGTGTGTTTTATGGCTTTGTAGGCTTGTCCAGGGTCCGGTGATCCACCCAAGAGGTCCTTTAGTGAAGGTCTGTGGAGGCCAATGGTCCGGAGTGAGTGAAGGAAAGTAACACGGTGTGAATGATGATGAGGACAGTGTAGTAGTAGATGTTCTAGTGTGTCAGGTTGTGTAGGGCACTAAGGGCAGTGGGGGTCTGGTGTCATCCCCAGGCAATGAAGATGGGCGTTCAGTCTTGAGTGGCCAATTCTAAGCCTGGTTATGGCCACGTCGAGGGCCCTGCTGGGGGAGTAGGTCCACCAGTGTGTTATCCCAGTGTCGTCTACAAGCAGTCCTGGTGTAAGTACTGGCCAGACAGACTACTGTACTTAGTAGTACAGTACCGTAGTCTGTCTGGTCAGTACTTACACACCTTATTTATACACGTCACTATCAATGAGTTTGTTTGTTTTACCAATGCTTGTGTTTTGTTGTGTTGCAGACTCATGATTCTTCTGTTGTGTTGTGTTGCAGACTCATGATTTTTCTGTTGTGTTGTGTTGCAGACGGATCCTTCTGTTTTGGGTGACATGAGGAGGCTGGAGTTTCTGCCGTTGATAGTGAAGATACAGTGACTACAACACACAACAACATATTGGACCTTCCTACTGTTGCTGTTATAAACCTGGTAAGTTGTACAGCCACCAACCAACTAAAGTACTGTTGTCCCTCGTCTCTTATAATTATTCATGAACTACATTATGGTACAGTCTCCTCAACTACTTCAGTGTCGTCAATGTGTGTGTGTGTGTACCCTATAAATTTGGTGAGGTACAGCCACAATCAAATAACCACCGACGCTTTCCTTCCATCGTGCAAATATACCAGTATCATATCAAACTATAATCTTACAACTAACACCTTACGTCGACTCAACCCCCTCAATTATTATTATTATGAGGTGCTGCAAAATCATACACGTGTTGTTCTTTATTACCAAGATATTTACTATGATGGAAGGAAAGTGTTGATGGATATTTGATTGTGGTTGTACACTGAGACAATATATCAATTACTAGTATACCTAGAGTGTATGAAAGTCCTGATTTGTATGTATGTATGTATATATGGATAAAAGAATATTGTATCTTTTACCATTCCAGTATGTACCAATACATAATTATTTTTGTGTTCATTTATAAATAGTAAACCCTCGCTATGTTGGATAGTTATACATACTGTATATGGATGATTATTTTTGACCACGACTGTACTTTGGTTCCGTTGCAGGTTGTGTAATGTAATTGTTATGAAGACACATCACATTGGAACCTCATCACTGGCTGGCATCCCTACTACAGTTGGTACTACAGTGTCCGGTAGATGGTGGGTGAGATGATACTGTATTTTTGATATGAGGACATCAAACATAACAACACTTTCATACCAAAAAAAAGTCTTGATTTGGTCAGAGTAGTGTTGCATCAGTGTTGGATTAAGTAAGAGGGGGAGTGTATAGTTTTGTTTGGTACATTGGAGCACTTGGATTCCTCCTTCCTCACAAAGTATTCCAGGAAACAAGTAGGTTCTGATTAATGAAATCTTCTATGGTGGCCTTTTGTTATTTGGAATTGTTTAGTTCAGAGGATTCCAGGTACTCCGGATTTACCAACACTATTACAGTAACCCCTTGAAGCTTAATTAACAGTCTTATCTTGCTACCTTTTCTTAAGTTTGTCTGATTTGGGAAGTGTTGTTATTGTATATTGTATTGTGGGAGTTATTGTCTGGTATTTGTGTTTGGTAGTCTTTGTTTATAATCACAAGCTGCAGTATGGGAGAAATGTAATGTACTGGCTTTGTACATTTACATTTCATAAAACGTTTTGTCATTTATTTCATTTGTTCACTTTTTTTTCTTAAGTTTTGTTATTTGTTTTCAAGGTCATAATTATTATAAGTGTTATAATTTTTAAAGTAATGATAATCTTTCTGGAATTCACAAGCCCTCATTACTGCATCCCTTGAATTTAAGGGGACTTAGTATTGATATTTAATAAGTCAAGTTATGTTGACTGAACACAAGACCAGACTAAAGGTTGAATCAGAAGGCAGTAAAACCATTAATAAATCCAGTTCAATTATATAGAAACTTGTACAGGCTTTGTACATCAATATTTCATAAGTTTTGTTCTTTGTTCCTTTTTTTTTTTTCATGAAAATTTTGCCATATTGCGGCATTTGGTAAAAAGATAGTAAAATTAAACACCTGGCTCAATTGTAATCTTCAAGTTTTGCATTTCCTGCCTTCTAGTTCAGGCCATTTTAATTTCCATGATATCATTTCTCAGTTCCAATTTTAGGGGATAGTAGTGTTGGTAAATCTGGAGCATCTGATTCCTTCAAACAATTTCATGGCCCATTAGTTTTGATAATCTGGTCCTGTTTCCTAGCATACTCTGGAGAAATCAAAAAGTTCAAATTTACCATAATTATACTACTCCCTTAATCAACAGTATCAGCATTGCAGTATTTCATGAAAATATACAGTATTTTCATTGGGGATGGACATGCATTAAATTCAAACAATCTTTTTATGTAGAGGTTAATTTCTCCCATTATATTGGAAAATCTTTTTGTGTTCAGTAGTTCAGTTTTCTCAAATGGAATACTCAATATTTACATGAAATCATATAAGGCCGGGGCTTCCCTAAAATCCTTGTGTGGTTTTAAAGGGAGAAACTCTTGATGGTAAATTGGAGGGTTACAAAGTCAACCAAACTGTGTCATGAAACAGATCCCCAATTACTAACATTGGGGCAATTTGTTTCCTGGGATAGTTGGGAGGAATTAGTAGCCCTCCAATTTACCAAGAGATTTTTTCCCCAAATCTTGCACAATTTAAATATACACAAAGAAATTTCTGGACGCCCTTTATAGAGGCTGTGTCAAGTGGTAGTTTCACGAATCTTTTCCAAGGCAGTTTAGAGGAACACACACACACAGCTTCTCAAGGTCAATTTGCAATGCTGATATTATATTGGAGGGATTGAGGTGAAGTTTGATGTCCTCATATCAGACATTTTATTTGAACCCTACATCCTTTCAGGTATCCATAAATTCAATGTAACACCTGGTGGGATGACATTAATATAGTACTTCTCAAATAAAAGAGGTTATGAAAATGTTTGTATTTATTTTTCCTCTACATGTATAGTAATTGTTTTTTTTTCTTTCTTTCTTGCTCATCCTATTTCATTTCACTATTTGTCCTCTTCTATCTTCAGTTCTCTGCTTGTCCTCTTCTATCTTCAGTTCTCTGCTTGTCTTCTTTGGCTTCCTTCTTGTGATGTGTGTTGAGGTCTTCTTCACTTTCGTCACTGTAGACCTGAAAGACATTAATTTAATGTTAACTTTAAGGTATTTAACTCTTGGTGGTACAGATTGCATCCAGGGTTTTAATATCTACAGGCAGTTTTGCTTTCCACAACCTTTATTACCAACCCCTCCCAAGTGGTAGGTTTTAGAGCTCCCTACCAACTGGGAGGCACTTTTGGATTGTAGAAAGCAACACTGTTTGTAGATATCTAAACCCTGGATGCAATCTGTAGGAATCTAAAAGCTAACATGCCAAACAGAGACAGGGTGTCCATAAATTAATTGTAAAGTTGTTCAGATAATTTATGGACACTGTATAATTATATATGCGGGTTCAATACAAAGTGCCAGGAAAAGTAGGCAGCTATTCCAAGCAGCAATAATTATGACTTGTATTGAAAGTTATGTCCATTCCAATGAATATGAACTTGAAAAGATGGATACCATTATGTGCAAAGACGAACTGTAGTGAACAATGTTTTTTTTCCCTCACCCATGCAGTCACAATGATTGAATTCTCTGTGGTTAAAAAATCTAAACATATTTTGCTGACCATCATTTGTTGTTTAGTAGTTTGGACCACAGGTGCTTCAGTTATATTGTTGCTGACTGAGGGAACAAACTTTTGTACACCACAGTACAAGCTATTTTTCAGGGTGAATTAGAGGCTGCATAATCCCCTCAACTGCCAAAAACAAAACAAAAAACATAGTATAGTATTGTATTTTAGCAGTTGTGAAGTGTGTGTAGCTCTCCAATTCACATCAGAAATGCATTAAGAGGGTATGGGAATTGGGGGAGTGCAGAAATAGGGTGACAGACTTGGGGTGGAGCCGTGGAGGTGGGTTAGAAAGCCTGTCCCCTATTCCCGAACACCCCTCAAGCCTGTCTCCCTACTCCCGCACCCTCCAAGCCTGTCCCCTAATCCCACACCCTCTTAACTGGACATACAACACTTTCCTCAACTACAAGAAATCTTATTCACTTAAGGGGGTGCGTGAGTAGGGGACAGGCTTGGGTTTTTTTTGGGAGGTACGGGAGTAGGGGAATAGGTTTGGGGTGGGGGGGGGTTGCAGGAATAGGTTACAGGCTTTCTACCCTCCCCAAGCCTGTCCCCCTATTCCCGCACCCCCCAGTCCACTCCCTCAAGCATGTCCCCTTATTCCTGCACCCCCCAGTACCCCCCCCCCCCAAGCATCTGAGAAATTACGTCAAATATGGAATTACCACTGAATTTTCTTAGTTGTCATATATTTGAGCAAAATAAAAAAATGCAGATTGGTTTTGTCATGAATGCACATTTCTAAACCCATTAACACAAACACACAGAAAACATTGTAGCTCCATAAACACTCACAGTCTCGTTGTTAAAGTATACAGTTGTTAGTTAGTAATACTCATCAACTATAAACCAAATAACTATAAATCAAACACTCCATAAACACTCACAGTAACTCGTGATGTTGTTGATGTATGTATGTATGGATGGATGAACACAGTGGACAACAAACAGTGAAGATTCATACATAAGCCTCGTGTAGAACTGGACTCCGCAACTCTGCAACATAATGCAAGCCAATTAATGTGGGTGTTAAAAAAAATGAGAAAAAAAAATTGAATGAGATGCTTTTGGGGCTGGGGGACTAGAAAGTATTCTTGACACAATTAATATTACAGAAATAATGTAAAACTTGTCAATTGCAATTACTCTCTGTCTGTCTGTCTGAAATGGAATGTAAAATCTATGCTGTCATACTTCGAGAAAGAACTTAAGACAAGGGGTTGAATGGAATATGAATGGTGGAGAATGAAATACAAAACACCCGAGAAAAAAGCATAGCCTACCTGCAGAGAAAATGCCAGGTATTTAAATGAAGTTGTTGAGTGACAGTGGATTAATCTTGAGGGGAAAGTACAGTACTGGATTAACTACATAAGTGTTGGAAGTGTTCCTCCTTTCAAGTCTTCAAACGGCTCCTCATTTCCTTCTATTTTCTTCATGCTTGCTGTCCCACGTCTCATTGTCTCCTTCATCCTACAGGGTCTTCCAGGCCTCTAGCAGTCTTCCATCATCCTCAATTCCATGTGTACATCCTGAGAATTAATAAATGGTTAGTGTACAGTACCAGTTTGGATACACTGTGCACTATAAGCTCTTGTTGTTGAAGTTCCTCAAGCTATCTGACCGAGCAGCCCCATTAAACTCTTGTTATCACACACACTATTTGGGACTTGATAAATAAATATGTGATACAGTAATCAGAAGGGTAGTATGATTTGCATTGTGTGTTCGCTGATTTTGTCCCAAAACGACTGTAACGGTTTAACACGTTTTCTAGGGTCTAACTTGATATTGTGTGTTCACTGCTGATTCTGTCCCCAAAAGACTGAAAGTGTGGGATGCCAACAAGTAACTATGACATTATTGCCAAGGTGTGGTTATCATGACCTTGCAATTGCAGTGTTTTTGTGCATAATTTTGGTATTGACAGTACAATACAGTACAGTATATATATATATATATATGAAAAAAAAAAAATGGAAATGACAAATATTTGGGTTTTGGACCTTAGGTTAATTTACCGGTATTAAAAAAATGCAACTAAATGTTTGGATTTTGGATCTTGTTTGTTTTAGATTATATAAAAATGCAGAAATATATTTTATCAACTACGTACCTGTATCAGTAACTTTGACAAACTCTGTACCAAATATTATAATTTATTTATAAATTGATGAGAAAGAAAGGAACGAAGGAAACTGAAGGTGAATGTGGGAAAAAGTAAAGTGATGGTATTTGAAACAGCAGAAACTGAAGTGATTGACTTTGCTACACCTCACAGAGTGGAAGTACCAACTGGGACGAAATGTGAGATAACTCAGAGGGGTGAGAGGATGGAGGAAGTGAAGGAGTATAAGTACCTGGGGACAGTTATGTGTAAACATGGAAGTATGGAAGGAGAAATTAGGGAGAGAGCAGTGAAGGGTAGACAGGTCATAGGATCACTGGGGAGGATAATGAAGTGTAGAAGTGTGAGTATGAAAGTAAAAAGAGGACTACGAAACAGTATAATCCTGCCAACACTGACGCATGCGTCGGAGACATGGACATGGAGTAGGGCTCATCAGTCAAGAATAGGTGCTGTGGAAATGAGTTATCTGAGAAGTGCATGTGGACTGACAAGGTGGGGTGGAGAAAGTAATGAAAGTGTGTATAAGAGATGTGGTATGAGTGAGAAGGCAATTGGTATTGAGTGTGGAGTGGTTGAGAGAGAGAAACGTAATACTTTGAGATGGTTTGGACATGTAGAGAGAATGAAAGGTGAGGAGTTTGTAAAGAAGGTGTATGGAAGTGAAGTTGTGGGACCTGGTGTGAGAGGCAGACCACCAGTAAGATGGCAGAACAGAGTGGAAGAGTATGTAAAGGAGAGAAACATGAGGGGGAGGGGAGGGCTGGACCAAGTAAGGAGGGAGTGTTTGAACAGGGAAGATTGGAGATTTTTCTGTCGTGGCCAACCCCTTCGGGGGAGTTTCCGGAGGGAACGAGGCGTCAGAGCTATAGATAGATAGATACATAGAGAAAGAAATTAAGGAAAAAATGGAAGAATTGAAAGGAAGGAAAGAAATGACAAGAAAGAAAGGAGAAATGAAGCGATACATGAAGGAAGCAATGGAAATTAAATAACCAAAATAAATAAATGTGTTATAACCTGTTCCATGTCTTTCCTTGGTCTTCCATTAGGGTTCTTTACCTTCTACTTGCCTCCCTCACACCTCCATTGGTTGAGTTGGTCATCACTGGTCCTGAAAAAATGAAAATAAATAAATTAGATACGTAATTATTTATATACAAGTATACTGTACATATTAAAAAATACATAATTAAAATAAATGGGTAATTATCATCAATTCCTATATACAAACACATGGGTTTATTAAAACTTTATAAAATAAAATTAAATCAATAAAAGGAAATTTTCAGCAAACTAATATAACTAAATCAATGTGTAGATTACAAAATATGAATTATAATTATAATTTTTATTATATTTACTTTGGATCCTATTAGTAAAAATCATATATATTTATAAATGTATATATATATTTGTATGAAGATATTACTCTAAAAACAATATATATATATATATATATATAAAAATATCCCCCAAGAATACATTCGGGGATAGATGGACACTCGGTATATATAAAGGGAAACCATTGTAATGAAACTGAAGCACAAGAATTAAGCACACTGATTGGCCGTCCACAAGAATATGCCTATTGTACACCCTGTGGCTATTACTGTCACAGGGTAGAGTGTGGCTGATGGCTATGACCATCATTACTATCTTCCAGCCCAATAGGCAGAATTGGGAGGGATTTGTTTCTTCCCGCCTATAGCCTAACATATCACAGTACTACAGAGTGGGTCATTAAGTTCCTACACTACCGTACCACAGAGATGGCTGACCCTCCAGACAACTTTTCCACCACATCTGTTTCTCTGCCACTCATCGTACCATTTGCTACTTCCACTCCACATTGCAACCTCCACGTTCCCGTCTCATTTCTGCAATGTTATCAGACTCTGCGATTGAATGGGAGCTGGATATATCTTTGTCATCATATGATAGTGATCAGTTTCTATCTATCTATAGCTCTGACGCCTCGTTCCCTCCGGGAACTCCCCAAAAGGGAATGGCCACGGCAGAAAAGTCTCCAGTCTTCCCTGTTCAAACACTCCCTCCTCACTCGGTCCAGCCCTCCCCTCCCCCTCATGTTGATCAGTTTATATAGAAAATTTCAGCTGTCCAAAGCCTAAGTCCAGTGTTTTTCTGCCATTGTAAACATTGGACAGTCTCGGTAGTCTGCCTATGTTAGGTCCCAGTAGTCTGCCCAGGTTAGGTCCCGGTAGTCTGCCTTGGACCTGGTTAGGTTAGGTCAGGTCAGGGTAAAAAAGTTATCTCCTCACAATATTATGGGCAACAATCAATAGAACAAGTAAAAAAAAAATGGGAATATTTTTACAAGTTCCCAGAACTCAATTTCATACATTTTACTATTACCAGTGTTTATATTTCACTATTACAAACAACTTTTCTATATACCATTTGCCTCGCAGACGCGTTATAACACTAATTATCTCATAAGTGAAGTGGAACTCGTATTTTTCAGAGTCCAAAAATTTCTTAAAATTGGCTTTTTAACATTTTCTTTATTGCAATATACAGTAATGTATTTCATCTTCTACTACGGTACTATAACTTAGACCTAAATTCTCAACAACCAAACTTAATAGTCTATGTAGTAAACATAATTATTAATTAAATATGCTAACTAAAACATTCATAATACAATCTCTCAACACTTGAGTTATTCTACAAGTAACTTAGGTCCCTCCATGGAGCCAGTTTATCTTTTATAACCCAATCAATGCCATTTATGTCAGTTGTTTTTTTATACATTAACAATTAATATCACAACTCGGTATAGCCTTGGTTTTCTAGTTTTTGTGTGTTACAGTATTAAGGGGGTGCGGGAGTATGGGACAGGCTTGGGGGGTGCAGGAGTAGGGGACAGGCTTGGGGGGGTGCGGGAATAGGGGGACAGGCTTGGTGTGGGTAGAAAGCCTGTCCCCCTATTCCCGCGCCCGGTATTAGTGCCGAAGTGGACCTTACTGTATAATAAATATTTTACTGTCATTACCCATTATTTTGGACCATTCTAACACACTTTTCTTCAATGGTTTTTCTTCCTCAAATGCCGCGTTTTCGAGATGTAGTACTGTAGTAGTTTGCCCAGGTTAGGTCCCGGTAGTCTGCCCAGGTTAGGTCCTGGTAGTTTGCCCAGGTTAGGTGCCAGTAGTCTGCTGTGGTTTGGTTTAGGTTAGGTTAGGTCAGGTCAGACTAGTTTCCAAATTATGTTTGAAATGAGGCATATCTCGAAAACGGGGCATTTGAGAAAGAAAAGTGTCTTAGAATGGTCCAAAGGAATATTTTTACAAGTTGCCACAACTCGATTTCAAAAATTTTACTATTACCAGTGTTTATATTTCACTATTACAAACAACTTTTCTATATACCATTTCTTCTGCAAATGCTGCATAACAGTAGTTACCTCTTATAGTTAGGTCCCGGTAGTCTGCCCAAGTTATTTCCCGGTAGTGTGTCCCAGTCCAGATTAGGGTAGGTCAGGTCAGGTCAGGTGAGGTCTGACTAATTTCTACTGTATATTTTTTCCTGCTTAGGTCCCGGTAGTCTGCCCAGGTTAGGTCCCGGTAGTCACACTAAATCCTTCTAGGAAATAAAAAAAATTCCAGTGAAATCCTGTTGTGGCAACTTGTAAAAATTTACGGGTCCAAAATAGTGGGTAATGATCGTAAAATATCTATTATACAGTAAGGTCCACTTCGGCACTTTTACCCCACGCCCTCCTAACCTCCCCTACTCCCGCACCCCCCCCAAGCCTGTCCCCTTATTCCCGCACCCCCCTAACCCCCCAAGCCTGTCCCCTTATTCCCGCACCCCCTTAATATTCTACAGGACAAGGTGTGAGGCAACAGGTGATGAATTATTTCACTTCGTTAATTTGTACATTTCTATCGTATATATTTCTGTATTGACTTTCTTAACATACCTATAAAATGTAGTAGAATATGTAGAAAGATTCCTATATATCTGTGTACACTTATATGTTGAATACACACACATTATTATAACAAAAATGGCAAAGAAAATGAATGTTGTTGGTGGTGATCAGCTGATGATACTACTGCAGTGTTGCCATGTCTGCTGGACGATATTACCCTCACTTCAACATCAGAATTTCCCTTTTTACCTCAATTATTCCCTGTTTACTCTTGAATATTGATGGTCTTTTATAAGGTATTTCATCTTGTAGAAATTTCCCTGTTTACTCTTGAACGAACTGTATATTATTTCCCTGTGTAGACTTCAAAATTCCCTAAAATAAATAAATTTCCCTGCATCTGGCAACACTGGATACTAACTTCAGGGAAAATTTCTAGCTTCACCTCTGTGACGTCATGCCGCCTCCTTTATAATTATTAATATGAATAAATAAACATAAATATAAAAAAGCACAGCATCAGTATTAACACTTAATATATTAACGAGACAAAAGAGGAGTGCCGTTGGAAAGGCAATACTCCTCACCCATCAACTGAACAGGCTGAACTCGGCAGAGCCCATCATATTATGATATTAATAATAGATAGAGAGAGTTTGGCAGGGTAGGTTTCAGTCGAGCTGGTAATGCTGGTTGCTGATTGGTTGAGGAGAGTTACGTGACAAAGAAATGGTAAGAAATGGGAAGAAAGATAAAATGAAATGGATGAATACATAACAAAGAAAGTATTTGAGATAATTAAAGAAAATGAAGAAAGGGATAGAAGGAAGAATAATCTGTGATACATAATAATAGAAAAACCAAAGACGTCATCTGTTCGTCCAAGCGGAGGATTGGGGCAAGGTTTAAAGAATACAAGGTTAACCCGCGTAGGCCTTAAGTAAAATGGTCCAGTCCGCGCATGACGTGTCACGGCTGAATCGAGTGAGGGTCCAGGGGATGAAATCAGGTCACTCTATTCTCAACCTCACCTGCCTTCACATCACTGGAGCTCTCTCACTACGCGCTGACATGGCCAAGTGTTCGATGAGAGGATGCAAGTCAAATCAGAGTTTGGTGGTGCCAAATGAAACCCTCTTTATATAATTGTATGTATATGTTTGATACATTTACATATATTTATATAATAGTAATTTCTTGAACCCATTTAGGGGGATAGCGGGGACCAGGTACCAGAGGGGCTATGTGAGAAGGCACAATATATTTATTTATTTTTATTTTCATTTAGCATAGTTTATTTGCACAACTACTAAAATATATTTCAATAAAATTTATTAAACAACTACATAATTTATTTACAACAGAGGAATTCCTTTATGTAGAGAGAGAGAGTGAAAGAAAAATTATATTATAGTCTGGAACATGCGAGTTTGACATAGTTTGGCCTTTCCATCCCGTACTTCAGTTTTCTTTCATCTAATTTCCTTGCTCCCCCTTCATCCCAACCCCCGAATACCAAGTGACGTCACGACCATGCGTAGTTCCCACGAACGGGTTAACCTTGTATTCTTTAAACCTTGGATTGGGGTACCAAGACCGTCTTGGGAGCGCTTGGTTTCAGTCATGGAGGTATAATCTAAGAGGAGGCGGCAAGACGTCACAGAGGTGAAGCCAGTTTTCTATTGGTCGGCTGTCCTCCCTACCCGGGCCCCCATTGACTCAAAACATTGAACAGCTGATCATGTCGGACCATCAATTTCACCAACATTCTTTGCCATTTTTTAAGATAATGCTGGCGTGTTCAGCATATGGTTGTACCCAGAGAGACAGGAGTCTTTCTAATACATTTCATATGTATGTTAAGAAAGTCATATAGAAAAATATACGACAGAAATTGACAAATCAACGAAGTGAATTTCATCACCTGCCTCGCACACCGCGACACGTACCCATGTCCTGTACAATATTAATACTGTACACACAAAAACTGTAAATCCAAGGCTATTATAGTGTTCTGATTTTAACTATTAATGTATAACCTGACGTATATATAGCATTGACAGGGTTATAAAAGATAAACTGGCTCCATGGGGGGACCTATTTGTGCCTAAGTTAGGGTTGGCCTGAAGG
The DNA here is from genome assembly GCA_034508575.1 of Petrolisthes manimaculis. NCBI lineage: Eukaryota > Metazoa > Arthropoda > Malacostraca > Decapoda > Porcellanidae > Petrolisthes > Petrolisthes manimaculis. Next base: position 199,152 of record JAWZYT010001846.1, on the reverse strand, counting down.
ATAACTCGAGTGTTGAGAGATTGTATTATGAATGTTTTAGCATATTTCATAATGTTTTAAAGATATTTAATTTATAATTGTGTTTACTATGTAGACTATTTGGTTGTTGAGAATTTAGGTGTAAGTTAAAAAAAAACCGTAGTCTAAGTTAAGCCAATGTGTGGAAAGAGTTTTTATAATTGTGAAATTACTGCCTGGGACTGATGAGTAAAATTAATGTTTCTGTGTAAATCAGAGTGAACTGAAACTGAGGAAGTGATGACACACTTTATGCAGTAACATGCAGCCATCATGGTAAGATTCCATGTGGCTTATAAGTGGTAAAATATGTTTGATACAAGACAACACACCTGAGTGTCAACTCAATTACATGACAGTTCTGGGTGTTACACTACACATCACATATCTCCAGTAGGCCTACCATATACACATCTTCACTACCCTATTCACATCTTCAGTACACTATACACTTCTTCACTACACACACATCTCCATTACCTTAATTATACACATCATCACAACACACCACATCTTCACTACCTATCTTCACATATCTTCACTACATTATACACATCTTCACTACACTATGTAGGCTACATTTTCACTGCAGATCACACATCTTCACAGCACACTGAGGTGGCTACAACGCAAGGAAATTTAAGTGAAAAAGGATGTAGTTTGTTGACAGGCAGACAGTAAAATATTATTACTATCTGCTTGTCAAAAAACTATAACTTTTGCTCACTTTCCTTCCTGTTGTAGGTATCTCGCAAGTAGCGAGGCGTACCAGATTCACGTGTGGTCATCTGTACTTGTTGTTATTTCTCTGTAACGTTATAATACGGTCTGTGGGTTGGTGTGTAAGCTATCACCTTCTCTTTTACTATACTTTTTGCATAAAATAAACTATTCATTCATTATTCAATTCATTCTTTCATTCATACTCCTAGGAAAAGTTTGCGAGCAGAGGTAATGCTCTAGCTGGAAACAGCGATATTTAATGGGTTTAAGTACTTTTGATAATATACAGAATTGGATAATTTTATGTAGTTATCATATATGTAACAAATTCAAGTCTCTTTCTGGCTATGATTATAGGATATATGAGAAAATAAGACCATAATTATAATGGGAGTAAGGCGGGCGAGGCAATGTTTTGAGTCAATGGGGGGTAGGGTAATAGGCTCCGCCCCTTGCTTCACTTTGGGTGTACAGGACGAGCGGCTCATGCCGCCTCCTCTTAGATTATACCTCCATGGTTTCAGTGACGAGAACTGACCAAATACGTAGAAACTGTGTTCTCGTCGTCCAGATCATGGAGGTATAATCTAAGAGGAGGCGGCATTCTCTGGTTCAGAATCTTCAGATATTCATGATCGTCTCAGTTCTAACCAAAATAAAGACGAAACAAATAATAAATCTAAAGGTTCGAAACTGCACATGGTTCGGAGCATGGCCATGGTTCGGAGTTGAGGAACTTTTGGGCGAGATCGAGTTACACACGAGTACCTTAATTTCTTCTACTCTTTATTATACTATTACTAATTAACACTACCACCATATCATCCCAGTATCCTCTATAGTTTAATTAAAAAGGTAGCCTAAAGATCATTCCTATATAGAGGAGGGAAGTTATTATAGCTAGATCATGGTGCCTTAATTCTGACTATACGTACACGGCTGTAAGTGCTGGACCAGGGTCCAAGGAGTGTTAGAGAGCAACTGAACAGAGTTCGAAAACGTGAGTCTTCTAAATCTCTCTCAACGTTGAGAATGGTTTGGAAAATTCATTTGTTCGAACTCGGTTCAGTTGCTCTCCACCACTCCTTGAGTCCTTGTGGTCAAGCACTATCAGCCATGGCTGTACACTCGTGATACATAATAATTTCTGACCAGAGTGTGAGGAGCAGAAAGCTTCGAATCCACTGGTATTGCTCATTTCCCCACCCAGTACACCTAGAGGCTGAGTTCGAATGTAGGGGGTGTGTGGTGCCTGCCGTTCGTCTCTGGTCAGGGATTTCGTATCACGAGTGTACCACAAGCTACAGACTACAGTATATAGTTCCACATGGGTGCCACTGTACCAAGTATTTATGACGCCTATCTATTACTGGAAAGGCAAGCTAAGTATAATAATGATGATGATGTCACATACACTGCTTGCTTAAGGTCTCACGTCCTCTCGGTTTTAGTTAGCCTTTAGGATAATTATAAACAGAAGAAAATTCATGAGAGAAATTAATAATTATGGGTGATAAGAAGTCTTGTTAATCTTATTTTTTATTCTCTCTCTCTCTCTCTCTCTCTCTAATAGGGTTTCTCTCTATCTCTCACTGAGCCGTTTTTAGGTCGGGACATGGTGATAAAAGGATATATAGTGACAGAAAACGGAGAAGCGATAGGCTGGGATACTACTGTAATTGGTAACTTCACCACATGTACTCTCAAATTATTGGTAGTAGCCTGTAAAATGCTTCACTGGTGTATAACCGTATATGGTGACAACGGTATGAGGATAAAATTACAATGTTGAATGGGGTTCTATAATTATGTGCAATGTAACAGTTGCCAGGCTGCATATTTCCCTTCTGTAGGCCTATACGAGCTAGATTACGAGGTCGTTAGCCTGCATGGGCCAAGGGGGGAGGGAGGTGGGGGGCAGTTGCTTAATCAATCACGCTTATTATATATGTTGTAGCGATAAACTAATCATATCATATTAATAAAAAATAGTCAGTGGACTTACGGAACCTGTGACCTGAATTATAACCTATTGAAGAGTATATATGGATCGTGTAGGAGAGACACGAGACAGTAATAAATAATAATAATCCCGTATACAGTTAAGACAGTGAGACTACAGAGACAGTGAGACTACAGACAGTGAGACTACAGACAATGAGACTACAGAGACAGTGAGACTACAGAGAGACGGTGGGATTGTTACAGAACGGAAATGTGACTGGTGGGTTGACTGCCTGTAGAGTGTAGTTTTTTTGTGTGTTTTTAATTGAGTGTAGGGTTGCGTAAACTCGAGTGTAGGGTTGCATCAACTCTAGTAGTAGCCTAGTACTGTATTACACTACTACCAACCACTCCTTCTCTATGACTCACTCATGCAGCCCTCAGTATTGAATCAGAGCGCACCGCTGTACGATCCTTTACAGCTGTCATTACTGAAGGAAGGAAGAACCCAACAACGTACTGTAGCCTACTGCACTACAACCACAGTCACCACTCCTTCTCTATCACTCACTCAGCCCTCAGTATTAAATCAGAGCACACAGCTGTACGATCCTATAATAGCTGTCATTACTGAAGGAAGGAAGGATAGAAGCCAACAACTGGACGTACTGTACTGCACATCAACAAGAGAGAATCCCACCAAGCCATCATGGTCACATCACGTAATAAAGGTTCCTTCTCACCACCACAAGAACCACCACCTTCAATGTCCAGGATTCCCCAGGGCAAACAGAGCTTCAAGACCTTCCTATGGAACTCCAAGACTAATGAGGTCTTAGGCAGGACTGGCATCTCTTGGGGTAAGTTGTACACACCACCTAATCATAGTACCTACTAACCTAATCATAGTACTAGTCTAGTTAATAATAATGATAAGGGTAAGATGGGAGAGTACATGATTTTAATATCACTAATTTGAGCAATAATATATAGTTATAAATACTATAACTACCTACTAATTAATAGTAGGTACTAGTAGTAGTAGTAGTAGTAGGAGGAGGAGGAGGAGGAGGAGGAGAAAGCTTATTTATTGTACTGGTAATTTCTATTAATTATGTTTGTGTTGTATAATAAGTGGATGATTAAGTTTTCTATTTTCTGGCCTTGACATGATTGCATAGAAATCTTACACCAACACCACACCTCATGTCTTCTGATCCTCTAAAACTGATACAGACAATTAAGCTAAGTGTACAAATAATTTATATGTTTTGTAACATGTGTTGGAGGAATTTGTAGGCTCCAGCTAGTTCACCCACATGAAATCACATCATCATCATCAGTTCCCCATGTGTCTGTTTTCAAGGTGTGTGTAGGTTCTAGCACCGGGTGTAGGCAATGCCGTCTCTATCTTAGAAACGGCATTGGTGTTGGACCCTTGACAGGCAAGGAATCCAGCTCCTAGGCTATACTGTATATATAAATACATACACACAGCTGCACTACACCCTATCTCCCCTCCCCTCACCACTTCCTCACTTATCAGTTACACTGTGTAACGTCAAGTCAAACTAGTTGCAGTTTTTCATTTATTAAAACACACATTTATGATCCAAGGAACTTTTATTACTTTAAGGTTAAGATTTCTCATCTGCTGCTTTGTAAAAAAAAAAAAAAAAGTAATAAAGGAGTCTTTGATGGTATTATATGATTATATTACACATATTGTTGTTAACGACTCAAACCTCTGTTTCTGTTAATAATAATAATAAAAAGGCAAATTAACGTTTTCACAAAAGTGCATGATTACGACAATTGTAATAATAGTGTATGGATGCAAAGTAACATTAACATTTATATACATTGTCCTCACAGCCAAGATTGGACTCTTCTATGTGGTGTTCTACTTGTTTCTGGCTGGGGTTTTCAGCCTCATAATGAAAGTGTTCCTCAACACAATTGACGACAAGTTCCCCACCTATTACAACCAGCAGGATTCCCTATTGAAGAACCCGGGTGAGTAGTGATTGTACACTCAGGATACATCATTTCTGACCAGAGTGCGAGGAGCAGAAGGCTTCGAATCAACTGATATTGTTCATTTACCCATCCAGAACACCTATAGAGGCTGAGTTTGAATGCAGGGTATATATGTGTGTGTGTGTGTGTGTGGTGCCTGCCGTTCGTCTCTGGTCAAAAATTACCAATCACGAGTTTACTATATAACAAGAACATGAAGGAAAACCTTTCAAAATCTCCGGCTCTTAATGATTCAAGTGAAATCATAAAATATCCATATGTAAAGGTCTCAAAAATATTAATTATGTTTTATCTGGATTTTCATATTCATATGATTATATTGAAATTTTGAAAATGAACCCTTTTTATTGAGGGTGAACCCCTCAGTTGAACCCCCTCTCGGTAAAAGAAAATGGATGGGAGGAAGAGAGTGAGTGAGTTGAACCCCTTTTAAGAAGTGGTCGCCCCAAGAAGAACAAGAACAAGAATAATTACGATAAAACCTAGATCTCTCTCGGCTTAGGCCGGAGCTAAAAAAAAATGATAATAATAATAATAATAAATGATTCAATGTCGGTAAAAGAAAATGGATGGGAGGAAGAGAGTGAGTGAGTGAGTGAGTGAGTTGAACCCCTTTTAAGAAGTGGTCGCCCCAAGAACAATAATTTGCATAAAACCTAGAGCTCTCGGCTTAGGCCGGAGCTAAAAACTATGCCATGATGTATGATGGTGGGATAAGTTGGCCCCTTGAGTTATAGATGGAGGTGGCAGGTAAATTGAAAAGCTCTGGCAGTTTTGTTTGTTTTCTATTTCATCTCATAGTTTGAAAGAATGAGTAGCCTTCCAATACTCCTAAAAAAGATGACTAGACATCCCTCCCCTCATTATTAATAGCAAGGGAAGAAGGTTAGTAGGGAAGGGATAATAATGGTTACATACTATGTTAGTGATCAAGGGAATAGAAGGAAGGAAGAAGGTTAGTAGGGAAGGGATAATAATGGTTACTTACTACAATATGTTAGTGATGGAGTGTATAGGAAGAAGGTTAGCAGGGAAGGAATAATAATGGTTACTTACTACAATATGTTAGTGATGGAGTGTATAGGAAGAAGGTTAGTAGGGAAGGGATAATAATGGTTACTTACTACAATATGTTAGTGATGGAGTGTATAGGAAGAAGGTTAGCAGGGAAGGAATAATAATGGTTACTTACTACAATATGTTAGTGATGGAGTGTATAGGAAGAAGGTTAGCAGGGAAGGAATAATAATGGTTACTTACTACAATATGTTAGTGATGGAGTGTATAGGAAGAAGGTTAGCAGGGAAGGAATAATAATGGTTACTTACTACAATATGTTAGTGATGGAGTGTATAGATGTACGTACAGCCGAAAGCAGAAATTCTCGTCCATCTCATGTACTTAGTATTGCTAATGTGACCAGATAGTTGTATTCTGAACCAGTTTTTATTCCAACAACAAAAGTAATTTACCACATGAGAACTATATCTGTCATCTCTGCATTAACATTGTATTGCAACATCACTTGGCTCATACTTTCTCAGGTGAAAATGCAGCGAACTTATGCTGCCGACTGTACAGTATTGTACATAAAGGGACGTGTAGGGGATGAATACAAAGAGAGAAAATAGAATACAGTACAGTATACAGAATTATATCTGTGATGTAGGGAAGGTATTATGAGTGAATACAGTATACATATAGGTATATCATGTACAGTACAGTACTGGGAGACAAGGGAGAGACAGGAGAGTGGGTCAATATGAACATACAGTACTCATATACTTTTTGTCATAAATTACTGTATATACTGTACATGTACATGTAATGTGTAGGTTTATTATTATTGTATTATTGTCATAATTGTTACTATTATTATTTTGGCATCTTATTAAACTTGCTAATCCCCTCCTCCTTGCAACATATTTAACAGGTTTGTCGTTCCGTCCGAGACCAGAAACTTACCATCAACGCCAAAACTATATTTCATTCTCCCCCTACCATTGGAAGGACACCTACGAGTTTCTGAAACGTAAGTCACGACACAAGTATATTTCCTTAGTGCTATTGAAATGGTGTGTGTGTGTTTGTAAAATTTACCAAAACTGTTTTTATGGCAGAGTATCAAAAGGCCTTGGAAGAGCCTGAGTTGTACAGTGACTGTACAGACCTTAGAAACAGGGATGATATGACAAAGCCTTGTATGTTTAACCTGACCAATGCCTTGATGAGTGTCAACAATACCTGTACTGAAGACAACCAATGGGGCAGCACCACCACCTCCCCATGCATCTTCTTCAAACTCAACAAGGTAGGATTTGATACTGTACTGTGTCATCCTTTAGGGGAGTTGTTGTATTTAGTTCCCCAGACTGTCTGGCCAAGCCATCCTAAGTTCAGTTTACTGAAGCTGCACAGATGCTCAGGCCCCCAAAAGGGACCCAGGGAGATGAGATCTGTTTCTTTGAAGGCAACAAAAGAGGGACTAATGGCTCACAGGCATGTACCCGAACCCACAAACCCATCAACGATAGCCTCCCTTGTTGTGATAAGTCGCGTTTATGAATGCCCCAAACTTAAGACCGCCTCGAGGCTGGCGCCCAATCATGTTTTTGGCACGCCCCAAACTCTAGTCCGCCTCGAGTCCAGGTCTTGTCAAGTCGAGCCAGTTCTGGAGTAGGCTAGACCCAGTCTCAAGGCGGATAATGACGTCACAATGTAAACAAACATATTGAAAAATGGCGTCTGAAGCAACAACAAGGTAAATACACTTAACTTAAAGGTTCAATTAAAAGTTAATAATAAAAAAGAGTTAATGATAAAAGTTAATAATAATTTCCATTGCTCCGAAAGGGAAGAGTAGCAAAATTGAAAATATCTGTTTTCCGCCATCTTTGTTGTTGTTGTAGTCAGTCTCCAACGGTAGACCTGACTGTTTTTGAATGCCCCAGCATCTAGTCTAGCCAGCCTCAAGACCGCCTCAAGCCGCAGGGGCATTCATAAACGCACCTTTACTCAATCATGCAATCTCACCAGCTACCCAGAATGAATGAGAAATAGTAAGAGACAGACCAGGGTGTGATAGAAGGTGACAAATTCTTCATTTCTGGATAGAACCAACCCTCACCAGTGATAGAGAGGTAGGACAGTAAGCACAAAGGAAATAGAAGGAACAGAGGGACAGTTGAAGAACTGAGAAGGATTGGCTGGGTTCAAAGGAGCGTCAAATCTCTTAAAGTACTGCCCACATCACCGCAGGCAATACTTCCCATATGGGGTCTAGAGATGCCTTCAGGGCAGTGCTTGTAAAAATAAGAAGAAAATCACTAATCCATATCCTAATAAATTTGATACACAAGAATCTTAAAGGTAGGAAGGATGTAGTAGAGTACATGGGGAATATAGACAATGGTATTGGTCAGGTCATTCCATGATTTAGTTTAGTTGTGTTGGAATAAAGAAGGAATTCTCATGACACATTAATCTGTCATTATTGAATTGGGTGATATAGTACCAATGAGAAGGATACTAATAACCATACAGACATTTCCTTCAACATCTCTAATTTCCTTTCTACCATTACCAGATGATTGAGTTTATACCAACTCCACCAAAAGACATTCCTGAAGCTGTACGAAACAAACTTAATGTTAGTGGTGACCTGAAGGAGAACCAATTGTCTGAGGTAATGTATTAAATATAAACTATTATAATGTTAGTGGTGACCTGGAGGAGAACCAATTGTCTGAGGTAATGTATTAAATATAATCTATTATAATGTTAGTGGTGACCTGAAGGAGAACCAATTGTCTGAGGTAATGTATTAAATATAAGCTATTACAATGTTAGTGGTGACCTGGAGGAGAACCAATTAACTGAGGTAATGTATTAAATATAAGCTATTATAATGTTAGTGGTGACCTGAAGGAGAACCAATTGTCTGAGGTAATGTATTAAATATTTCTAATGATTTAAGGTGTAAAAGCAACATTGTCTTATCTTAATAGCTTGCCTACCAAAGCATAGAGCAAACTGTATGTAAATATTAAAATATTTGATATGCCTGAGGAAGTGTTGTTGTTACTCATCAATATCAACATCAACATCCATTTGTAATAAGCTATTACAGTATAATGTTAGTGGTGACCTGAAGGAGAACCAATTGACTGAGGTAATGTATTAAATATAAGCTATTATAATGTTAGTGGTGACCTGGAGGAGAACCAATTGAATGAGGTAATGTATTAAATATAGGATATTATAATTATAAACTTTAGGCTACTGTATTAAATAAACTTGTTACCACAATATATTTTTACTCGTTAGTTTTTCTACTTATTTACTTTTTAATTAGTTACAATAGTTTTCAACAGAACTCAACTTATGGAAGGATTTTGATTCTAGGGACATTGAATTTGAGGGTGAAAAAAGACCAGATCTTGTAGGATGAGGGATGTGATAAAGGTGGGACAGGAAACACATATGTAACAGAAGGAATAGAAAGACTATTGAAGAATTGAAAGGAGTGGCTTGGGCTGAAGGGGCCCCCGCCCAAACCCATAAAATACTGCCCCAATCACCACAGGCAATACTTTCCTACAGGGAATGGATCAGAGGATGGGTCAGATTTATGAAATATATGATTCAGTTTTGGTGGTTCTAGGTCAGATCAAAGTCATGAATAGAATCTGATATCAACTATACTCTGACTTATATTGTGAATAATGAATGTGAAATATGGGTGACTAACTGTAGATTGAAGTACAGTACAGAATTTGATATTTACAAAGGTATTCATTCCACTGAGTAGAATGTATGGACCAAATATATTGTTCATTACACTGTAGATATTGCACACATCACATAATCAACAGCAGCAGCTTGCAACCTCCCAGGAGAACATCAACAACAACAACAGCTGACTACTTTTTTTTATTTTTTTTCAGCTGGGTGCCAATTGTCCACTACTGTACTGTACTGTATTCATGACATGTGTGTGTGTGTGTGTGTGTATGAACTGTCTACTGAACTGAATACAGTACAGTATTAAGTTACTGATGCTGTAAAAGATGCTTGTGTTTTCTAACTGACAGAATGTGTTGGTGTGGTGTGAGTCTGATGAAGATGGAGTGACACTGGACCAACCTTCTCCGTTCCTGCCCCTCTACTTTTTCCCTTATATGAACCAGCCTCACTACCTCTCACCCTTAGTTGTGGTTCGCATCAATGCCATAGGTAGGGATTTGGATTGTGCTTAATTAATGTACCTAGTTAATTAGGTGACTAAATTAATACAAAATTAATAGAGACATAGTTGATGAGAATTACCCCAAGATGTCATCCTCAATGTCAGTACCGTACATACAATGCTGTTCTGCTCTATACTATATACAGTTGGATACATGAATTCATGATACAGTCCAGGTGGAAGATACTCAGCTCCTCCCAGTATTAAGTTCCTTAGTGATAAGCAGAATATACCAAGGGGCAGAAGTTATATATTGTATAAGTGTTGACAAACAAGATCCAGATAAATAATTTGTTACTCAAAATGATAAGCATCTTACACCTGGGCTGTACCAAAAAGTCTTCAACTATAATTTATCTATATTTAATTTTGTATCCACCAGAGAACAAGGATTTTGTTGTGAAGTGCAAGGCGTATGGAGAAAACATTGACGAGACTGCCAATGGAAGGAAAACAGGCAGAGCAGACTTCCTCATCCACGTCTACAGAGCAGCCTGATGAGGTTCAACAACAAAAGAAAAGATCAGCAACAGACACCTTTAGGTTTTGTATGAGGAAAGTTATGTACAGTACAGTACATTACATACCATAGTTAAACATATACAGTATTTCAGTTCATATTATACTGTAATTCTTAAACCAAATTGTAACTTTCCTTGCATAAGCATTAATACATATGAGTTAAAAAAATAAAGATAACACTTCCATATTTGGAACAATTATAAAAGATTCAACCTAGTCTTAAAATAAGAAATTTAAAATACAGTACAAGAATCAAAATATATTCTGCCTTGCCTTTATATAAATAATTATATAATAAGTGTGGGGAGAGGTGGTGGTAGAGTAGATGTTGCTTATATGTACATTGGCTTGGAGGCAGGGAGAGGTGATTGAAGGAGAGCATAATAATATTGTGCCTTTGTATAAGGGGAATAGGGATGAGTGTTGGTAGCTATAAGGGAATAAGCCTTCTTAGTGTACCGGGGAAGGTTCTTACTGATTGAAATAACAGGGGAAAGTTAGTGAGGAACAGGGAGGGTTCAGAAAGGATAGAGGATGTGTGGACTAGATATTTGCATTATAATCAATAGTGGAGAAGTATATTGGAAAGGGTAGGAAGTTGTATGCTGCTTTTATGGACTTGGAGAAGGCATACAATAGGGTTGATAGGAGAGCTATGACGGAAGTGTTGAGGATTTATGGTGTTGGGGGGTGTTTGCTGAAAGGCATTGAGGCCTTTTATGCAGAGGCAACAGCATGTATGTGGGTACAGAGTGATCTAAGTTAATGTTAATATTAGTGTAGGGATGATACAAGGGTGTGTTATATCACCATGGCTGTTCAATTTATATATGGATGGTTGTATGAGAGATGAAGGCCAAAGTGAATGGCCTGGGAGCAAAGCAGTCATTGAATGTAGTAAATTGGTCCTTGGTGGCAAGCTTATTTGCTGATGTCACTGTGCTGATGGCCAGTAGTGAAAGGGAGTTACACAGGGTGGTGGATGAGTTTCAGTCCGTGTGTAAACGAAGGAAGCTGAAGGTGAATGTTGGTAAAAGTAAGGTAATGGTATTTGAGAGAGCAGAAACTAAAATGATTGACTTGCCACACCTTACAGAGTGAGGGTACCAACTAGGACAGTAGGACTATATGTGAGATAACTCTGGGGGGTGAGATGATTGAGGAAGTGAACGGAGTTCTAAGTACTTGGGAACAGTTCTTTGCAAGCATGGAAGTATGGAAGGAGAAATTAGGGAGAACAGTGAAGGGTAGACAGGTCATTGGATCACTGGGGAGGATTATGAAGGGTAGAAGTGTGAGTATGGAAGTGAAAAGGGGACTAAGAAATAGTACAATCCTGCCAACAATGACACATGCATCAGAGACATGGAAATGAGTTACCTGAGAGGAGCATGTGGACTGACCAGGTGGGATGGAGAAAGTAATCTCAACTTGTGACTGCATTTCCTATATTTTAATACAACAGTGGCTATGCTGGGTGGTACGTCCTATGGTGATGTTTGTTGTGGCATCTGGGCATCACAGTAACTCATGGGGGTCATGCGCTGTGGATGATTTGGATTCCTCTAAGCCATGCAAGAACACAATTCGGTTTAATAACTCAAAACTAACACTCGGCCATAAAAGACATTTGATACCGAGATGGTACAAGAATATGATCAAATAGAAAAAAGTGGCGCAAAAAACAAAACAAGAGCACAATGGATACACGTACAGTTGAACAAGTAGAAAGTACAAGTAAACTATGAGTGTAGGCTATATGTCCACGTCTAGTTACCTCTCAAAAATGTCATTCAGTCACGTTCCACTTTACATTGGCTGTGGAATCTTAATTGTTTCATTGATAAGAAAACCAAGATTTATTACATAGAAGTGAAAGATTTTGCCATAAACACTCATATTTTTCTTGCACTTTCTACTTGCTCAACTGTACAATGCCGGACTCATGTCATGTTCTGTCCCGTAGTGCCACAGTGCGCCAGCCTTCTGAACTACTTCAGGCTCAGAGAACGAAGCACCAGATGAAAGTTTGGATTACAAACAATGGATGGGCTTCGGAATGATAAAGGAATCCAAAATTTTATCTGGTGCTTCGTAATCTGAGTCTGAAGAGGTTGAGAAGGCTGGTGCCCTGTGGCTGGCTGCAGGACAGAACATTAAGGGCAAAGGTAACACACCATTATGTGAATGGATGCAAGAAGTAGACACATGCAACTGGGACACAACACAAATATACAAGGCTAATTTAGGCAAAGTTGACATGATTATATGAATGGACACATAACATGGAAACATTCACATGGGACACACATGCATCATAACAATTTCCTCAATACTAATACTCTAGAATTGAACTTGTTTATAGTCTTTCATTTTATCTGACAACGTCCATGTGTAAAATGGCAACATTGCATTGCCAGCTGGTGATTGGCTGAACAAACATTGTCCTTTACCCCAACTGGTTGATATAAACATTTAAATTAACCCTTCATTAACTTCATTGTATGATCCTGGGATGTAAAAAAATCTTTTGTTATTTCATATATACAAATCATGTCCATCTGTTGTATTGACCATATAAACACACACAAGAATGAAAAATTCAAATCCAAGTCGATTACATCTGCCAAATCCTAAAATAAGTATGGAAATATAATATTCACAGTCTCATGAACTGAAAAAACAGAGAAGTACAGTATATTAATTTACCTCCAGGATATTATATTTCTGTAGAGTGAATGTGTTTCTTTGATGATTAACCTTTATGCTATCTTTGAAGACATGCAGAGTGAGGAGACACAACTTTTGCCGCCAACTGTACAAAATGTACTCTATAACAGTTTATGAAATAATGCACCACACGTTAGAGGGAAAATAATGGTTGATGAAATGAAGGCTACCAATGCGACCAAATAGGTCATAAGTATTGTGATATTTGGTTACTCCATAGTACTGTATGCAGTATCTTCTAATACAGCTAATGACATCTGGATCCACATAACAGTACAAGATTAGTATTCAACAGTTTTATTACATCAAATTTAATTTATTATGCTTGTGGTCTTTTTTTTACATAGTCTAACAAAAATATATGGATTCTATAACTTATGCAACAAATTTGTAACAAAGATTCTAATAATATTTACAGTTAACAACCTTTCATATTGTACACAAGGTTTGTACAATACTTATGTTAATCCAACAATGTAGGTGTAAAATTGACACAGATACTCACTCCAGTTACAGTGTGAGTCAAGTGCTGTTATAATACTACAATATTTCTTGAAGAAAAGTTTACAACTCACAACTGCTGAAAACTAAATCATCACAGAATTCATTCATGTTGCTACTGTACTGGTCTTTCATTTAAACATTTACAGGCTATGAATAACTGAAACTGTCCTAGTAGATACAGTAAGTAGGACTGAAGTGAATTTATGCTGCCAATCATAAAACTAACAAACACTCACTCGAACAGAGAAGGTATATACTTCACATAACATCTATTGTCCTCTGGCTAGACTAACTCTACCTGTTCCACAGTTTGTTCTCTGGGAATTATACAAGTCCTGTTCTGATCAGCGATAATCTGGCCTGAAAATATATGCAAGGAAACAAAGAAAGTAGTTTTCATACCTACTTAACCCTTAAACCAAGGGTGACAACACATGTCATCATGACCAACAAGTGGAGGTGACTGCCAGTGACATAACATCAACGCAATTTTCAAATTTGAGATGCTCTCAACTGGTAGTTTAAATTTCTCACAGTAGAATGAAAACTTGGCTGGCCACCACAACCACATGTTCCTACCCTTTCTTGGTCCAAACCTACTCAGTCTAGCCAATGTGCCAAGTGTGTGAGGACAGAATCTATTGTCAAAGGAGTGTAAAAGAGTACTTTGAGTGGTGGTCATTCTGAGCTAGCTACCCATTTTATAGATGTCCATATAGTCTTTACAAGTACATCAGGAGACAGCTAAAGGTTTGTACTTCAATATCATGTATTATTTATCTATGTAGGATTAGTGGTTTTATTAGCTACTAACCACCAAACTTTGTTTACTTTAGTAAATTAAGCCCGTGCTGTAGAGCGGACACACACTAATATCCCCGTGCTTTAAGAGTTAGATAAGTAAAGTGTACAGCAGCACATCAATATAATCCAAACAAGCCCTTCTGAGAATCAAGGGCATTTAACTCTTTCACTCCAACAGGTTAAATAAATGTTATACAGAGATGGACAGGCACAGATAAATTTTCCAGACACAGACAGGCAGACTAAGAAAAGTTGTGTAGATAGATTAATTCAATCATAAATATAGACAGTTGTATCTATGTTTATTCCTTTGACAGAAAAGGGTTTTCAGTAAATTTAAAATAAAGTTTTTGTGCAAGTTAAGTATATAAGCCATCATTAGTCATCATAAACCATCTAAAAATTGAAAGAAGCTATCAATCCATTGTATGTCCGGGCAACCTAACAAAATATAATATTGTGACCATAACATTACATTACATTACATGCCTCATTAATTACACAAACACTTGAATTCTGCTGAGATTCTTGAAGCAGGTCCTTAACTCTGCTTTTGTTCACAACCCAACCAACCATTTTTATTCTAATCTTACAGTAGTCAGAACAGAACAATGTCATTATGGATGAAATATTTGGATTTAGCCTTGAGATATCAGGAATTGTAACATTCACTTCCACACCCATTGAGACTCAACTGATTAGGCTTTTTTTTTACTGTACCCAAGGCACATCCACCAAAAATAGGTGGATATTAATTCTTGCAACTTGCACTAAAAAGCAGATACAATATAATTATAGGTCCTATACCTCAGTTTAGTAAAAAATATATAGATTAATATCTGGAATAAGTTAGCACCAATAAATTATGAAATAGATAATTTAGCAATAATAATCAAGAAAATATAGTACCCTGAAAAACAAGCACTGTACATGAAAACATTTACAATTCAAAATAAAGCAAAAAGGAATGAAATTCCTTGTCGTAAAAAAAAAAAATATTAATTAAAATATCATACAAGCAAATAAAGGACATGCTTACAAGGGAATAAGTAGACATTAAGGAAGGGAAGCTGGGAATACCAGGAATTATGGAGGTTTTGAGGGAGGATAGGAATCTGAGAATACAGTGGACTCTCCAATAACGCGGTTTTGATTAACGCGTTTTTGATTCAACGCGGTATAATATATAGGGGGGATATGATTAAATAACATTATTTGTTCGATTTAACGCGGCCACGCTCACCCGCTTACCCACACTACTTTTGGCGGGAAGCAGGGTGAGCTGCTCAGGCCCGCTTTCTGACCAAACAGACACGACTTGATCAATTCTTTAAAAGGAAGACAGATGTGGTGTCAGAGGAAGGTAACACGAGTGTGGAAGGAGAGCGAGGAGGTGTGGAGGGAGAGTGGGGTGTGGAGGGAGAGCGGAGTGAGGAAGGAGAGCGGGATGTGGAGGAAACACAGAGTGAGGAGGGAGAGCGGGGTAGGGAGGGAGAGCGGAGTGAGGAAGGATAGCGGGATGTGGAGGAAACACAGAGTGAGAAGGGAGAGCGGGGTGGGGAGGGAGAGAGGGGTGGGGAGGGAGAGCGGGGTGGGGAGGGAGAGAGGGGTGGGGAGGGAGAGAAGGGTGGGGAGGGAGAGCAGGGTGGGGAGGGAGAGCGGGGTGGGGAGGGAGAGCGGGGTGAGTAGGCAGACTGGAGTGACGAGTGTTAAATGTGAAGGAAAGTGTACCGTTACTTTACAAATATAAATAAAACGAGAATGTGGGATTTTGTTGTTTGAGTCACCAACTACATACTTTAGTTTGACTCTACTATTCATACATTAGAGTAACAAAATCCCCAAAAGGTAGACTTTTGCATTGTCCAGGAACGCAACCCCCACTATTACCATTGTTTCCTATGGGGAAATTAAGTTTAAATAACGCGTTTTTTAATAACGCGACGTCTCCAGGAACGTAACTACCGCGTTATTGGAGAGTCCACTGTATTAGAGAATCAGTAAGTTTGGACGAATGTTAAGATTACAGTGAATTAAGTAAGGTATACAGAGAGGTACAGTATGGTGAGACTGAAGACATCATGATGAATCACTTGGCTATCCGAGCAGACAAGTAAGTAGTGGCATCCCTGAGGATCTTCTTCTCACATATAAGTAGAGACTGTACCAGAGCAGGGAAGTCAGAGGCAGAGGTCACAGCTGCCACATCATCCTGCCAAAATACCAGTGGACAGGGGTTGAGTCAGTCACATGATATATCATCAATGAAAATTAAGAAAAAAATAACACGGAAAAAGAGCAAGATTGAATATATAATATGGACCATATGGCTTGGTGGTGACAGGTAAGATGCTCTAATGGGCTGTTAACAGAACCATTTTATGTCACTATCATCATCATATCTAGATGGTGTTGTCTTATACAGTACATAGCCATATACAGTATGCTAGACCCAAAAATACATTTCCAATGAAACACAGAGGAATCAAATACAGTTAAACCTCGTTATTTCGGACCCCGTTATTTCGGATTTCGGTTATTTCGGACACAATCCGCTGGAGATTTTTTTTTGTCTGAATTTTGGTTTCTCTATTTTTTCCTATTATATTTTTTACATTATACAGTAGGTATATTATTTACACATCATTACATACCTATTTATGTATATATATAGTTGACTCTCGAATAAATCCGAGGAGTTCTTATACAAAACGAGTGAAATCATAATGAACTTGTCAGGAAATTATATCACTCGTCTGTGAAGCGTGGGTGTGTGTTGCCACCACTTCTCCCGCACTCCTTCACCCTATAGCTCAAGGTCAAGGGAATATAGGCCTAACCTGCCCTGTCAACTTGTGTGACTATCTTGTTTTTAGTAATAACGAGTTATCCACTAGCTTCAACAGTCATGCCAGGTGGTGCATTTACAAAACAGAAGGCCATATCCTTCGATAGAAAGAAGGAAGATGTTTCTCGAATAGATAAAGGAGAAGGAAACACCAGAGTACAGTATGGCTAATAAAATGTAAACAATCGATATCCCGTTATTTTCCCCCTTCCCCCTACCACCTAGACCACTACCACGCATGCGTGATTTGTTATCTTTACAAGCGCGGGTTGGAGACTTGGAGTGGTTGTGTATCACTACATCATTCTTGTTTTTATTAAACAGTATTAAATAGCTACTCTGATACGTCCCACTATACGATCACGGCAAGAAATAAACTCATCTCTTCACCACACAAGGTAAATAACATTTAGGTATATTATTTACACATCACTACATACCTATTTATGTAGATATATCTGTATTGTGTGTTAATTTTTGTACAAACACGTTTTTTTGTTTGTTTGTTTTTATTTCGTACCCCTCGTAAAAATTCGTCGCAATTACGGTCAAACCGCAAATACGGACACCTTCTCCCCCCTATTAGTCCGAAATAACGAGGTTCAACTGTACTTAAGAGTGAGTTCCGAGACTTGCCTCTAGTGACGTAGGGTAGGCCCGTGTGAGAAGTGCGACCCGTGTGTGGAGGAAAGCCCACGTCTTGTCCTGGGTGGAGGTGCCGACATCACAGTCTTCGTGCATCAGACCCTTGGCTCGCACACCGTCCCCTCTCCACTTTTCCAGTGAATCTAAACCAATGAATTTATTGTACTGTAAATAAATATGACTCTCATATTTAACCCTTACACTTACAGCATAGCCACATGGTATCATATACTAAACATTTTCATTCTTAACTACTTCTACATGATGCCTCCATGAAACTTCTATCAACTGCAATTATCTCTGTTAAACCTAACTTTCACAAAACTTAGCAGTACACAAGATCTCTATATAAATAGTGTTAATACTCCATGGGCCTCAGAGCAGGCATCCCCCATTTTACTTAATTTTT
Organism: Petrolisthes manimaculis; assembly: GCA_034508575.1. Lineage (NCBI taxonomy): Eukaryota > Metazoa > Arthropoda > Malacostraca > Decapoda > Porcellanidae > Petrolisthes > Petrolisthes manimaculis. The sequence continues at coordinate 180,717 of JAWZYT010001846.1, read as the reverse complement.
TTTTTGTTCTTTTCATTGCGACCAAAGCATACTGGGAGTCTGTGGGGCAGAGTCCATCAAGTCTAATGCAAATAATAACAATACTGTTCATGCACTTTACTATTTTAACATTTAAAGGGACATTATTAAGGTTGGTTGAAATCGTGCCCATCCTTGTCTCACCTTTATCCATACAGAAGATACGGGTGAAGGCAAGGAGCTGTGGGGAGATGGGGTGAGGTCCAGGCACAAGTAGGAAAGTCCCAGATGAGGGCAGTCCCAGACACGTCAGTAACTCCACCTTTTCCTGATACAAGGCATCCTTCTTGCTCACTCCTAACTTCACTCCCAGACTGTCATTCTCATTTTCTGTGAGTCAAGGAGTACAACTGAGTTATATACAGTATATATATATGTTCAGTGACAGTTTAATTAATCTGGAATTAAATCAAATATTGTATCTAATCCTAGAGGGGTTTCATTCCAACAATAATTATCATTTGATATTAGTAAAAAAATAATACTTGAGGGGTAATACACACCAGGATAAACAAAACCATTGTGAAGAAAGAGATCCGAGTTTGGACGATTTGTATAGTGTATTGTGAACTCCTCTCCACTGTGGAAGTCCCGTTGGGCCAGACACACACTGCTGCCACGCTTACTGTCATAGTCGGTCGAGAACTGTACAGAGAGACGAGGATCGAGTACAAATTATTATCACCCACATTCCTAGTCATTAAAAATTTGTTTGAGAATCAGCAAGTACAAAATATTGCCCATATTCCAAATCTCTCAAGGAGGACTGTTATACTGTACACCCAAAACACTCTCCTGTATATAAATGTGAGTGGGTTGTGGAATTTGTAGTCCTGGTTCAAAGCCTATCATTGGGTCTGCTGTTCATGGAATGGGATGAAGGGTAGTTGGAAGCATAGGTGCCATTTGATCAAGTGAATAATAAGGAAAGAAGTACAGTAAAGTAAATAAAAAAATAAAGAATAATAATAGACAAGGCATTAAATACCCAAGTCAACACATGAGTAAGTAAAACAGTAATGAAGTAGGCAAGCACAGACCGTCCCCTGCTGATGGTTTGTCATGTCCCAGCCTGGTATGAGTGCCATCTGTCCCACTTCAACATTGTCATCGTCACCCTTGACCCCATCGCTGCCACACATGGGGATGCGGTTCTGTCGGGTCATCACTGTTGACACCGCCCACCTGACAAAATTCAAAATGTGAAAATACATGAATAGAAGATATCATTACCCAGAGAAAATATAAAATGATGTTCATAAGTGAATTGCAACAGCTTTTAATAACTGGATACCAGTATTCTATCTATAGCACTGATGCCTCACTCCCTCTGGGAACTTCCCCCAAGGCGGTGGCCATGGCAGAAGTGTCTCCAATTATGAGTACATCCTTCATAGCCATCCTATCTAGGCTAACCTAGCAGAAGGCTTTTCTAAGTCAATAAAGGCAGCATACAGTTTCCTACCTTTCCTAAGGTATTTCTCCACGGTTGATTTAATTGCAAAAATCTGTTCCACACATCCTCCACCCTATCTTCTCCTCACTGACTTTATTCTCCATTACTTCAAACAGTCTCTCTGTAAGAATAATCCTATACACCTTTCCTGGCACACTAAGGTGGGTTATTCTCCTATAGCGAAGGTACCACATTCATCCCTACAGAGACATAATAATGGCTTTCCTCGAGCCCTGTTGCCAAGCCAAGTTGCATATACAGTAGTCAACATGCACTGTAATACTGCTTCGTCCCACTCCATGCTTCAGCATTTCTACAGTTATCCCATCTATACCTGGGGCCTTTCTCACTTTCAACTTCCCTATTGCTTTTTTAACCTCTTCCCTTCCTAATTCTCCATGAACATTCTGCTGTCTACCACCAGCCTCTCCTCTAATCCCATTGTTAATCAAACATATTATTATCACACTTCTACCTTTCATTATCCTCCCCAGAGACAAGTCATGGGATCACTGGGGAGGATAATGAAAGGTAGAAGTGTGAGTATGGAAGTGAAAAGGGGACTACGAAATAGTATAATCCTGCCAACACTGACATATGCGTCGGAGACATGGACATGGAGTAGGGCTCATCAGTCAAGAATAGGTGCTGTGGAAATGAGTTACTTGAGAGGTGCATGTGGACTGACAAGGTGGGACGGAGAAAGTAATGAGAGTGTGTATAAGAGATGTGGTACGAGTGAGAAGGCAATTGGTATTGAGTGTGGAGTGGTTGAGAGAGTGAAGCGTAATACTTTGAGGTGGTTTGGACATGTAGAGAGAATGCAAGGTGAGGAGTTTGTAAAGAAGGTGTATGGAAGTGAAGTTGTGGGATGTGGTGTGAGAGGCAGACCACCAGTAAGATGGCAGAACAGAGTGGAAGAGTATGTAAAGGAGATAAACATGAGGGGGCGGGGAGGGCTGGACCGAGTGAGGAGGGAGTGTTTGAACAGGGAAGATTGGAGACTTTTCTGCCTTTGCCACCCCCTTGGGGGGAGTTCCCGGAGGGAACGAGGCATCAGAGCTATAGATAGATAGATAGAACATATTATTTAAAATAACTCTACATCTAAGAGAACCTCTAACTTACCTATACGCATCGAAAGTGAAGTAATCTTTGATGGGCCAGCTCTTAGCTTCAGGTAAAGAATGAAGGATGCGGTAGAAGTAGGAGTATTGACGTGCGATGATCCGGAACAACTTCACTGCCTCCTCTGTAGACATCAGAATGGTATGGCTACATATTTCTTTATATATATATATATATATATATATATATATATATATATATATATATATATATATATATATATATATATATATATACAGTACTGCATATTTATGTGCATATAACAACACAGACATGCAGTGAATCATAACAATCAACTATATCATTGTAAAGTTTGCTTTCCATATTTACTAAACCAATTTTCAATCAGACAAACAGCAAATCAATCAACCAATCATTAAATCACTAAACCAACCAACCATGTTCCCTTTACTAACCAAGAACTGGGGATGACTGGAGTCCCTGGAGCTGTTGTGGTGTGGAGTAGAGTATGGTGGTATAGGAATGAGGCAGTATGCGGAGGTATGGTTCCCAGGGAGACTGTGAGTTGACTCTCTCCCCCAGGACATGCAGGGCCAAACACACATTACCCATCTTTTGAAGGATGGGGTCCCTCTCCATCAGTGGGCCTGGAGAGAGATGAAACATATACTCTGGCAAATATAGTACAGTAATAATAATAAGCCATGTCTCATAATTATTACCATAATTTGGGATGTTGGAACCTGAGGCTGGGCTACTGTAGCCTGGACATTTAAGACACAGAAGGCCAACCCATTCATTCCCAGTGGTGGCATTACATGGGAAAAGCTTCCTAGATACCTCACAAAGTCTTGTGCCAAAGAATAATAAGTTTCTTCCACCTCAGTTTATTTATGGTAGCATATAAAAAATAAAGAATTAGCACTAGAGGACCTGGTGATCTGGAAATAGTACATAATAGAGCTACAAGGATTGGCACCATTAAAACTAGAAGCACAGATATTGATAAGGAAGACAAAACACATACCCAGGTAAGACTTCTTGGCCGTGTCTTCAGTCAACATGGCCTCCAGGGGGACTGCCAGCACCTCCTGTCCCTGCTTTAGATCCTCTTTGACCCGCAGACCAAGCCCATGAGCTCCAAAGTCCCAAATTTCAACCCCAGTCACCTGCAAATGCTTGTTACTTAAGATCCAGACATCTTATTAAGGCTGCAAGATTTGCACAACCTCTTTCAAAACAATTTCAATTTGGAGGTCTTCGAAAAAGAGAGAGATATGCAGACAACAGAAGGTTAATAGAACACACAAGAGACATTATAATACTACCAAATGATTATATGAGGAACAAAAACCATCAAACTTTTCAACAAAAATAAGTAAGATGTCTCACCATGATGTTTTTTTCCTTCATCCAAGACATGAAGGGACCGACCTGTTCCATTCGGGGATACGTCGGCAACTGGATGTCTGAAATAAGAAAGTTTTATATACTGTAGCAACTGGGGATACAGGGTGTTGCAAAATTTATTCACAAAATATTAAAGCTGTGTTGTATAGTGAAAAGTAAACAAATGTCATTATATACAGTGTACTAAAAATGCATTATTAAGGAGATAAACAACTATTATAAAATGTAGCAATACACAGTTTCTATGAGCATAATCAAAGATATTCAGTATTTTATCAGCTTATATACAAAAGCCATATACAGTACTCCCAAAATAAGTAATGGTACAGTGCTTGCATTACATAAACATATGTATTTGTACAAGAAATATTTTGTACATTTCTATGGTGGGCAGCATGTAACTGCTACATGTCAGATATCTAGTGGTAACTAACTAGTGTGAGTCGGTTACACAGCATGAATGTAGCCTAGAATACAATGTTGGACAGTGTAGCATGATTCAGCTTTCCTAGTTTCTTCTTGGTTAGAGACTACCCATGTTATTCAAATCCAAACTACGGTCGCATTGATGGCTGTATGCATTCACAGGGGAAAAGCAAGGGAGTTGATGTTTCATAAACCAAAACCATCCTTCTCTCTCTCTCTCTTTCTCTCATTCCTGCAGTATTACGAACACAGTTGCTACAATTCATATTATTCGTTTATTTCCTAAATAACATATTTTTAGAACATTGTATATAATAAAAAAAAATACATAAATTTCACTATACTGTACAATATATCTTTAAGATTAGGTAAACAAATTATGAAATACCCTGTATAGAATAATTAATTTGTAAGTTTGGACAACCTAATATAATATCACATTCACTACCAACATAGGTCAGATTCAATAGGGGGTTGGTTGCCAGTCAGCCAAAAAGCAGAGTTATTCTACTATATGACTCTCACTGTCTCCCCCAATACTTTCCCTCCAGCCACTAACCTTTCTCCAGCTCTCGGACTTTCTCAATAAGCTGGTACACCTCCATGTACTCGGCCCATTCTTGTGCTGGAGTGGAGGCTGCAGCTACTGGTGGTACCTTGGTGCACTCTGTTGGCACCAGATGGAAGGTGTTAAAGGGGGTGCCGGAATAGGGGGACAGGCTTGGGGGGGCGGTTAGGGGGATTTTCTTTTGGGGGGGGTTTGAGAGTAGAGGGACAGGCTTGGGGGGGGTTAGGGGGTTGCGGGAATAGAGGGATAGGCTTGGGGGGGGTTAGGGGGTTGCGGGAATAGAGGGACAGGCTTGGGGGGGGTTTAGGGGACAGGCTTTCTACCCACCCCAAGCCTATTCCCCTATTCCCGCACCCCCCCAGTACCGCCCCAAGCCTGTCCCCCTACTCCCACACCCCCTTAAGGAAGAAATTCAGTGTTAGTAAATTTGGAGCAACTGAATCCTCCAAACTATTCCAAGCAACAACAGAACACCATTATTTTTGCTCATCTGGTCTTGTTTCATAGCATACTTTGGAGGAATCAATGCACTCCAATTTAACAAAAGTGAATTACCCACTTAATTAATGCACTTTATAATACAGAATAATAACAGAATAATACAGCCATACCTAATAACAGAATAAGACAGTAATACTAATACAGAATAATAACAGAATAAAATAAAATAATACAGCAATATCTAATACCTACTCTTGAAAATATCGTCCACAAGAGCTGAGAGTTGAGAGCGTGTGTGGGGCAGCAACTTGGTCACTCCTCCACCACGACCTCCAGACCTCTTGGCATTGCTCTTCTTACCCATCTTTCTGCAACATGGGAGGAGACAGTAATTAAGGGGGGTGCGGGAATGGGGGGACAGGCTTGGGGGGGTTAGGTGGTGCAGGAGTAGGGGGACAGACTTGGGGGGGTTAGGGGGGTGCGGGAATAGGTTAGGTCCCGGTAGTCTTCCCAGGTTAGGTCCCGGTAGTCTGTCCAGGTTAGGTCCCGGTAGTCTGCCTAGGTTAGGGGGGAGGCGGTGGCAGAGTGGATAAAGAGACGGACTGTGGCTGTGAAGGACCCTGGTTCGAATCCATGAGAAACACGTCTGGGATTTTCAGAGGTGAACTGGGTCCAGCTGTTTGTCAATTATCCTGGCTACGCCGGCATGTCAAGAAAATATCCCCTACATCGTCGTCAATTCACAACAGAAGATGCCAGACCATATTCCAAGATGTTGTGAGTGACGGTGTAGCTGCTCTCCCCTGATAGTGACGTGTATAAATAAGGTGTTGACATCTAGTGGGACAGAAGAGAAGCTACGGTACCAACATCACTACAAAGCTCCACTGTCTCATCTGGTGTGACACCCAGTAATATCGGGGCCTCGCAAGAGTCACGGGCTACTTAAACCCTACAGCCCCGAGGTTGAGGTATAGAAAAAAAAAAAAAAAGTCCCAGTAGTCTTTCCAGGTTAGGTCCTGGTAGTCTTTGTTAGGCTAGGTCAAGTCAGGGTGAAAAAAATTATCTCCTAACAATATGAAGGGTAACAATCAATAGAACAAGTAAAAATATGCATGAAAATGTGGTAAATTTACAGAAAAACTGTGTTCACTATATTGTATACTTTATTATCATTATCCACTATATTTGACCATTCTAACACACTTTTCATCTATGGTGTTTCTCTCAGAGATTCCTCCTTTTCGAGATATGCCCCATTTTACAAACATAATTTGGAAACTAGTCTGACCTGACCTGACCTAACCTAGACCACAGCAGACTACCAGGACCTAACCTGGGCAAACTACCGGGACATAACCTGGGCAAACTACCGGGTATTACCAGAGTAAACTATCATAGTGACTGGGGCAAATTTCCAGGACCTACCTAGCCTAATGTGGTAACACTGCTTAAGCCTAACCAAAAACACAGTTATTCTGTAATAATACCCAAAAAATGTATAAAACGTGGGAACAATCCAGATTTACCGTAATATCATCATTCATACCGGTTTTATTATCATTATTATTATTAAAGTTAACAGTAATCCCTACATAATTATAATAGTTTTGGTGTGTGAACTGACCTGGTTGGTAGTGTAATAATGTAACTATATAGTAGTAGTGGTAGTAGTAGTAATAGTAGTAGTAGTGGTGCCCATCCCCCACACTATTATCTATTTATGGTCAAACAGCTGATCCAACTAAGAACAAATGACACACAATATACGCATTTATATACATTTATATACATTTTTAGGGATTGTTCACCTCTCTATATATATTATCTCTATTAAAATACATCTTCTTTATTACATAAATTATATACACGTTAGAATGTATTCACAAATATACTGATGATGTAAGGAAACTTTATCTTAACTAGGCTATATATACGCATTTATACACATTTTAGGGGTTATTCACCTCTTTATATCATCTCTATTAACAAAATATATCTTCTTTATTATACAGTATATAATATTATACACTTTAGAATGTATCCACAAATATATTAATGATGTAAGGAAACTTAAAAAAAAAATTGTCGCGCTTTATTTATACATTTTTAGGGGTTGTTCACCTCTTTATAATTTTCATCTCTATTAACAAAATATATCTTCTTTAGGATATATATATATATATATATATACACTTTAGAATGTATCCACGTGCTATAGCTGGAATATAATAGTGATGTAAGGAAAGTTTTATCTTAAATATAGATGCATTTATAGACAATGGTTGGGGTTATAGGCCTACCAGTTTTTACCAAGATCTCTGCAAACAAAATAGTTGAAAATACCTCTTTTTTTTTATACATAATACACTTTAGAATGTGTTCACGAGCTACAGATGGAATATTGATGATGTAAGGAAACTTTATGTTAAATATAGAAGTACTACAGTGAAAAATTAATAGTTTTCTTTTAGTATTGTGCTTTTGACACCTCATTATTATAGAGCTTTATAAAGATACAGCAGCAGATAAACATAAGAATATAATACAGATAATTATAAGAATATGATATATTTGCACACCATATTATATTAATTTCCCCTCTTTCGTATTTCTTCCAGTTTAGGAAAGTTAAATTTCTCTAGTCTTAAATTTCCTAATACTGTACAGTACGTAGCTTATTTCTCTAACTTCTCTTGTTGCCGCTCTTTGTACTTTCGCTAATATGTTTCTTTAATTAATTAAATGGGTGTTTCATACTATAGCCGCCTACTGCAACGTATTCCATGGATTGATTGATCAATTGATTGATATTAATTAGGCGCCGTAACAGCGAGATCATATAGCGCCAGAAAAATGTGATAGAGGTGAGACAGCAAGCAGGAAAGAAATAACAAGAAAAGAGGGACTGAAAGCTAGTGGGTGGGACCGAAGGGGCGCCAAAACCCTTAATAATAGGTCACTCAAATTTGCTAACTTTTTCTTTTCAGTTATATGATCGTCCGGTATGTGTGTGTGTGTGTTCCTTTCCCTACTTTGTTGGCTGACATATGTTTCATCACGTCTCATATCGTGATCAGACTAATTTTTTGTGTGCCAAGGTCTACTCTCTGCAAACAATGACCGATAATAATAGTGGTGACTACAATGACTCCATGAAAACGTAATATTCAACTGTCCTTCATTTCCTTCGATCGTGTTTAATATCCCTCTTGTTTTTTGTATCGTTCTCCCTTAATTAATCTTTACCGGGACAACTTCAAGGTCTTTCATCATTGTTCAGTTGCATGTTATGATGTTGTTGATGGGTGAGGACTGAGGAGGAGGAGTATTGCCTTGGCCTTACACGGTATTTTTTTCTTCCTCCTCCTCCTCCTCAATTTATACTAGCATTGATATATTCCCCTTCCTGTAACTCTTCCAATAGTGCTTCCTCGATCCTTATAAATTATTAAGTGGGTGCGGGAGTAGGGGACAGGCTGGGGGTAGGGGGGGTTGGGAGGTGCGGGAATAGGGGACAGGCTGCATGGGTGGAGGGGGTTTGGGGGGTGCGGGAATAGGGGGACATCTATATAGGATTGGGGTGGATAGAAAGCCTGCTGTCCCCTATTCCCGCAGCCCCCTAACCCCACCCCAAGCCTGTCCCCTACTCCCTCACCCTCCCAAGCCTCCTGTCCCATATTCCCGCACCCCCATAACCCCACCCCAATTTATTAAGCCTGTCCCCCTACTCCATCACCCTCCCAAGCCTGTCCCCTACTACCGCACCCCCCCAAGCCTGTCCACCTATTCCCGCACCCCCTTAATATTATTCTCACGTATCTCTTTATTTATTTTTTACACATCTCTTCCGGATGGACCTAACTTTTTTTTTATTAGTAGTATTATATCTCTTCCTTGTATTGCGTCTGCTTGAACTTCACATCATCTGAATATACAAGTCAAACCAAGACATTTATTATTATCTGACTGCTTATATGAACAACGTGATTTAATTAAACTGTACGTAGCCTACTCTTAATTCCTATATTATATAGGCTACTACCAGAATATACCTTAAAAAATATATCCATGCACATGCTACTCTAATTAACCAACCAAGAAGAAGTTACATACATACATGCATACATACAATACTTACAATATATACAATACTTAGCATAATAATAATAATGTATGTACAGTCGCCAGCAGAAATTCGCGTCCATCTCCTAAACAGAATAATATGCTAATATGCCCATAGAGTTGCATTCTGAACAAGTTTCTATTCTAACAACATACGTGATTTACCATATGAGAACTATATCTGTCATCTCTGCATTAAAATTATATAAAAACAAAACATCACTATTTCTAATACATACGGAGGTGGAAATGAAACGAACTTGTGCTGCCGACTGTACTGTACTGTACACCCGAGAAGCCCAAGTCAGAGCCAATGATAAGTGTCAGACGAGTTACAGAGAAAACAAAAGATCCCATGCACCTATAAAATAAATACCTACCTACCTACCTACCTCTATGATATTATGACACACACACACACACACACACATTTCCTCTATAATATTATGACGTCATCCACACACACACACACACACACACACACATATTTTCTCTATAATATTATGACACCATCCTCACACACACACACACACACACACACACATTTCCTCTATAATATTATGACGCCATCCACACACACACACACACACATTTGCTTTGTCTCAATCATGAACACGGATGCATTGCTTACAGATGACGTCAGCAAGGGGGTGCGGGAGTAGGGGACAGGCTTGGGGGGGGGGGGTGGAGCCTGGAGGTGGCAATAGGGGGACAGGCTTGGAGGGGATAGAATGTCTGTCCCCTATTCCCGCACCCCCCTAATTTACCCTCTCCCAAGCCTGTCCCCCTACTCCTCCACCCCCTAAAAATCCCCCGCACCCCCCTATAAACTCCCCCAAGCCTGTCCCCTATCCCCACACACAAGATAACGAGCAAATAAAACCATATATAAATATTACACACATACTAGATAACGCTACAACACATCGATCGCAATTGTTGATATTATAGATTGGTTAAGTAGATGAGGAAATTATTAAACCATAATATAAATAATACACTCACACCCACACACACACACATACATACACGTGTCCGCGACTGGATATATATATACGTATATTTCTTTTCTAACTAACTAATAAAGGAAGTAATTAACAAAGAACACCACCATATCATAACCTTACGCAACCATAGCCTATTAAAATTATAGTATATGTGCCATCTTGAAATCCTTATTAACTTTCCTACCTTACTAACTTATTGTTGTTATGAAATTTTCTCGACATATCTATATGGCACGTATTATTATTATTATTATATTGGTGTTAGATTTTGGCACCCATCGACATGGAGACCAAGATTTTTACGTTATTTTCGATAGAGTGAAGACGAGAGAGAGTGAGTCATTACATGATATGAAAAGAAACATCTGCTACAGGTGTATGTGTATGTGTGTGTGTGTGTGTGAAACCGGGTCACACGTACAGTTGCCAAGAAAGGTATTGCGACAACTTTTGACACAACATTAAATATATTAATGTCCGTAGTTGTTTGTAGGGATTATAGGTATGTATTACAGAAGGATGTGTATATTTCCTTCTGTTATACATGCATGCTTATAGTTCCTACAAATAGTTGTGGATATTACTAGGGTTAAAGTTCCATCAAGATTTGTCGCAATACCTTTTTTGGCAACTGTACATATATATACATCACCCAAATTTCAGTACAAATGCGTAGAAGTATAGTAGTTAGTTCCATGGTCTTAGGAATGTTTATAAATTACACTTGCAGGCTAGGCTACTTGGAAAAAGAAGTATTGTAATTATTGTGAAAGTAATTATGTGACTCTGTGATTAGCAATATAACAAACCTAATATTATTATAATGTTGTGATGCAGTTATGTAAGTTGTAATAAACCCTTGAAAACAATAGTGTGTGTTATGATTTTTTGTGACAAATAGTAGGATTTCCCAAAGAACTCAACACATATATATTTCTTTTTAAGTAGGCTAACATAATATGGATTAATTAATATCACAAACAACAATACGAGATGATTTTCCTCTACGGGGAATCACTTATTACAGTAACAATGTCCAAAGGTTGACGGCTACAGTAGTTTAGGAAGGACACATTCTGAGGTAAATTAGGTCATCATCACTATAATAAAGAATGTACAGTTCAGCAGGCAGACACAACAGATACAACACTCACATACCACACAACACACACAACACTCACACACCACACAACACATACCACACAACACACACAACACTCACACACCACACAACACACAGTAACACAACACATATCACACAACACACAACACACAGTGACACAACACACAACACGTACACTTGCACACATATGAAGCAGGTATGATGTTCTGCTGTTGCTTAATTGGAATAGTTTGGAGGAATCATTTGCTCCAGCTAGATTTACCAACACTTTACTATAAACTACTTAATTAAGCTCAAACTACCAAACGAAAAACCAACAAATCAAACCTCTACAGTGAATATAAATATACATACATGATGTAGGAAGAGAACATGAGTTTTATTGATCAAATTTATTTATCTGTTTATTTATTTATTTCACATCTGTCCGTGTACGTGTAGCCAAGTAGAGTCGACAGCATAAGTTCGCTTCATTTCCAATATATAATAATATATAGTGATGTTATAATACAATTCTAATGCAGAGATGACAGACATACAATAGTTTTCATATGATAAATTACGTTTTTTTTTTTTAAATTACGTATGTTGTTGGAATAAAAAATCGTTTAGACTGCAAATATCTTCTGGTCATATTATTAGCAATATTAATTTTAAGTTCATGAGATGGACGCGAATATATGCTGCTGACTCGAGCTACGTGCGGTCTCTGCCCTAAAGATAAGGGGTAGATTTATAAGATACTTGACCCTCCAATTAAACTATGTCAGGAAACATAATTATCCCATATATTAGTAACACATTGAGGTTATTTGATTCATGGGAAAAGTTTGGAATATAATTATTATTATTTGCCACCAGGAGTATATTATTTATCAAGGTACTACGTAGTACACTCGTGATACGTAATAAAACAAAGAGTAAACTATATCTCGAACAACACACACATACACACACGCAACCCCACCCACACACAGACGTACATAGCACCAATACAGTAGGCTACACGTGACTAAAACATTATCTATATTCACATGTAAACACGATTAAAAACATATATAGTAGTATTGTACAAGATAGTATAAGTAGTGTCGTACAAGATAGTACAAGTAGTATCGTACAAGATAGTACAAGTAGTATTGTACAAGATAGAGCAAGTATATAGCTAGTTCGAATGATGATATCCTAATCGAACACTATTAAGGTACGGGTCCACTTGAGAGCTGAGAGTGAAATAAATGTCGAGAGAACTCACAAAGAGCGTGTCCACCTGAGAGAACTATATCACTCTCGAGAGTCGCTGAGATAAAATGTCCGCGAGAACTCTCAGAAGCGTGTCCACTGAAAACACAGACAGAGCAAGTCGCCGAGAGTAAAGAGTCTCAAGTGAATTCAGTGTGTGTGTGTGTGTGTGTGTGTGTGACATAATATATATATTTTATGGAATATGAAATTAAACCAAACCAAACTTTTGACGTCAACTTTTACTAAACATTAAAGTATATTTGTGATAATCTATTTACAATATTATTATATTTTTGACAACCACTGAAATATCCATAATAATCAATATTTTGAAATTATAATCATATTTACATTAATATTTTTTTGGAAAACTTGTTTTTGAAGACAGCTGTATATGCTTATTATTATTATTATTATTAAATATTATACTTATTATTATTATGTTTTATTTTTGTTGTTGTATCTTGTATTTACACTATTTAACTTCCGCCCTTTCACTCTCAGCTATATCAACACACTGAAAGTGGCTGAGAGTAATCTCAGGATAGTGGGTGAGCTGTGTCCACTAGTGTCACGAATCACTCTCCGACATAAATCACAGAACTCTCCGAGAGTACTCTCCAGTCTGTGTCCATTTACTTTTTACCAACTCTCGACATTTATTTCACTCTCAGCTCTCAAGTGGACACGTACCTTTAGGCTATAACTTGTAGTTGTTGTTGTTGTTGTTTTCACTATCATTTGTCAGAGGTGTTACATTTAATACTCACAATTACTTAATTAAGGGGGTAATTCACTTTTGTTACATTGGCGTGCCATGATTCCTCCATAATTATATAATATGGTGTTCTGTTGCTTGGAATAGCTTGGAGGAATTGATTGCTCCAGATTTACCAACATATTGCACTTCCACTTTTAAAGGGAAGAACCTTTAGCTCTTTTGGGTGGCTACAGAATCCTTCAAACTATGTAACGAAACAGCCAGAACCTCTATAATTTAGTAACATTGAGGTACGTGACCTTGCCAGTGTGACAAGAAAGTAATAACACTCTATGTGATTACCAGCAGCTGTCTGTTACCATGCAATGTCATTGACTTGATTTTCTAGTTGATATCGTGGAAGGCTACCTACTGATTCGTCCCAACTAGGCTATACCAGAAAACTGACACATGCCCTCAATGGTACTAAGAGGTGATCTGTTTTTTTTTTCATAATTATCATCATTTCATCATCTTCATCAATAATTAATACCCCGTTACCTTTCCCCTTTTCATCATCATCATCATCATTAGCGTATCATCATTTTCCCGTTGTTTCCCTTTTTCACATCATCAATAAACGTTAAAATATTTCCCATTTTTTCCTCCTCATCATCAATAACCCGTTACTTTCCTTTTTTCCTCCTCATTATTTTTATCCCGTTAACAAAAGTGGTGAAACTGTCAAGTCATTATTCGTTTCACTGTATGACGATGTGTGTGTGTGTGTGTACGTGTGATGTTAAATTCTCTCTATGTTATCTTACGTAATCCTTTAACTAATTCTGGCTTAACATGGTGCAATACAGTTTTTATCTCCTCAAATGATTACCACTACTACTACTACTACTACGTCACGAAACACTCCTGTTGTACTTCGTGGTAATGTTTGAAGGACTCTGTAACCTCCAATTTCACACACACACTCTACACATGGAGACTTCACACACACAAACATACGCACTCTACACATGGAAACTTCACACACACACATACTCTACACATGGAAACTTCACACACACAAACATACGTACTCTACACATGGAAACTTCACACACACACATACTCTACACATGGAAACTTCACACACACAAACATACGCACTCTACACATGGAAACTTCACACACACACATACTCTACACATGGAAACTTCACACACACACATACTCTACACATGGAAACTTCACACACACACACGAGGACAATATTCAGCTAAACTGCATCGATTAATGAGTGCATTAGTATAATATATATCCTAAAATAGTACACATCCCATTTTTTATTATTATTATAAGAGGAGGAAGGTATAGAGGAAGGAAGGAAGGAAACAGCAGCTGGTGGGGTGAGGGAGGGGTTATGTTGCCAGGTGAAGGATAATAGGTTTTGTTTACTTCCTCATCTCCTGCATGTGCCTGCTGCTGCTGCTGCTGCTGCTGTTTGGTAGGTCGCTTACCCATACACCCCCCACGAGAGAGAGAGAGAGAGAGGGAGAGAAAGAGAGAGAGAGAATAACTGATAACAAGCAGATAAAAGTACGAGAGAAAGAATAACTCATCATAAACAGATAAAAGTGAGAGAGAGTAACTCATAAGCAGATAAAAGTAAGAAACGCATAATAAGCAGATAAAAGTAAGAGAGAGAGAGAGAGAGAGAGAGAGAGAGAGAGAGAGAGAGAGAGCTAAACTATAGGAAATGCATGATTTTCTTTGGTTCTAAAAATATCCTTCATACCGTTAAAATATCCTCATATTTTTTAGAGAAAGTGATTTTAAAAGAAGTAATAATTATTGAATCATCATTTCCACCGTCAGTGTTTACATGTGTGTGTGTGTGTGAAGTTTCCATGTGTAAAGGGTGTGTGTGTGTGAAGTTTCAATGTGTAGAATGTGTGTGTGTGTGTGTGTATGTGTGTGTGTGTGAAGTTTCCATGTGTAGTGTATGTGTTTGTGAAGTTTCCATGTGTAGGGAGTGTGTGTGTGTGTGTGAAGTTTCCATGTGTAGGCTAGTGTATGTGTGTGTGAAGTTTCCATGTGTAGGGAGTGTGTGTG
>JAWZYT010001846.1:97500-162500 GCA_034508575.1 Petrolisthes manimaculis | reverse complement strand
TCCTCCAAACTATGCCACGAAACAGATCCCCTGCTAATAGTATGTACCATTGATGTCATTTGTTTTCTTGCATAGTTAGGAGGAATAAGTCTAATCAGAAGCCTTCCAATTTGCCAACAAGAAACACGTATGGACCCTATCACCCTTTCCACTCCAACTAGAGCAGGTGTTTTTTTATATAATTACAGCTAGCAGGTGTTGTTTTATAGTGTATGTGTGTGTGTGTGTGTGTGTTCTGTAATGACTGCACCGACTGTTGACTTATGACCAAACGATGACCATGACCCTTAATTGGTAATATTGTTTCATTAAAAAAACCGATACACATGCAATTATTCTAACGATTATGTTGTGGCTAATGTATGTACTGTACAGGACTACTGTTGATTCCTCCATTTATCATTCCTCCAAAATACGCCAATACACCTTTACTTAATTTCTATATATTATTATTTATATACGAGTAATTAAGGTTTTGTAAAATAGACATGTTTACTGCTTAGCGATCGAGAGAGGGAAGCCAGTTTTGTGGAGATTCTACATGTTGATAAATTGTGGAGCTATATTGATTCCTCCAAGCTAGGTATCCCAGGAAACAGATGACCTAGCTCAGTGTTACTATGAGGAGATCTGTTTCATGGCATGATTTGGAAGATTCAGTAGCCCCCAATTTAATTACAATTTAAGAGGCTTTCCCCTGAAGCATGTAGTGCACTGGGTAGGCTACGATGCATAGTCACGGTTACAAATGGCATTAATATAAGTTACAGTTACATTCCCGTGGTATAATAAATATGAGAGAAGATTGGTTATTTTTGTTGTTGCCTGGTTGGGTTAATTAGTTACAGCATAGGAATCAATGCAAATTAAGATGTCACAGTCTTCTTCAGTGCAATGTAGGCCTATGTGTCAGTGATGCATGTCGTGGGTGTCTCTTTTTCTTTTTATTTCCTTCCTGCTTGCTGTCACACCTCTCTATATCCTTTTTCTGGCGCTATAGGACCTCAATGATGCTCCTAATATCCATCAATCAATGTCGTGGATGTGGAAGAGAGAAATTGAAACGGGTATCTAACTAGCCTACGTAAATATAACCCATGTAGCGGAACACTTAAAACAATTATTAGTTGGTTTTGATACCCCCTTCAGCTATCGGGAACTATAGATTACAATAATATTACAACAGCCTTAGTTAATGATGTCGACATATTCTAATCAGTCTGACAATGCTGTGCTGTCATGTGATATGATAAATATTGCTTTCTCTTGTTAGTCGGAACATGGGATTCAATTGCGGACACATGAAACAGACACACTTCAAACGGGAATAGGACCCGTTGCCTCTAGGCTTACCCAGTGCCAAAACACCGTCTCTAATTTTATCCTACTAGGTGTTTGTTTCATATGTCCACAACTATACGTACAATATAATATGATTCATATGCTGCATGTAAAATCTTGTAACTCATCACAACAATCAATTAACACTATAATAATAAGTTGATGGCTTTTTTGTCTGTCTGCTGAATCATAACCTCGTCCCACTTCATAGATAACAGAATATTATTATTATTTTCCTACCTGAGATAGTTGTTGTTGTTGTTCCTGGTCACGTGGTCCGCTTATCTTCACTATCTTGTTCACCATATCTCCTGTTTTCTGTCACAATGTCTTTATACACAATCAACCATAATATTTTAAACTACTAAGCAAAACACCTCACACTTCAAGGAATTTAGCTGTTGTTCTATTCTATTATGTCCACTCCACCTATTGTCATGACATATCTTGTTTAAATAGATGGTTAATATGTTATTCTAGTCATATATGTACTATGATTCAACTCCCTGAAAACGTGGATAGTTGATAAATGATAATAAATAATGGTTAAAAAAAAAACATGGTCAGGCTGACTAATACTACGGGGTCCAGGCGATTGTTGTTTGTTTTGGTCCTCGAGTCACGTGGACACCATAACCAATCACAACACACCTCACATTTATCAGATATCCAGGCCAATCACGAACCAGCTCTCATAACGCTAAGGCTACACGGTGAGCTGCATTGACCAATCAGAATTCAAGGGGGCGTGGCCTAGCCGTCCCTTTTATTAAAGCCCTCACCTTCTGTCTGTAGGGTCCGTCGCCATTCCATTACTTGCATCCCTGTTGAAAGGACAGACAAGCGGCTTACGGTCTTGCATACATACATATACATACACAACATAACAAGTACCCTAAACGTCTCTATACTACACCTACAACCCCAAATCTACAACTTACAACCATGTCCGACCAATATTTCGACAAGTACGACCACTACAACTTCGACGACAAGCTGATGCACTCGAGGGGCAGTGGGAAGCAAAGGTCCAAGATCGAGGCCGAGCAGAACAAACAACAGGATGCTGAAGGACACACCAGGAAGATAGTCAACAACATGAAGAACAACGAGGCCAATAACAGATCAACACAGGCACATTCAATCAAGCATTAGTGCTGAAGGATATCGTATTTACTGTGGTGAGTATTCCATAAAAAAAATTATATACCATACACATATTATTTTTGCTGTTTTTTTTTTTTATATATACAATGTAGGTATTTGTGGTTGTTTTTCTATTTTAATTATATGATGGGTTTCCTTTCGTGTTATCTGTTAGTAGTTGTAGTCAGAAGGAAATCGTATTTACTGTGGTGAGTAAAACGTAAAAATATATATATATATATATGTACCACACATTATTTGTTTTTTATACAATGTTGGTATTTGTGGTTGGTTTTCTATTTTAATTATATAAATAATGGGTTTCCGTTCGTGTTCTCTTGGTAATAGTTGTAGTCAGAAGGTTTTATTTATTAGTTTAAGGGAATTATGTGAATGTATAATGATGCGTAGTTTTGTCGATATCAGCGGATGTGACAACCACCAAAGCCATCTTTAATGTAGCCTACTTATATTTACTTTAGTGCCTTGTAACATTCCACTATACATTTGCCACGTAAATAACTATGAACCTGTGACATTGTGATGAGAATTGGGAGTATGTCAAGGTGTACAGTTGAACAAGTGAATATGTAAATAGAAAAAATAAATACAGTGTTCAATATATCGGGGTTGATGCGACAGAAACAGCTGTTGTTACCAGGCAGATAAACAGGCCACCACCACCATCTTGGTTGGGGCACGGACACACACAAACGTCAATATTAGTATTATTTTACACTATATAACAAAAACTAGAGATATTTAGATTCAGTGTTGGTTAGAACGTTTGTATTATCGTGGCGCGAGATATTTTTCCTCGTAGGTAAATGTTTGTTAAAAGGAGAATGAGAGATGTAGGCATATACAGGCAGTGACAAAAGTTATTACACATTCTATATTATATTAACTTAAATAGGTCATGAAACTTTGGGTAGACGGAAAGTTATATTATACATTTGTTTGTATTTTGGAACACATGAATGCAATTATAATACACACATACTCGATCAGTAGTAGTGTATGATTCCAATTTTGTAGCACAAGGGGAAGAGAGGTATAAAATTATTGTTGTGGACTGTACATCGACCTTCCTTGTCTCGGGAAGGGCGATGATGTTTTTGTCTTGTCTGTCTGTGTGTCTGTTCTTTGTCCATTCTTTTATTATTATATATATTTACACACACACACACATGCTGGTATATTAACCCTGTATGTTCCTCTACAATTACACGTGATTTTTTTGTAAAACAAGAATATTCTGATTGTTGAGATGATACTTTACTCATAACCTATAATAATTACTTGGTAGTCCTATATTTCACTCATAACCTATAATAATTACTTGGTAGTCCTGTATTTCACTCATAACCTATAATAATTACTTGGTAGTCCTGTATTTCACTCATAACCTATAATAATTACTTGGTAGTCCTGTATTTCACTCATAACCTATAATAATTACTTGGTAGTCCTGTATTTCACTCATAACCTATAATAATTACTTGGTAGTCCTGTATTTCACTCATAACCTATAATAATTACTTGGTAGTCCTGTATTTCACTCATAACCTATAATAATTACTTGGTAGTCCTGTATTTCACTCATAACCTATAATAATTACTTGGTAGTCCTGTATTTCACTCATAACCTATAATAATTACTTGGTAGTCCTGTATTTCACTCATAACCTATAATAATTACTTGGTAGTCCTGAATAAGCAAACATGTAGTTAATAATACAGTATATACAATACCGTCATGAATTCAGGCCTGTATTGTGGTAAACGGTTCTAGAGAATTAAATTACTAAGTGGGATAATATGTTTTGATGTTTCCCTTTCTTTAAAGATTCCTGAATATTCACAGGCTTTTATTTATCATATGATTAAACATTAAAACATTTTTGTCCAAGAACTCCTACCTTTAGGGGGGTGCGGGAATAGGGGGACAGGCTTGGGGGGGTTAGGGGTGTGTGGGTGTAAGGGGACAGGCTTTCTACCCCCCCCCCCCCCAAGCCTGTCCCCCTATTCCTGAAACCCCCCAGTCCCCCGCCTAAGCCTGTCCCCTACTCCTGCATCCCCTTAACTATCCTGGTAAATTCCTCCTTTTTTTTGTTTCCCTATTCATATTTGCTTTGTTACTCTTCAAGACTACACATACTATAAATGTTCAACACTAACAAATCTTTTGTTATGTTACAGATTATCGGCAAACCAAAGCTTTACTAGTATAGACTATGGACTCGGAACGCCTTTGGGACCATACCTGCTCCTGCCCTTGACTTGTGCCGGTACTGAATCTGCAGGTTAGCTGGTATGAGGAAGGGCAGGCAGGTGGGCGGGTGGCCATGGCTGGTTGGCCGATCCTTTACCACAATGGACACAGCTAGCTGGCCTGGCTGGCATGTGCAGTTGTCTCGGTGGAGGAATAGAAAAATAGAAAAAGTTCTTCAAGAAAAAATTAAAGAATAATTAGTGTAATTTGTTTTTATGTAACTAAAGGTTCTTCTTTATCTTCCATTATCCTGCATGTTTGGCTGAAATAGAACTACCAATAACCTTATCACCATTAAATTTGCCATCAGCTAAAATATGGAAAAAAAAAAACTATAGATGGTGTTCTGGAAGAGATCTAGGTACCGTATATAAGCTTGCTTCTCAGGGTTTCCAGTGAAGGTTAATAACTACTTGCCCAAAACAGGTTTGATTGCATTCGCGCACCAAGTCTTACTGTTAATAATGTTTGCAGAATATAGAGTAACATTCACTATTATGTTTATGAAAGTTTACAGTATCTTACCAAACTGTTTGAGTTTTCAACCTCCCTTTACACATTAAGAAGCAAGTAATAGTTTTTTTCGGATTATTTTATTTTTCCAGGTTGTTGGGTGCATTAAAGGTTATTTCATGCGTTTGCCAAACACACTTTCTTCGTGTAACTCCTGTTGAATTAAAACAAGGTTTTGGTTACTGGCACTTAAAAAATGTAATCCTAATTTATTCAAGGGAATTTATATATTTAAGTTATACAATAATTTTGCCAGTTTCTCACTGGTTCAGTACAGTAGTGGTACAACTGTCAAGTCGAGTTGTTACTCTTTTGAGTATATTGCAGAGGCACATTTTCCTGTTACATGGGTCAAATTAACCCAATTTACCTTCAGATGGTTGAGGATGTACACAAATTTGTACACCGAAACCTTCTGAAGACGAGATAAAGGACATGATTATGAGTGTGCTAATGTGATAACCACCATACATTTTTTTTGTTTATTGCCGATCTGTTCCACCCGGCAAGTGTTTTGTTTTACCCAGTATGTTGTGATAAATAAATTAATAATTTTTCAGAAGGATGTTTCATTCGTTACAATCCACTCACCATTTTTTATTTTGACAGTATAAATGTTAATATTAAAATAACTTGTAATTACTATAAGAGAATATATATCAGTCTACAATCCTGAGCAAAGAAATTACACAGGTGGTGAATGAAAGTCATTGGTCCATTTCATATTATATTTCATGGAAAGCAAAATTATTAACAGATCTAAATGATACTGCATAGTCATAATGAAACTTAATGTAAACAAGGTATACAATAAACAAAAATATTGCCTTAAGTTATTTCCTATAAGCTTACTAATTTATACATGGATGCATTACATCCAGGGAAGCATTTTAAAGAATCTAATTTTCCACAACATTTCTGTATGCTGCCATCTTTGGTATATCATTGCAATGTGTGCTAAACCAGGTTTGCATCAAAATAATCTCTTAAGCTCCAAAAGAAATATTGCCTTGTAACAAATACCTGTACTACATTTATATTTATATAGTCATATCCTTATGGCAATACTGTATATACACCACAGCGATTCTTCATGTGGTAAATAATGACCCAGTGACTCGTTAAAGTTCCACAGACACTCTTATACTGTAGTCATATTTACCAAGATTTTGGGACATCTGCTACAAAGCATCTTTGGCTTGGCAATGATCATGACTGGTGAAGTTGGTCAAAAGACAGTTTCTTCATTCTGAACCTTGTAAATATTTAATCAGGTAGCCCAAGCAGCATGGAAAGCTTCACATGCAACTCAGTCAGACCAGAGAGCACAACCCAACCCCAACTACCTTCTAGTCTGGCAGCTGCCAGGCTTATGAAGTGACCACTACTGCTATGACTTATCAAATTGAATAGTTATGGGGTTCTGAGCAAAGACATGATTTAACAAATGGCCCCATATTCAACACAGCTCATGGAGTCATCACGTCCACCACCTTGCAAATGTCCCTACCAATCACAGACACACGCTGCAGCACTTATGATTAACTGGACGACTAATGGACGACTCACCTGTGCATGTGCAGTCCTGAGCTATAAGTCAAAGCCTACCTTCTAAGAAGTGTAGTTGATGTACTGTACCATCTTTGTACTGTATCTTGGTGTGCTGAGAAGTTCAACAAGATTGTCAGCACAGTAAGTCAGTGTACGAGGATGATGCCATTCAATAACTCATCAATCATGAAGGGACTTAGCATTATGGTTCAAGACTACAAAGACCGACAGCACAAATTAACTTCTACATATACATCAGTTGGGTAGTCTGCCTCATATTATCATTTCAAACCCAACTAGTGTCTGATATTAAATCGCATGTTTTTCTTTGGTTGACTGCTTGGTGCTAACCCATTGTAAAATATTAACAAAAATCTTTGGTCGACTAATTCCCTATGAACCGACAGTGATTGGTCAAAGCTGGTCGGCCAATTTGATACCAGATACCACCAGAACAGATTGCATTTGTTGAGAATAATTACTGACTTGAGTATTACACCATTGCTTTTGAGAAAACTGGTACATTTTTGACAAGTGAAAACAAATAACTAAAAAATGGAGTATACATGTAGGTGGCAAATTTTTAGACCAATCACAGTTGGCTAGTAGTAAATACATTATACTGTACATAGGCTCAGGACATTAACCATTACCTATAGAAAAAAACAGACTACAGAGTATACGTACAGAAGTGCTGAAAATGAAAGGAATAGAGCTGTACATATAATCCCAATCAAAGAGAAGCTTGTACATTATACCATATATATTTCACCAGATGTTTTTCTTGGTATCAAACCACTTTAGCACTTCAAGAATGAATCACAATACTTATGGTGTAAGAGACTCAGCTGTCTATGTGTGCGGACATGGTTTGATACTGTACTGTATTAGGAAACTGGCTCAATACATACCGTATGCTACACTGGTAACCTTTCTTAGTCTAAATATAATTAATGTACAATATTTTACCTTTTTCATATGTAACCTAGACCCTGCTTATCCCCTTCAGAGTGACTATATTGTGATTGACTTATTTAACTTTTGGTAAAACTGGAGGGTACAGTTTACTGATTCCTCAAAACTGTGCCATGAAACAATCTACAGTACAGTACAGTACAGATTGTCTGTTTCAAAGAAGAGTTTTGGAGGAATCCACTGCCTCTTACTTTGCCAATGATTTTCCTTACCATACGTGCAAACGGGATGCCTCCCCCCACCCCCCACACACACAAGGAATAAACTGGGACCCAATAACATGGATACATTATCATAAAAAATGCCTCTAATGCTATGTGGGCTGTGTAATTGCCTGCACGATTACATTATGAATAATTGGTTAATTAAGTCGTACAGTTCAGTTGAGTAATAGTTTCCAGACTCACCCAGGTTGGTTGTAGAGGAACACAGACTGACTGTGATGGTCATGAGGTAACAATTATTGCACATGGATGAATTTGTAAGCTGTACTTTGCTAAAATAGTCAATAGAAAGCACAGTAAAAGAAAGGAACTATTTTTCCTTATGTGTGCTTCCACAGCAGAAATAAGCCACCACTCAGAGAACCTGCGGTGTACTACTGTAAGTGTAGAATTCAGGTAAGCTAGAAACTATGGCTCATTACTGTATAAATAGTAAAGTATTAAGATCACTTCATGAAAGTGTTTCATAATGGAAACTACAGTAATGTTAGTCAAAGTCATAATAGAGTGAGGATGAAAGTTGCATCACTTCAATTTTCGACTTATGTGCAAGTTAATTCCATTAAATTTAGCATATATATATACATGTATATATATGTATGTATACTCTACTACAAGGGGTAAAAGTGTAGAGCTATATACAATCTGAGACAACAATCTCCCTTGATTCGGATGAATTATATTTCACTGGACTAGAGTAATCACTGAATTATTGACGAATGATATCCATGTCTCTGATTCTACTACAGCATCAATTTGTTCTAAATTTTCTTTTCTTATTGCCAGAACAAGTTGCATACATACACATTTTACTTATTTTATCTATTCTATTAAAAATACAGTATAGTACAGTATTATTTAGGGATGAAAGTTAAGACACTGTGGACAGACTGGATGGCATTGACTTCACTAACCTGCCCTATATAATACAGAAAGGCAAACCCATAACTGTATTGTGTCTTGGCATTATATGAACAAAATCAGTTGCCTCCAATTTGCCAACATCATCTTCATCATCTCCCATACATCCCCCAGATCTTCAAATGTGATATGTTATTGGACTAGTTTCACACATCTGCCTCTGTTCAACAATGCCCAATACTGTACTATATAATATTTTCTCTTTTCCCTTTTTATTGAGTTTGTGCACATTTCTTTCTATCTCCTCTTTTTTTATATTGTCTCCTTGTCTCTCTCCTACTCTCTTCTTCACCCAACTTCATGTCATGTTTTCTTTAGGCTGTGGTTTTGTACTTCTAAATCTTTATGCATCCATTTGAAATATATTGCTGTGCTTCACAACCTAACCTTATGGGGACACTTACGGGCATGTGACCTCTGTCTATTGCTCAAATTCACAACCTTATGGATATATATTTTTAGCCTTAACAACAAACAGCCTACTGTACTGTTAATATTGCATTTAGTTTATTGAGGAATGTAAGTACAGTACCTCTATGACAGGCTACCATATTAATTTCACTTGTAGACAATATTGACTAACCAGGTTCAATTAAAGTCATACAATACAGTATTAAATGTCTTCCAGTAATTATTGCAAAGATGATCATTAGGAGGAAGCATATTCAATATTGTTATATGGTTCTCCCTGAAAACTTGATAATGTATCAGTGTTTGAAGGAGCAACTTAAAAAATAATTGTGACCACTGTGTCCTTATCTACTGGGTCACATTAGGTCAGTTTTGCAATACTGAATAATCTATAAATTTATGCAATGAGTATCTTGTGTACTGTACAAGCTAAATACTGTTCTTACATACTATGCTATACTGTACACTGTACAGTACTGATGTCCTGTAAATACTGTACAGCAATATTTATTAAACAAAACAATACATATAACACTGTCCAATATTACACATGAACCTTTCAATTACAGCTAATTTATATCTTACTCTGAGTGGTGGCACGTTAGTTATAAATATTTTAAACGGGCATCCCCATTCATCCATACATTAAACTGTTTATAAGTTATTACTAGAAAATTACTGACAATGTGCATACCTGTAATTTACATTTGATACTGATACACGTCTAGGAAAGGTGATACAGTATTGTCTAATGGGAATGTCGGTTACCATCCATAACTACAAATACTTTAGTAGCCTTACTGGAGGAAAACACAAGGAAGGAAGAACATCTAACTGTGGTTCAACATTTCCTCAAAGCAGTTGCATCAACTTTATTCCACTGAAGTTTAAGGTATGGACACCAAGGACACAGGTTTGGTTTTCATTCACAAACGAGAATAAAACTACATTGATGGAACTGGTGCCGTTTTGCCACAATAAAATATAAAAAAAATTACCGTCCTGGAATGGTAAAGTAGCAGGAATGGTATAATCTACTTACATAATGTACATTACATTATTATCAAAATCACTGAGTATGGTATGAGTATTATAAATAGTATTGTCCAAGGGAAGCTCTAACCCTCATCATCCAACAATTAACAGGGTGGTAGGTACAGTGTTGGTAAATCTGTAGCAACTGACGGATTCCTTCAAACAATTCCAGGCAACAAGACACCATTATTTTGGCTAATTTGGTCCTGTTTCCTGGCATACTTTGGAGGAATCAAGGTGCTCTAATGTACCAATAGTGTATCAATCCTTCAAGCTACAAAAGAAGTGAAAACATATATAAATGTATCCCACACCTTTACAGCTTAATAAATGAACTATGTACGACTCACAGGACATTATCAAAATTATTGAGTATTGTATGAGTATTATCTAATTATTGTCAAAGGGAAGCTCAAACCATCATAATCCAACTATTAAACTTATAAAGATGTGAAAATAGACAAGAATTATCCCACAACTTTACAGCTTAATAAATTATAAATAAAATATTTGTACAACTTATTAATTAATTATAAATTTATATAAAAATTGTTGAGTATTTCATGAGTATTATCAAAGGGAAGCTCAAGCTATCATTATCCAACGATTAAGCTTAGAAACGAGTGAAGACAGACAAAAATTATCCCACACCTTTCCAGTATAATAAATTGTAAATAAAATATACAGCTGTATGTACAACTTACTGGAAATTAATATAAAAAGTGTTGAGTATTTTATGAGTATTATCAAAGTGAAGCTCAAACCATCATTATCCAACAATTTTGAGCTTAGAAATGAGTGAAGACAGACAAAAGTTTATCCCACACCTTAACAGTTTCTTCTTCTTCTTCTTCTTGGTATTTGTTGGGGCCTTTTAGGCTGTGATGTCACAGCCTCTAGTGCCCCAAAGGCGCTATGTGCGATTAATTAGTATTTTATATTCTGTGTAGTTGTTGTGTTTTTTGTAGAAATTTTCTAGTGTGTTTTATAGCTTTGTAGGCTTGTCACCTTAACAGTTTGATACACCATGACACCCTGGATCTAAACAAGTCAATACCACACAGAGTGTTCATTTAGGAATCCATTTGGCCTAGTTACAGGTGCAGAGTTATAAGTTCTTGGTGGATGTACAGTTTGCAGACAGGAATGTTTTTTGACAATCTTAGGGATTCTGAACTGAGTAATTTAATGAATGTCTGACTGAGCCATTTGAGGTGTGATGTGTACGGTACCTCTGCTGTCTTATATAGGTTTGTAATAATTGGTGTTCTGGGTTGTACACGTAGTATACTAAACTTATGAGCATTGTGCATGAAAATTTAAGATGGTAGTACAATGTTATTAGTATATCTAGAGCAAATGATTCCTCTAAACTAAACCAAGCAACAGGACACTATTATTTTTGTTTATCTGGTCCTGTTTCCTGGTATACTTTGGAGGAATCAAGGTACTGCAGTGTAACAAAAGTATTCTATCCCCTTAAACTACCTATTCCAGGCAACAGGCCACCAATATTTTTGCTAATTTGGCCCGGTTTCTTGGCATAATTTGGTGAATCATGGCATTCCAATGCAACAAGAGTATAATACCCCTCTAAGAAATAATATGTGATACAACAACACCTCTCTCACTCTCTTTCTCTCTCTCTGACAAAACACAAAGCCGTCATATCAATCATCACCCAACGCTTAACTATTTATTATTATTCTCACAAACCAAGGAGCTGAAAGAAGAGATTCACTTTACCTTTGTTTGTTTGTGAAGCGTCCCAGATGGTACCACGACTGACCCTCGATATATAGAACACATTAAACTCACTCTTTTGTTTTGTCCGGCACTTCACTCTCCACACAGTTCCTCATTTAAGGTGGTACAGTAATTCTTTTTTGGTACATTGGAGTGCCTTGATTCCTCCAAAGTATGTATGCCAGGAAACACAGACCCAAATGAAGAAAAGATAATGGTATCCTGTTGCCTGGAATAGTTTGGAGGAATCAGTTGCTCCAGATTTACCAACACAAAACTTTCCCTCCTTAATTAAGATCCTGAAATGTGCTTCCAGGTTTTCTTTCGTGAACAGCAATCATAAATAATTATAAAGTACAGTAAGATCTCGCATCTAACGAATAATAGGTGCCAAAAAAGGTGCGTTAGATACGAATTCGTTAGATGCGAATACATAAACATATGGAGAAAATTATAATCGGTACCAAAAATACAACTGAAACTCAATTTTCTTTCTTAATTAATATTATTGGCTTGTATTTACGGCATACAGTAATTAAAAATATACAAGAAATGTGTAAAATAATCAAGAAACATGTAAAAAAGTTCGTTAACCCGACCACGGATACTCCGAAAACCCCAATAGTCCAAATTTTTTAAAGTGGTAATAAAAATGTCAATTTTGGTGGCCGAGAGGCCTATGCGGGATTTTCCGGGTGTATCGTCACATATGCCTACATGATTCGCGTACAGCTGGGCCATCCACTCTCCCAGCTATTAGGCGTACCTATGCGCAAATTAATATTAAGTGGAAGTGATTTTTCAAAGAAAATTACCAAAATTAATTAATACAAACTAAGGAATGTTTGTGCACGAATGAAAATTCAATGAGTTTTAGTGATGACTGAAATTTCCTCCCCACTGTCACTGACGCTGGCTCGATACACTCGTCATAAGCCTAACCCCTTTATAGTGAACTACTTTTCAATACGGCCATTTTTCATACTTTTAACACATATCCCGGTACAAACATTTGATATGGTGAAAAGTGCAAGTGATGGTATGAGAAAATTACAAAAAATAATTAATATAAACTAAAGAAATGTGATTGTATGAGTAGAAACTCATGAATTATTGGTGTTACCTGAACTTGTCAACTCGTCACGCACTACACACGCTATTCGGCCTAACCTTTTAGAATGAACAACCTTTAAAACCATTCATTTTCCATACTTTGGGCTCGTGTTTAGAATTATTATTAGTCATTAGCTGTATTCGGTGGCAAAAATTCAACTTGAACTGATGGGTGACGACCAACTAGGTAACGTGGCCGATATCCAACAGCACAAGAGACGTAATCCACCACCACAAAGAATAACATCACCATTACGCGCCTGACCATAAGGGTGATAACACTAGGACTGAGGCGGCAAGCGTCTCCGAGGCGTGTAGGCGGGAGCAGTGTTGCCAGGTGCAGGGAAATTTCTCTGTTTTAGGGAGGGAGGGAGGCAGTCGGGAGTGGCTGTTTGTTCGGGATTTTTCGCTGTTCATTTAGGATTTTTTCGTTAGATTTGAAACTATACTCGTTAGATGAGAATATAGGTAGATGTCCAAAACGTCGTTAGATACGAATTCGTTAGATTGAAACACGTTAGATGCGAGATCTTACTGTAGTAGTGAACCACATGATCCTGTATGGCTTTGCTTGGTAGAATGCATTCCCGTAATTTCTACCATCTACTGTAATTCATGTAATATAATACTGTAGTTTGGTGTGGAATAAAAAGTATATACTGTCCACACACACACACACAAAAATAAAGAGTACTGTACTGGATACCCTGTAATTAGAGTGTGTTATATTGAGAGTCATGTAATACTATAGTCCGGTGAGGAATATAGAGTATTGAATATGTGTGTGTTATATCGAGGGCCGACTGTACTGTACTTTGCAGCACTGAGAGTCCATCTGTACGTCCTGGAGTGATGGTGACGTCTGTATCATTCCTCCCTGAAGTAAGAAAGGAATAAATAGTTTAGGAATTCATTCGTTCAGGTACAGTTGCAGACAAGTGAAATAGACACACCTGAAATGAGCATAGCGTGGGAGTAGATGTTGTTCTATGCTTGATAAATGCCCAGTTTGGAGTGTCTGTTTCATATGTCCATAAATATACATATAACTACAGTATTTCTATCACACTTCTCATGAATTTTATTATGATTCTTTTTACTGTGTTATGTCTCTGAATTTCACACACACTTCTCAACTTATCCATCTCTACTGCTTTGACTCAAGAATATACAGGTTGACTGAGTTAATTAACCTTATAAGTAAATTGTAAAATTGTTATATGAAATAATCTTCTCAGTTATTAGACAAAAGAGCAGAGTGGATTAATATAATAAGAGATTACTGGGTTAATCTAGTGTGACTAGACAAAATAAATAAAATGTAAACAATCCATTTAGAGCACACTATAAGATTAACAGAGGGGAAACAAAAGTGTACAGTGAGTGAGGTATAGCGTATCTATTGAGTAAGAGTGACAAACCTAGGGATGTAAACAGAGTATGAGTAACAGAGGAAAAGAAGAACCTACTGAGCAATGAGACAAGAGAGACCAATTAACAGAGAGGACTGTCAATGTTAATGCACCCCTGGCGTCAGTTGGCCACGTGGTACGGGAACTTGGAGTGACGTCGCCAGAGCAGGAACCCGACGAAGATCCCCACACACGTGCCGAGGATGGCCATGGAGAAGCCCAGGCCTGCCATGCTGCCCGCGGTGTACCCGGCCTGTAGGTAGCGGAGGGACTGGTGTCGCTTGTTGGGGTGCAGGGCCTCGGTTGTTGTCTCCAGCGATCCACACTTGATGGTCACAAACTGTATTCGTGGCGAAGTGGAAGGCAGTTGTGTGAGGTTAGAATTGTTTTGGTTTGTTTAATTAAGGGGGTGCGGGAATAGGGAGACATGCTTAGGTGGGTTTGGGGGTGTGTGGGAGTAGGGGTTATGTTTGCCCATGTCAGGCTGGTTTTGTTGACGGTATACTGTACTTGGTTATATTAAGTTAGATTCGCTTAGGTACAGTGAGCTCTGGTTTGGTTTAGTTTTATGAAGTGACAAAGGGTATGGTATTTGGGGGAATATTCAGTTCAAAAATGATACCTACCTATACAAAACCATACTTGATAATCACAAACTATACCCATATGAAAAGTTAGGTGACAAATGTGTGGTCTGAGGAAACATTCAACACTTCAATAATATGATATAACACCAAATAGCCAGGGCTGCTCGGTCAGACAGCTTGAGGAACTTCAACAACAACAACAACAACTCCAAACAGCTCACCAGTTTCTTTTTTGGGGAAAGTTCAAGTTTGACGGAGACGTTGTGTTTCTGTGTGATATCGTGGAGCAACTTGTAAGCATCGGCCATCATGAGTTGGGGTCGTGGGGTGAGCACCGGGCCGGTAACGTCGGGCTTCTCCAGCAACACAAACCACACGTCCACCTCGTCTGTGCTCTGACGGCTGCTCAACTGAAGAGAGGAAGGTCACTTAAGGTAATGGGAGAACCTCATTTGGATATTTTGAAGTGCTACTAAATCCTCCAAACTATATAACAAAACAGTTTCCCCAATAGTAACATTGTGGCGACTTGTTTCCTGTGATAGTTTGAAGGATTCAGTAAACCTCTACATAACTATAAACAGGTTCTTCCCTTTAAATAATATGATACTTGTAATATCCGAGTACCAGGCAATGTGGGTTATATGGTTGAAAGGCATAGACTAGTACTGTACCTTGCTGGACTTGTGAAGAACTTTGGTTATTCAGGTACTCAAGGAATCATAAATCTCGGTAAACCAACACACAAGATATACAACAACAATAAAACATTTCACTCTGACTATATAGTACTCAAATTCTCCACCACTTTTGCATAAAGAGTGGAAAATAGTGGAAAAAATTGTACAAGTGCAGGGTAGACCAGTAAAAAAAGATATCCACATACTACCTACTGCACTCATTAATTGCTTAAAAACCTCCATCTCCTCCACATAAACAGAAAAGTAGAAATGAGTGTATGTGTATAGAGATGGATACTAACAAAGAGGTCGGTGATTCTGAGAGGGGAGACTCCGGCTATGCCTGCCACCGCCCGCCTGATGGAGTTCTTGGCGGCCTCCAGGTTGTAATGGACCAGCTCCGTGTACGATACCTCCAGGGTGAGCAGGAGGAAGAGTCGGTTGATGCGGTTGAGGCAAGGGGAGATGTCAAACTGCTGCCAGGACGGATGGCCATCGCGGTACTGGTAGAAGAAGGTGTGCACTACCGAACTCCACTCGTTGGGGTTGTCCTGAAGGGTGAGAGGAAATATGGTAAACAACACCCAGACAGAAGGGTGAGAGGGAATACAGTAAACAACACAGACAGAAGGAGGAAGGGGAATACTGTAAAAAAACAAACAGGCAGATGGGGGAAAGGGATTATGATAAAAAAAAACATAGTTCTGTACAAGCAATATGAGGTGATACAACAAAACCTCGCATATTTGCTCTACACAAAAAACAAAACTGGAAAAGATGTATACAGTACAGAGAACAACCAAACAACAGACTCACAGCATCAGCAACATAGGAGGAGATAGCGATGGGGACCTGGCGAGCCTTGTTGAAAACCTCCACCTCCACAGTCCAGTTTTCATGTGAGAAATATACCTCCACTGTGTAGTACTGGCCTTTCTTCACGCCTCGTTCAGCCGCCCACACATCACACAGGATCCCGCGAACCACACGCTGTTAAACACGCAAGGGAACAACTATGAGGGCTCTGATGTTATTACTTCTACTCTGGTTACTGTCTACTACTGTTGATACACTGTGCTGATTTCAAATATAAAAATAAAACTTAGGAAGGAATGGAATGCAGTAGAAAATTCTGATTAAGACAGTAGGGGAAGGTACTGGTGAAGAAAGTAGTGGAAGATACTAACAAAGAAAAGTAGGGAGAGGTTGTAACAAGAGAGTAAGGGAAGATAGCGACAAAGAGAGTAGAGGGAAAAAGTTATAACAAGAAAGTAGGTGAAGGAACTGATGATGAAGAAAGTACTGTATAAGGCAAGTTACTGATGAAGAAAGTACTGTATAATTAAGGCAAGTTATTGATGAAGAAAGTACTGTATAATTAAGACAAGTTACTGATGAAGAAAGTACTGTATAATTAAGACAAGTTATTGATGAAGAAAGTACTGTATAATTAAGACAAGTTACTGATGAAGAAAGTACTGTATAATTAAGACAAGTTACTGATGAAGAAAGTACTGTATAATTAAGGCAAGTTACTGATGAAGAAAGTGTTGTATAATTAAGGCAAGTTACTGATGAAGAAAGTACTGTATAATTAAGGCAAGTTATTGATGAAGAAAGTACTGTATAATTAAGGCAAGATACTGATGAAGAAAGTGCTGTATAATTAAGGCAAGATACTGATGAAGAAAGTACTGTATAATTAAGACAAGTTACTGATGAAGAAAGTACTGTATAATTAAGGCAAGTTACTGATGAAGAAAGTACTGTATAATTAAGGCAAGTTACTGATGAAGAAAGTACTGTATAATTAAGGCAAGTTACTGATGAAGAAAGTACTGTATAATTAAGGCAAGTTACTGATGAAGAAAGTACTGTATAATTAAGGCAAGTTACTGATGAAGAAAGTACTGTATAATTAAGGCAAGTTACTGATGAAGAAAGTACTGTATAATTAAGGCAAGTTACTGATGAAGAAAGTACTGTATAATTAAGGCAAGATATTGATGAAGAAAGTACTGTATAATTAAGACAAGTTACTGATGAAGAAAGTACTGTATAATTAAGGCAAGTTACTGATGAAGAAAGTACTGTATAATTAAGGCAAGTTACTGATGAAGAAAATACTGTATAATTAAGACAAGTTACTGACGGTGCCCTTGTAGATGAAAACGTTGGGGTTGATGAAGATGAGTTCCGAGGCGTGGCGGAGACGGATGTGTTGAGCCTCGGCCACGGCATCCAGGGCAGACACCGGGATGCCCTGGATGCTGCAGTTCTTGGTTTTCTCGTTGATCTGGTACTGGATCCCTGAAACATTACGTGTGGTATTTCAAACTGATGATGTTGCTGATTCATTTCTTTAACGTACCGAAACCCATTTACACAGTTTTATATGTCGGTTAATAATAGATGATATAAATGTTAAGGTACTGATTTATCTGGTACTGGATCCCTGAAACAACGTGTGGTATTTTTATTTCACATGTCACTTATTAATCAGTTTACTGAACTGCATCCCCCCAAAACAGTTTTATACATTGGTACAAATTTCACAAATGTTAACAGTACTGATTTATCTGGTACTGTACTGATTTAATACAACAACACATGGATGGAGCTTTTCAGACAGACAGCCTGAGAAATGTCACCAACAACTCTAACACACAGTACATAAAACACAGATGTCAGCATTCATACTGTACGGCATATTATATATACAAACTAAAACAAATATATTTCATATTTTTCATTTAACAAAGGACCATTATGTAAATAGTCTAATGGTAAATAGTCTATGTGTTACTGCATCACAAAACCATCATCACTAACCTGTCTTAAAATCATGAATGACTCTGTATGTTTCGGTGGTGAGGTCAGAGAGTCCCGGCAGCTTGAGAAGGAACATACCCTCAGCGTGGAGGTGTGGCAGGTACCGGAACGACACCAGTTTCTCCTCACTCTCATAATGCTGTGACTCGTAGGCAATGGTACCCAAGTTCTGTACCGGTGAGAAGGAGTGGGTGATTAAGGGGGTGTGGGAGTAGGGGGACAGGCTTAGGGGGGGTGTGGGAGTTGGGGGACAGGCTTGGGGAGGGATTAGGGGATGCGGGAGGACAGGATTAAGGGGGTGCGAGATTGGGGGACAGGCTTGGGGAGGGATTAGGGGGGTGCGGGAATAGGGGACAGGCTTTCTACCCACCACAAGCTTGTCCCCCTATTCCTGCACCCCCCAAGCCTGTCCCCTACTCCTTTTGGTACATCAGAGCACTTTGATTCCTCCAAAATATGCCAGGAAACAGGACCAGATGGACTAAAATAATGGTGCCCTGTTGCTTGGAGTTGTTTGAAGGAATCAGTTGCTCCAGAAATACCAACACTGTACTTCCCCCTTAACTAACTGAGCATGATTGATGTCATTGGAAGGAACACTCTTATATGATAACAGTAATAAAGGAAGAAAACAAAAACACTGTATACATTTTGGAAAATAAGTGAAAATAAAATAAAAGAATCTACATCATAAATAAAAAAAAGATCCAGAGCAGAAAAGATTATAAGACGACATAGGCTATAGAGGAAGTGTCAATACAAAGGCAATATTTCTGCCATACAACTGAACTGAACTGATGTGATGCTACCCAAGTTGTGAAGGAGTGACTGACTGATTGCTGGACATGTTATTGCTTATGGTCACACTGTAGTCCAATGGGAAGGTGATTGATAGAGGAGAGGAGAGGCAGCAACTGTACAGGTGGAAATGTTATCCAAAATGTGGATAGTTGAACAAAAATTTCTAAATGTTATAGTAATGTAGTGTTGCTAGTTTATTAATATGAGAGTTGTAGGATGAAATTTAAAGAACTAGATGAATTAATTTCTCTTATTAAACAGAATTCCCCTGAACTAACTAACTACCTTTAATCTAGTTGGTAAGCCTGGATAAATTGTACCTCAATAACCGTCTCCATGGTGAGTGAAAACTGGTTGGCGAGTCTGGGCAGAAACTTCCTCTCAGGAGTGGGACAGTAAACGCCAGGTGGAGTGGCGACCAGCTCAGAGGTTGGGGGAGGATCCAGACCCCAAGACTTCACACGATACTGTAGCTTCACAGGGCCGCGGGGAAGCACAAACACACGACCTGAAACACACAACAACACTCTTCAGAATTAGATAGAATTTTTTTTATAGATTTTTTTTTGATAGAATTGGAGGAATACTGATTACACCAAACTGTCCTACAATACTAATTAATCCCTTAGGTACTG
Organism: Petrolisthes manimaculis; assembly: GCA_034508575.1. Classification (NCBI taxonomy): domain Eukaryota; kingdom Metazoa; phylum Arthropoda; class Malacostraca; order Decapoda; family Porcellanidae; genus Petrolisthes; species Petrolisthes manimaculis. Next base: position 142,302 of record JAWZYT010001846.1, on the reverse strand, counting down.
TACTTGTATTCAATGTCCATGTTGTTTCCTGTCATTGTTTGGATGAATTAGTTGCCTTCCAATTTGACAACAAACAATTATCCCCAAACTTAAACTAGGCAACCCACAAAAGCTGGCTTTGTGCCAAGTAACGAGATGTCAAATACTGAAACACAGATGGAAAGAAAGATAGTGAGGCTGATAAAGAGAGATAAACAGACAGACAAAGAGTTACAAGGAGTAACAAGGAAAAGAAGTACCCTAGAAGACCTTACGATCCATACAAAGAGGGTACCTGTGGGTTTAGTTGTGCAAGTATGTGACCGTCCTTGAATGTGTCATGTGAAACCATCAAGGAACACTCACACAACGGCTTAAACACCTAGACGGTGGTTTAAGACTTTGTCTAATCTTGACTTGAACTGATCCACAGAGTTGCTGTTGACTACAACAGCAGGAAGCGCGTTCCAAGTACCGCAGATGCTGTATGTAAAGAATTTACCACACCGATCACGGTTGTATCGCTTCAGTTCAAGTTTGTAGCCATGATTCCTGGTTGTTCCCTCACTGAGTTGGAAAATGTCCCTGTAGTCTACATTGTCAAAGCCTCGTAGTATTTTAAACACTTCGATAAGCTGACCACGCAGTCTCCGAGTTTCCAAAGAGAACAGGTTGAGTTCTACCAACCGATCTTCATAGCTCTTGTGTCTAAGAGAGGGTATAAGTTTGGTTGCCCTGGCTTGCACTCGTTCCAATCTCGTAATATCCTTTCGGTAAGAAGGACTCCAAAACTGGACTGCATACTCCAGGTGCGGTCGGACAAGGGAATTGTACAGACAAAGTACTATCTCCTTGTTCCGGTATCCAAACTGTCGCTTTATGTACCCTAACATCCTTTGGGCTTTCTTCTCTGCCTCAATACACTGCTTTGAGAACTTGAGGTCGCTAGTGATAGTTACACCCAAGTCTTTCTCAGTATCAGTGCTTACGAGAGCATTGCCCTTAAGGGTATACTCTGTTCGGGGGTTTCTGTGGCCTATATGCATAACTTTGCATTTGTTCACGTTAAATGGCATTTGCCACGTGTCAGACCACTCCCCGATCTTTCTAAGATCTTCTTGTAAGCGGGTAGTATTTCCTTCTTTCGCGACATTCATACCAAGCTTAGTATCATCGGCGAATTTGGAAATCTTGGCAACCATGTCACCATCCATATCATTAACATAGATGATAAACAGTAGTGGTCCCAGAACAGAACCTTGGGGAACACCGCTAGTAACGGGAACCCACTCTGAAGCCTGTCCATTCACTACTACCCGCTGCCGTCTGTCACTTAGCCAGTTCTCTATCCAATTTGCCACATTTCCGTCTATGCCCAGTGCACGCACTTTCCGAAGGAGGCGGCGGTGGGGTACCTTATCAAAGGCTTTCTGAAAGTCTAAGTAGACAACATCGACCGCTTTATCCTGATCATGCTCACTGAAAACAAAATGGAAGAATTCCACCAGATTTGTGAGGCATGACCGGTGCTGCCGGAACCCATGCTGGGAACCCCTCAGTAGCAAATTTGATTCTAAGTGTGCCGTTATTTTGTCCACCATGATGCTCTCCATGAGTTTACAGACTATCGAGGTTAAACTGATGGGTCTGTAGTTTGACGGTTGGCTAGCATCTCCCTTCTTGAAGATAGGAGTCACCTCTGCCTCACGCCAGTCTCTAGGAATGCATCCAGTCTGGAATACCCTGTTGAAGACCATGCACAGGTGTCGTGATACTTCACCATGCACTTCTTTCAACACTCTAGGTAAGAACCTATCCGGACCGGGGGACTTGTTTGCCTTTAATTCGATTAATTTTCTCTCAATTTCTTCTCGGGTGAAGACCATTGACTCCAACTTCTCACTGGAGAAGTCTAAAGGTTCGGGAATGAGACCACTCTCCTCAGAGAACACTGAAGAGAAGTATTCATTTAAGAGGTTAGCATTTTCTGCATCAGAGTGCATCAATGCTCCATCCTCATTCACCAAGGGACCGATCCTGCGTCGGATTGGTTTACGGCCATTCACATAACTGAAAAACTCCTTGGGGTTCTCTTTGCAGAGTCTAGCCACACGGACCTCCTCAGCACGCTTAGCCACCCTTATTTTGGACTTCACATTTCGATTCAGTCTTCTATGATCGTCAAAGTCCCCAGATGTCTTCGCTCGACGGTATGCTGTTCTCCTCTCCCTTAGTAGGTTACGGATTTCCCGATTAAACCACTTCGGTTGAATGAACTTCTGACCTGTTCCCTTCAGAGGAATAAAGCACGACTGAAGGTCCATGAAGGAAGACAAGAATGACCTCCACAGATCATCAGCACTCTCTCCCTCCTCTAGTTCCATTTCAGCAACGCCTTCACGAAGACATGCAAAGTTCGCTCTCCCCATGTCTAATTTTCTATGCACCGGGGTCACGATCTCCATATTAGGGACTTTAGCTAAAAATCTTATAAGCTTGTGGTCGCTTCCACCTATTTCTTCATTTACAGAGAGGTCTTGAATGATGTCATCCTCAGAGGTGAGGACCAAGTCGAGTATGTTATCACCTCTTGTTGGCTCCCTTACCCACTGAGTGAGGAATTCATCATTTACAAACTCCAAGAGTGGTGTGTTCTCAGCAGAGGGCTCTCTGGTTTCCCAGTCAACATGTGTGTTGAAGTCCCCCATAAGGATGCACACCCTGCCATCCACTAGTTCACCCAGCAACTGGTATAGGTCCCTGTCGATCTCACTGAGTTGTCCAGGGGGTCTATAAAGCAGCAGGGTTCTGTATTTTGCAGTGCCTATTTCTAGGTCAACTCCAAGGAGCTCGTGGTTCAATGTGATGTTGCAGGTCATCGATTTGATGGAGTTCTTTACATACAACAGCACACCACCACCCCCTCTGTCTTCTCTATCTTTGTGGAAGAGTTGGTAGCCTGGAATCACGAATTCCCCTTCAAGATCTCTATCTGAGGTTCTCAACCATGACTCCGTTATGGCCACCAACTCGGGTTCCTCTGTCGCAACGAGGGCCCGCAGTTCCAAAAACTTGTTTCGGATGGACCTGGCGTTGAACAATAGAACCTTTAGGGAACCCCCAACTGCAGGGCTCCCTATTCTCCTCCGTTTCCCGGTTTGGTCGCTGTCTTGGTAGTGCTGGGGATATCCTTCTTCAGGATCTCGGCGAATGTCTTCTCTGGGGTCACTCTAGCATAGCGACGAGGGTTCTCCTCCACGCTCGGTCGAGTGCTCCTGAGACATCGTCGGACGGTGTCTTCCATTAATTTGGAAAGGACTTCCTTCCCCTTTGGTGAGAGATGCGTGCCATCCCTCTGGTAGAGATCGTCTCTACCAAAGAATGAGGTGTAGGGGTCCACAAAGAACACCCCCTCAGCAGTACACAAATCAGCCAGGCGCTGATTTACTGCAATGTTCTTTGACAGAGCAGTCCCTGAAGGGCCTCTCCTTGGGAGCACGCCAACAACTACCCTTCTGCGGGTTTTTAACCCACAGTCGTCTACTGCACCGAGCACATCCGAGAGGACTCCTTCAGTCATGCCTACTCTACCATTTCTCAGGTAGATGTCATTACCACTCACCATGAGTGCAATGACAGCAGATCTGGACGTTTGGATCCTCTCAGCTTCCTTTCGGAGGTCAGCATTGCCACAACCTGGTAGACAATTCACCTTCACAGAAGTGTGAAGGCGAGCTGCCATTAGGGGTTGCAGCCCTCGTGCCTGGGAGTCACCTACAATGTGTATATCCACAGGTTTCTCCTTGGTAGGAGCACGAGATGCCTTGTGAGGAACCCGAGAGTGTTTGGAATTCCTGCCGGGCTTGTCACTTCCTCCAGGTTGCTTCTTCTTCGTCTTCTTTTTCTTCTTCATTTTCTTTTCCTTCTCTGTTGCCTTGTTTTCAATTTCTTCCTCAACTGTCTTCTTGTGGTTTTCTCCCCTCTCTATATTCCCCTCCTCTTCTTCATCACACTTTTCTGCAGTTTCTTTTCCATTTTGCTTTTCTGCAGTCTCTTTTCTCTCTTCAATGTTGTTGTTCTTCTTCTTGTTCTTCTTCTTCTTGTTCTTCACCGACGTGGTGGAGCTCTCTGGTGAAGAAGCTCCTTGGACTGCCTCGTCTCTCACGTGACAGTCACACCTCTTAGACTCCATCAGGAGAACTTTCTCCTTTAGGGAGTTGTTCTCCTTCGTGAGCAGTGCCATGTGCTCCATCAACCTCTCCTCGAGTTTGCAAAAGTCGCAGACACTTGAGGGGTCTAGGTCACTCGCACTCCTCCCGCTGAAGTCCTCACACCAGCGGTACACCTTGCATGTAGAACATGTAAATTTTCTTGCTGATGGACCAGTCATCTCGCTCTAATTCAATATAAGACCAATAATATAAAAGAAAGGGTAATGTGATTTAGTCTCGCATAAGTCTCATCCGCCTACTTCCAGAAGGTTTTCGGTCGTTCAGCCAACAGAAACCCTTATGAGCCAAGCACACCAACCCTAAGGTCTCCCCTGGGCCAGACGGCCCCAATCGTGCCGCAGCTCCCAACTGAGCAGCACAAGAGTCCCAAATAAATGGGAATCTGATTTTTCGACAGGGGTGCTTGAAGTGTATCGTTTTCCTACTAATCCCTACTAATCCTCCATCCGCGGCCAAACTTAAAGCAAATAGTACAGCTAAATGCCCACGATTTAATCCGAGATCTTTTACTGGCCTGGCAACCAGCAAGGCATGAAAGCTCTCTCACCAAAGAGCAGTCGAGCCTTTAGGCACCTAAGAATGGTCACAGGGAGCTGGTCAGGCTAATTAATCTAAGAGAATACCTATGGGGGTCCTGAGGCATCTCCATTACTCGTACCCCACACACCTGAGATCCCTTCAATCTCAGCCCTTTCGAAACCTGTGAGCATTAAAAGGCGTTGTTTTAGGAGGTTCCAAAGCCTCCCTTCTCACACGGCATAAGGTAGCTGGTGAGGTCCTTAACAATAAAAACTTATATCCAAAGTGATGAAGATTTTTTTTTTTTTTTTTTTTTTTTTTTTTTTTTTTTTTTTTTTTAGGACAGTTGAAGAGCAGTTGTGAAACTTACTACTAACAGAATCGAAAAAGACTAGTAGGGGGATGCTAGGAGATACACCAAGAAGGGGGAAATGTGGAGAATTGACAACTCTTAGTCAGGATCCTAATAATGCTACCTTTCTGGCATGGGTAACCCTACTGGACTATATGTCCCCCAGCATAGCTAGCCAAATTCAAACAGATCACACAAGCTCACTCACCAACGGCAAGGTGGTTGTCGAGAGAGAGACAAAGAGACAAAGAAGAGTCAGACAGATAGTCAAACAGTTAAAGAGACAGAGCAAAAGAAACAGACAGACAGAATGAGATAGACAGAAAGAAAGACAGAAAGACAAAGAGACAGACAGATAGACAAAGAGTGATGATAGCCCCATATACAGACCTGATCCCTTGAGGGTAAATGAAAGAGGTGAGAGATGTCCTACACCGGTGCGAGTATAGACGGCTTCCAGTACCATGTCATGATCATTAGAATGCCATGCAGCCACCACAACGTCTCCTTCATTAGACACAATCTTCTGCAATGTGTCACAAATACAGTCAATATTGTTTTAAAACAGTACAGTACCTTTAAACTAACCCTATGAACATTTAACAATATACGGTACAAACATTTGCAGTTTTCATTTGTTCTGCTCTACTAAACATTTATTAACCTCATAGTTGATGGAGAAAATACTGGGTTATATATTTGCAATATTTTGGAAAGCATATAAGTTCTGAAATGTATATCCTTACACACACAATACCTGTGAAAACTTTGTGTCGCGACCACGGAGGTGGTGGAGGAGTGAGCTGAGAGGGACATAAGGACGACAGAAACGGTTGGTGCAGAAACAGCGTTGTGGCAGCGTGCTGTACCGGCTGCATTTCACACCTGTACAGTACACCATAATTTATGTATGTCGTATTAGTGACCAGCCTTTGAATAATTTGGCAATGACTTTTCTGCCGTGGCCACCCCCTTCGGGGGAGTTCCCGGAGGGAACGAGGCGTCAGAGCTATAGATAGATAGATAGACAATATTTTAGACTTCAGGTGCTTACTAATATGAACCATTGTTTCTGGATGGAGAAATTATGTAGATTTTAGATATTCATTACATACACATGTACACTCTTACCCTCAACTAGGTATCCTTCTGAAGTGAGGGTGTTGTAGATACAAGAGACATTGAGAGTGTGAGAAAAGAGTTCGTGTTTGGCCCAGCCGTCCCGCTGTGTCTCTCGCACAGTGAAGCTTTCATTGTTGCCATCAACCACTTCGATTGTGATTTCATATCTCTGCAGGAGTATTAGAACTCATCATTTTGAATAATGATAATAGTTTTCCAGTCACCCCCCACAGTTATCTCACATTCAGTCCTAGTGTGTACTCCCACTCTGTAAGGTGTAGCAAAGTCAATCACTTCAGTTTCAGCCCTCTCAAATACCATCACCTTCTCAAACCCTTCCCCGGTACACTAAGAAGGCTTATTCCCCTATAGCTACCACACTCCTTACTCCCCTTCCCCTTATACAAAGGCACAATTATAGCCCTCCTCCAATCTTCTGGTACCTCTCCCTGCCTCCATGCCAATGTGCATATTATGCAACATCCACTCCAACACTACCACTTTAACATTACGGTACAGCAGTTATCCCATCCACCCCCAGTGCCTTTCCCATCTTCAACTTTCCTATTGCTTTCTTAACCTCTTCCCTTCTTAATTCTCCCTGTACATCCTGTCATCTACCACCTGCCTCCCTTCATTCCCTTCATTCATCAAATAATTAAAATGCCTCTTCCACACTTCCTTCACTTCCACTCACAGTAACTCCATCCTCTCTCTTCATTCTCACACAGCCAGACTTTCCTTCTCCTCATTTTCTTTCAACCTGCTTCCAGAATAATTTAAAAAAACTAATTTCATTAAGTTAAACAAAATGACAATATAGGAGATGTTGATTCATACATTATACAACAGTGAACAATCATAATTCAGCTTCAGTACAGTATCACTGTAACATTACATATACAACAGATTAAAAACACACACACACACTTACAGGAGGGAGAGTTGGAACGGGTAGTGAGGTAGTGGTGGTGGTAGTGGCAGTAGCAGTAGTAGTGGTAGTGGTAGAGGTAGTAGTGGTAGTAGTAGTGGGGGGCGTTGGGGTTGGGGTGGGGGTGGTAGTAGTGGTGGTAGTGGTCAGGGGGTTTGGGGGTCGATGTGGGCGAGTTCCCCCGAGACTGGACGTGGGGTCATTAGGGGTCGCAGGCGTCACTGTCTTTTTGTTGTTATTGTTCCACTCATCCCTTGGTAAACCTGTGGACAAACAACAACAACCAGTTAAAGGTACATAACAAACACAGCCATCAATCACTGTTGTACAAAGACAATCACCAATCAATCCAAATCAAGAACCGATCAGGTACTGTATATGAAAAAACAATCACCCATCACATACATAACCATAATGAAAAAAAAAGAACACACACACACCATTTCCATATACAGTAGTACAAACTATTCAATACAGGCAACAGAGTACAGTACAGTATTTCAACCAAATATCATGTACAATTCTGGGTACTGTACTCTGAATATCATAGAAAGACAGAAGTTGTGTAGTAGTACAGTACAGTACAGTACGGGGTATAATCCAGCAGATCAGGGGTAACTGTATTTATACAGATTTCACTTATAATGCAATACTTTTATGGTTAACTTGTATTTTTAATATGTGTTGTACGTCTGAGATTGTTAAATAGGATTAAACATGGAAGGTATACATAATAGAGGAATACTTACAGAATCAAAATATTTAATCAACCACACCCTATCTATACACTACACTATAATCACCTCTGTGTTGTGTACTGGGTGTTGATTGTATCCCCGAGGCCGCCCTGAGTGGATGGTTGGGTTGGCGTGTGGGCAGAGGAGGATTGACAAAGTGTGTGTGTGTGTCGGTTGGCTGCTGATGGTGGTTGTTAGCGGTGGTGGGGGTGATGGTGGTGGGGGTTAGCGGTGGTGGTGGTGGGGATGACGCAAGTACTGTCACACCCACACACACCAACGCACACACCACATGACTCACTCCCATAGTCAACGCTACAATGGAATTACAGGATCTGTATTAATAGTCTATATATATGTGACTTTAGCTGTCTGGTATTTAATCTATATATATGTGACTTTAGCTGTCTGGTATTTAATCTATATATATATGACTTTAGCTGTCTGGTATTAATTGTCTTTAATTATATACCGGTATGTAACTTTAGCTGTCTGGTATTAATAGTCTATATACATACAGTAACTTTAACTTTATCTGGTATTTGTATATATACTGTATATGACTTTAACTGTCTGGTATTAATAGTCTAAATATATATAACTTTAGCTGTCTGGTAATTTGAGCCACATTAGTAATAATGGTCGGTAATAATTAGAAACAGCTTGGTACATTTTATAAATAATTAAATATATATAACGATGAAGGACAATGTTAACTAATTTTTTTCTCTCATTTCACAGCATCATTTCATTGTTTCTCTCTCATTTCACACATCATCATTTAATTGTTTTTTTTCATTTCACAGCATCATGTAATTCTTTTCTCTCATTTCACATCATGTCATTATTTCTCTCATTTCACAGCATCATGTCATTATTTCTCTCATTTCACAGCATCATGTCAGTTTCTCTCTCATTTCACAGCATCACGTCATTTTGTTCTCATTTCACAGCATCATGTCATTATTTCTCTCATTTCACAGCATCACGTCATTTTGTTCTCATTTCACAACATCTCTCAATTTTTTTCTCATTTCACATCATGTCAAATTTAAAATATACGAGCAAAATATCGATTAAATTAACTTAGAAAACAATATCTCATCTCATTTCATAGCAGCATTTAATTCTATTTCCTCTCATTTCACAGAATCATGTCATTGTTTGTTTCTCTCATGTCAAATTAATTAAATAATAATAATTGTCCTTACATCTTGTGAAAATATACGAGCAAAATATCGATTAAATTAACTTGAACAACATCATTTAATTTCCTCTCATTTCACAACAGCATTTCATTTCATTTCCTCTCATTTCACAGCATCATTTCATTGTTTGTTTCTCTCATGTCAAATTAGTCAAATAAGTTAGTAGTGAAAATATACGAGAGCAAAATATCGATTAAATTAACTCGAACAACAATCATCTCATTTCATCTCATTTTTTCTCTCATTTCACAGCATGTCACCCTCACAACACACAACACCCTGGTTCATACTCACCTCACCTGCCACGTCACAACACTAGGGGTCGTCTTAGTGTAGGATAAAGGTGTTTTTTTTTAATAATTATGTGAAGTGGTGGAAGGAATGGTCTGCTTCCCCTCAGCTCAGCCCCGTCTTGTCTGTAGCAGCTTCCCAGTCAGTGTTGCCAGATCTCACTTATTTGAGGTAAAATCCCCAGCTTGAACATCAGAATTTCTCTTTTTACCCCAATTTCAACATAAGAATTTCCCTATTACTCCAATTTTAACATCAGAATTTCCCATTTTATTTCAATTTTAGCATCAGAATTTCCCTTTTACTCCAATTTTAACATCAGAAATTTCCTCTTTATTTCAACTTTAACATCAGAATTTTCCTTTTACTCCAACAACTTTAACATTAGAAATTTCCTCTTTACCCCAATTTCAACATCAAAATCATTTTAATATCAGAATTTCCCCTTTTACTCCAACTTTAACGTTAGAATTTAACTTTTTACTCTAACTTTAACATTAAAATTTAACTTTTTACCCAACTTTAACCCCAAAGGCATGGCACTAATGCTCAAGAGACAGTTTGAGAAGGTTCTCAGCATACCCAGCCCTGAAGATGCCATTGATGACCCGGCAATTAACTTTCTTTGCAACACAGGCGGTCACATCAACACTGGACTCTAACTAGAATTCTCCCAGCAGCCGAGGAAATAATTCAAGCCATCACTCCAGACTTGGCAGCAGGCCTCGATGGGTTAAGTGAGTTACTCTTGAAGAACTGCAGAGATGAATTGACACTCCCACTCCAAATGATAGCTACTGTAGTGATTTGGGGGGGTACACTACTGCCGGAAGGTGTATTTATTAGTAGACTAGTATACAAGGCACAGAATATTGGTTATACACGACAGGACAGTCAGAGGTCAGCGTGTCGGCGAGGCTTGTCGTAGGTGAGAGACTGTCTAAAGACGTCATCTGGTCGTCCAAGCGGAGGATTAGGGTACCAAAACCGTGTTGGGAGCGCTTGGTTTCAGTGACGAGAACTGACCAAATACGTAGAAACTGTGTTCTCATCGTCCAGATACGGATTGGGCAGAAACAAAAGAAAGTTTGTAAACAAAGTCGTAAGAAAATACTACAAATTGGTCTACTTTTCCTTCACTTTTCACATATTATGAAGCAAATTTGTGTCCTAAGTTGCATGTATTATTCACCAAAAGATGCAGAATTAAGAACGAAATAAGATGAGACCAACTAGAAGTCTCTTGATATGATCTTTAGTTGAAGACTTGCGATTTTTATTACTTTATTCTCGATTTTCGGTGAAAAATTTACGATACATCACGAATACAAATTTCGCAACACTTCAGACATCCACCTTGCTGAAAGTGCACATAATATTTATTCACCTTTTTGGTACTCTCTCAAGTTCCAGGCTCAGCTCATGGACTAATAAAGTGTTTGTGTGCCGCTCATGGACTAAAGTGTTTGTGTGCCTCTCATCTCAAGATGATCCTTGATTTTGGTTTTATGGTGTGCAGCCTGTGATTATATTTAGGGCTCTATTCTGTATGGGTGTGAAGGGTGTTGATAGTCTCAGTGAGGTTTGAAGCTGAGGCAGGACTTGCATAATCCATCATTAAAACAAAATTGATATATGTGGAAAATGCAGTCGTGATGATGGCGGCAAGTTGCAATTGGCAACACTGGTAGAAAACTCTGCCAACACTGCAGCAGTGTTGCCAGATCTACCGAAATATCATGAGATCTACTGAAATTCTGATGAATCTCAAGAAATCTCGAATTATTGCCGTAATCTACTGAATTTTGATAGTTTCTCCACAGAAACTTATGAATTCTACTGAATTTTCATAGGTTCTACAGAAACTTTGCAGAAATTATAGATAGAGAATGGAGGTTGGTCAGAAACAGTGATATATTGAGCTGAGAGAGCTGTGATCTCAACATAACTCAGTTTGGGGTAAAAGTGTGTGACACAAAAACAGGTGATAATGAGCCAATGTACCCACACCACACCTCTCTGCTTTCAGGCCTGTTTGCCGCACTCGAGTACAACAGTGGAGAGAGTGTTTTCAAGCATCAATCGTATCAAAACAAAACTAACATACAGGCTAACAATTAAAACTATTAGTGGAATGCTTAACACTAAAACACTGATAACAAATCATAACTGTCATGATTTTGAAATATGCAAAGAAATGCTTAAAAGAATGAACACTGAAATATACAGGAAAAACTGGGAGCAGAAAACCGCAACTGAAAGCACTACTGCTACTGCTACTGCTACTGATGATGATGATGATGATAAGGCTGATGATTAATGTTGTGCTGTATTAATAGGCTAAGGTCTTAACTTATTGCCACAATCCCTTATCAAAATGAAAATTGTATTTGCTAAAAAGAAATTTTATATTGTTTTCTAATGATTAATGTTGTGCTGCATTAATAGACTAATTAAGGTACTATTATTATGTTATTGCCACAATGCCGTATGAAAATGAAAGTTTTATTTGGTAAAAAAAAATTGTATTTTGTTTTCTGTCTTTTACCAGCTATATATATATATATATTGTAATAAAATATTGCATATAGAAAGCTTCGTAATCTAATTTATTTTTTTAAATACATATTGATATATATTTTTTTTAAATGTTACATACAAAATTTTTCTTTTTTTTATTAAATATATGAATAATATGTTGTCGGGTATGTCTACCGAAATTTTACCCCTATCTACTGAATTTTTCCTCACATTTCTACTGAAATTTCACCTGCACCATCTGGCAACACTGCACTGCAGGCCCCGGTGCAGGGCAGGCTGGCAACACTGACGATAAATTCAAGCAGTGTTGGTGGTGGTCGTATATTTCTATTACTATTTTATTACCATTTTAAACCGTTTCTAACTCTTATTTTTGGCTAAAGTAAGTATTAAACAGTTGAATGATGTGATGGTGTTTATATTATGGTTAATCATGTGTTTATTTACAGGATAATTAATTAACTCAATAATCACTTTCATATTGACCATTTTTGTTTACAATTTTCTGGTGGATAATTATTAACAGTTCCTATTATTTTATTTTGATGTTTATTGAATTATTTGTCGTTTTGTAGCAGTGTTGTCAGATCCGGCTTGGTTCCCTGTCATTTCCTGTGCTTTACCATAGTTTGCCCAGGTTAGGTCCCGGTAGTTTGGTCAGGTTAGGTCCCGGTAGTTTGCCCTGGTTAGGTCCCGGTAGTTTGGCCAGGTTAGGTCCTGATAGTTTGCCCAGGTTAGGTCCTGATAGTTTGCCCAGGTTAGGTCCTGATAGTTTGCCCAGGTTAGGTCCTGATAGTTTGCCCAGGTTAGGTACAGGTAGTTTGTTGTGGTCTAGGTCAGGTTAGGTCAGACTAATTTCAAAATGCCCCAATTGAATATTGCCATATAAGAAGTTAATCTTAAAATGGTATAGGCTAAATAAGTGGGTAATGAAGGTAGAAAAACCATTCACAATAATGGTAATTCTTTCAATAATTACCGTAGGTTTGATGGTATGATGCTGCCGGGTCATATCCTCAGTACTTTCAGCTTGGAGGATCTCAATAAATGGTCCAAAAAGTGTATTTATTCATGTATTGAAAAGAATGGAAAAATGTGGTGGATATTACACCTAACAATTAGTAGTGTAGGTATAATCCTGCGTACGGGAGTAACTGTATTTATACATATTTCACTTATAATGCAATACTTTTATGGTTAACTTGTAGTTTTTATATGTGTTGTATGTCGGAGATTGTTTAATAGGATTAAACATGGAAGTTACGCATTATAAATAGTAATTACAGCAAGTTTTGTCTGTATGTTGGTGAGGATAGTAACCTTAAGTAAAGTGTACACAACACACACTCAATGGATAACTGAATAATATTATAGTATTTATTATTACACAAAGTTGAAAAAGGGGTACACTGTATTAAAACTACAATAATTAACATGTACAGTACTGTATTATGGATTTATAACTTAACATTTTCAAAACTTGGCTCATATTTTCATTTTTTCGACATTTATGCAGGTCAACAAACCAGTATCAAGGGGAAATAAGCTCATTTACGTGTTTTCCCACACCCAAAACCCTAAATTCCCAACGTTCTCCCCCAAGATTGTAGGGGTATGAGGGAGAAATGAAAAGTAAGAAAATGCATCATTTCCAAAAGTCATTGGATAAAAAAATGGTATAAATATATAAGCACGCCTCCAAATACATTTTAATGTCAATAATCAAACATAATAGTTAATTATATATACAATACCGTCATGAAGGTTTAAGTTGGTGCTCGTATCTGGTTTCGTCACAATATAAAATTACATGTATGTTCTAGAAGGTTGTTAGGGTTAGGACAGAAGGTTGTTAGGGTTAGGACCGAAGGTTGTTAGGGTTAGGTCAGGTCAGGTTGGTTAGAGTGGCTGTAAAACATTTCACGAAAAAAAAAAAAAAACTTGGAGGCGCTATTGTAAATTTTTACCTTTTTACTCAAATTACACAATATACTGTAGATATACAGTATTTAGGGTACCGTACACAAATCATAACATGGAAAATATACAAAATGGCAATTGTAGTTGCCCTATTCATCAAATATTATGACTGGATCTTCTTCCTCCTGACTTTTTTACTGCCTTGATGAACCATCCATGTAATTTTTTTCATTGTACAGTTTAGGACAGAATAAGTCATCTCACTGATCTTGAGTAGGTATAAATGCTGTGCAACCTCCTTTTCCTTACCTGACACAGTGATGTTAAAAGCAGACCATTATTGCTTTTCGTCTGCAGCTTCTTTCTTATTTTAGTTTTCGTAAGGTTCACTTTGCTGAATACCCGTTCACATTCAGCATTAGAATGAGACAGACACAAAACATCCGGGGAAAACGAAACAGCTGTGCGAACTCTCTGACTCCAGACAGTGTTTCCCATTTGGCTAGTTTTCCCCAGAAATGTCAGGATGTTCTTCTTGTGTGATTTCATCTGGAATAGTAACCAAAGACAATCTCCTTTCCACTAGTCATCAAGCACCTACACAAGTTCCAGGTCATCCAGGGATATAATATTATTTACGGATTGTACAGGAGGAGTGATAGATGGAAAATTATCTTGTGCACACAAACTCGAGGCCTGTCGGGGACTCACAAAGCAAATGTTTGACATTTTGTTGTTGAACTTCCACCTTTTCCTTACTTCTGCTGCAGCTGTGTTCAAGAAAGAACTGCAATGCTGATAAAATTCTTGCTGCATTCATGGTTTTGATGCATTTTTCTGCTGACTATTGTAATTTTGCACACCAACACCAAGGTACAGCATTGAATTTGGCAAATATTTGTCCCTTTTTCATGGGGTCTAGATATAGTAGGCTGATTGATAACAGTTCCTTGCATGTTCCTAGTGTGGCTTGTAGTTTTTCCATGGTTTTTTAAAACATAAATATCTGCTGTCACACTAATGTTACACACTTTGCACCTTGCTTTTAATGTGTTGGACTTTTCTTCTTGAATCCATTTTGAAAACAGTGGATTTAATGCCCATTCTTTCCTGTAGTGCTGAACACCACCCTTGTTTACATTTGTAATGGGCCGCCCTGTGATAAAGTAGGCAAATTCAAAGTTTCTCAATCCTCCCAACTTTGCCAGGAAACATGATCCTATAGCCTACATACTAAAGCAATGTGTATCCTGATGTAATGTGGAAGAATAAGTAGCCTTAGTACTAGGCCTTTGACTGCTACGTTGGCTGACTGGCCCCTTAATTTCTTTAGGCAATCGAGGTCCCTTGACAACCAGCGACAGTAATTGGGTCAAATATATGCCTGTCAACAAAAGATAATGACATATCTCAAAATTATGGTACATGGTAAGCAGACATTGAATTATGGTACAAATAGGCCTACCATAATTATGGTACACAGCTCAACCCCTCAGACCACCAATCAGGTGGGTGAACAGAGATATGTGAATGGAAGGGGAAGGTTTGACTAAGCAAGGAGTGAGTACTGGAGCAGGGAGAACTGGAGACGCTATTGCCGTGGCCACCCCCTTGTAGGGGATTCCCAGAGGGAGCGAGGCATCAGAGCTCTAAATAGATATAGATTGGCATAATATATAAATTTACCACTTTTTCATATTGTTTCACATGTCGAATTTTCATATCATATCATAAGATAACCTTTTCTTTTTGTTTCATGCAGCTTAATTACCGTTAGTTTATTTTAATTAATACTTTGTCTCATGAACATTTCCGGTGTTTGTTTCAGTGTCTCGATGAGTAAGTATGTCCATAAGCGATTCTACCTACGCGAGTTGAAGTATGCTGAGGGGAAGTTTTATGTGTGTGGTGAGGAAGTGGTGAGGGTTGACCTGTACGGGACTATAGTCTACCTCAGTCTCCGTCTCCATGTTACCATCCTCCATTGTAAGTCATGATTTTTATTATCTGTTGATTAAATTTGTCACTGTTACTTCCTCCTTGTTACCCTGTCAATCTTAGGAATAAGAGCTGGGGATTGGTACAGTATATGGAGAAAGTCAAAACACACACATTAGCAGATTTGTCTTTGATTTTGAGGAATTATTTTCGAGTAACATAAGTGTTAATATCTAATTTTCGCTGTGATATGTGTTCTTATGATCAAATTCCCTTAAGTGTGATATAGGCCTTACCTTGTGCTACTCCTGTAATTGGGGAAAATGTACCCCCTCTTGTATTGACAGTGATCGAAGAATATTATTGACGTGATATTTGTTATTGTTAATTCACTTGCCACAACTTTTATGATGATTCTGCCATCTGCTGTCACAACTGTAGGTCAATTACATTCTGACAACATTTTCACATCAGCCAATCAATTATTTTCTTTCTGCCTTGACATACATCACCACTACTCTGTTCAATTCTAGCACTTCTCCGTTCAAATCACTCTGTACTGGTTGTTCCCATAAACGAAGCAACATTGTTAACCTGTCATGGATGTTAAAATCACATGAATCACATGAAAGACAGTAAGAAAAGTTGTTTTCTATGGAAAGCTTGCACATGTTAAACTTGGAAAATTTACTGATTTTGAATTGAAAAACACGAAGCAAGTTTCATATAGGCCTAGTCTAACTTGGACCATTTACGACATGCGTTATTGTGTAAGCTTGCAAGAATGATAACTGAAACATTCATAATGATATTGTGTATAAATGTAAAGGATATCTTTGCTGATTATCATCATAATACATGACAAGACGTGATTCCCAAGATTATCCATGAAAAGTTATGTAATCACATGTTTATTTGCATATTGAAAATGATAACTAAAAAATTAATTGAATTTTTTTATCAAACTTCAGAAAATAATTGTGGCAGGAAAGTTAATCTGTTTAATAATGAATGAAAGATGCCTGGGAAAACAGTTCATAATCTGTAATGAGGAACAGAATATATAATAAAATGGTAAATACAAGAATTTTATTAGTGTTTTATCAATGATGTACCGTACTTTTATTGCAGTGGATGATGGGACAGGGATAATACATTGTGCGGTATTTCCCAAAGTCAAGACCGGCACCCAAAACACCGCTGGGAAGGAGGAGCCTGGGGATTCACTCGGGAGCTTCCTGAGACGTCTAGTTAAGCCCGAGCCTCAGTTGCAGCTTGGGGACCTGGTGCACATTCGTGGTCGACTCAATGTGTTCAGAAACCAACCGCAGATCATCGTCAACAACCTGCGTATCCTTTTATTAGTTTTATTTGTTTGTTTGATGGATCATGGTGAATTGAAGGGCTACAAATTTCTCCACACTGTTTCAGAATTACAACTGATTTTTTTTTTTTTTTTTAATATTATTCCTTCTTTTCTAATATTTATTATTTCCTTAACAGTAGCTTCAGGTTTAGTTGACGATGTGAATGAAGAGTGGTTCCGTGCCTTAGAAATTGAAACACAGAAGAAACGCCTCGGATAATGAACCATCATCTAAACCTGTAACACTTTAGAAACATTAGTAACACTTTTGATGAAATAGCTTTTATCTGTGATGTTTTAAATTATCAAGCATTAGAGGAGTTATATACAGCTACAAGAACAGTCATATAGTGGCAAAGAAAAGTCCTACAAAAGTTGTCTGCTGTCCTACAAAAGTCACATACCTGTAATACTTATTGGAAGTGGTGAATTGAATTAGTCAAGATGGAGTATGGGGAGGAGGAGGTGGTTGGTAGTGTGGGAAGCATCCGTCAGAGGGCCAGGGACGACCATCAAGCTTTCAGGGTAAAGAAGCGCAGTATGGCCAGGGACGGTCACCGCTCAGGTCTTCAAGAGGTGGTGAAAACTTTAAAGGTAATGATGACACTGGTGAAAATGTTAAATAATTGGTATTATAGTTGTACAGTCGGTGGCAGAAGTCCTGTCGCCTCACCTGCTTCACCAAGACAGGCAGTGTTCATGGACTCGAGTAATACGCACTTTTTCTTCACCTAATAATCTCGAGTCTATGAACATTGTTTGCCTCGGTGAAGTAAGTGAGGCGACAGGACTCTTGCCGCTGACTGTACCATATATGTAATGGTAATGACCAAGCATTTTGTGAAATATTGTACTGATATGTATAACAATTAATGGAATTGAAATAACAATGTTATTATTAATTCAGGCACCATCATCACAAGAATTTTCAATGCTATGCTCTGCCCTGAAGAAGCACAAGAAGGTGGAGACATTACAGAGACTACGGCTGGGACTGGGTAGTAACCAAGACTATATAGCCATCTTCCTTAAATGTCACGGTGCCCTCTACTCTCTCATTGGCTGCCTCACAGGTGTGTATTTATGGCCTCCAGGAGAGCTGATGGCACACTATCACCTTCTCCTATGCAATATCATCCTACCTATAGTGCCGTTGATGTTATTTTCATTTATTCTTCTATGATCTTATTCTCACTATCACTTTCTCCAATGCAATATTATCCTACCTATAGTGCCTTTGATGTTATTTTATTATTATTATTGATAGATTACATACAGTAATCTCTTAAATTATTGCTTTGAGTGATAATGTAACTTGGTTTTGTAACTACTGTTCTGTACTGGATAATTTTATCAGACAGTATTACAGAAATTAATATTGCAGGTATTCACTAGTAAAATTATCTCATATTATCCTTAGTGACAATGTTGTATATACTTTAGGTGTTAATGAGGTGCTGCAACAAGAGGCAGCATGTGTACTGGTAAACCTGAGCTTGGGTACAGAGAAGCAGTGTCGGGAAGTGTGTCAGCGTGCTGGTACTTACCTCGTACTCCACATATCCAGTCAAAATCCAAATATGCAGGTTAGTTTGGGTTGGGCTAGATCAGGCAGTTCTCATTTTGTATACAGTAGAGGTCTTGTGTTTTTTCCCAGTCATTCAGTCAGTAGTCAATGAGTATATTTGGGGACTATGAATTTTTATAAAGTCATCCAATTAACTAGTTATTTGCTAAGTAATCTCCTTGTTTGTAGGACCCATGTGCTTGGTGTGTGGGTAACCTGTGTGGGGGTCATGTCAGCGTGTGTACCCTACTGCTGTCTCAGGGTGGGGAGGAGGCTATGGTTAAGCTCCTCCAGTCCCACTCCCCACACGTCCTACAGTCAGCTGCCTATGCTCTCTTGCACTACCTCACCACTGTCCCTCACAGAATAGAGTAAGGAATTGGGATTTTGTTGAGTTGTTGTAGCCTCTTATTGTGTTTGTGAACCCAACAGGCCACAGGAAGCTAGCAGTTTCTACCAATTTTCAATAGACTTGTTTCATAAAGGCTATATTGAAAATAAATACACATGTCCTTCCTTTGAGAGCTACTGTTGAAAACTTGTGATGGCTCAAAGATATGAAAGGAAACACAAAGAAATGTAAACATTTGACATTCTTTCAAACAATGCTATGGGAACTTTGAGAATATAGAAAAGTAAATTCTATAACTCCCTCCAGAGGTGCTGTGCAAGAATAAATAGACACAGTTATCTTCCAGAGCCGCTGTGGAAGGTGGAACAGTGAGTGGACTTTTGGGAGCTATGAACCGTGTGGAGGAAGGACGTGTGGCTGAAGTGGGTTGGTGCCTCTTCTTACTCTCAACACACACACCCATCTGTATCCTCCTAACCAATCACAATGTCGTAGGGGCAGCCTTTACCACCCTGGAGAAACTCATCAATGAACAGGTATGAAAATGGATTGATGGATCAGATTTGTGAAACTGGAGTCAAGTGATTAGGTATCTTTTTTTTTAGTACAGTAGAATCAGAATTGGTAAATTTCCTAAGAGTTTGCATTTGGTTGTCATAACTGTAAAATTTCTGGATGAGGAGGAAAATTATAATTCTAGCACAACAAGAATTGTTTCAAAGGAGAGTTATAATCGCATAGTGATGGTTGGGTAAAAATAAGGAGTAAATGTACAGTTGAGCAAGTATAAAGTGCTAGAGAAGTCTGGCTTTATATGGTAACATCTGACAGTTGTTTGTAGTAAGCCCTCATATCTTTATGAATAAATTACTGGGAATCCAAAACCAATGTAGATGGAATGTGATTGGCTGAATTTTGAGTGGTGGTGAAGATGTTGACATATGCAGTCAAATTTTTCTTGCACTTTCTACTTGCTCAAATGTACATACCAAAGTGGAAGTGGCAACAATTTTGCATTAAATACATTTAATCAATCATTTGATTTTTGTAATTTTTTACATTGTGAGTTTTTTTGTGGACCATTTTCTCACACAATGGGAGGATGAACTGTATGTACAGCAGCGTTCATGTGGAGTGGGTCTGTGTGTGTGTCAGCTAAATTAGCAGAACATATTTGGTAATTGTTACCAATATTGGTAATCTTCGCACTTATGTAATTCTTGGACTTTTATGGTTCCAGAACGTTTTTTCCCACTAATAGACCACGAAATCGAGGGTCGAGTATACTTTACTTTTTACTTTTTAATGTATATATATATTAGATTATTTATATGTACTGTATACAGTATATATATATTTTTTTACCTAATTGTGTACAATATTTCCTTTGATGGAGAATGTATGTTATCTAACCCCATACAGAACCTGGATGTTGTAACAGCCACATCATTGGTCCGAGTACTGATGAACTGTGCAGCAGCAGCACCCGGGGCAGCTGTCCAGGTCAGGTCATGCCCACTGTTGACACTCGAGAGGTCATACAGTCATGGTCAATAATAATCATCCATATATGGGTAACTTTGACATTTCCTGTCTAATGTTTTCATGTTTCAAGTATGTTGTTGTTGTTGAAGTTTCTCAAGCTGTCTGGCCGAGCAGCCCCGAGTATGTTGTTGTTGTTTTAAGTAGTGTGTAGCTGCTTGTATTAAATTAAATGATGGTAGTTAACCTATTTATTGGAAAGTTTATCAGCTAAGGAACAGAGGGAAGCTGTAAAAATCTTACGTGAGTTACTCCTATATAGATGATTATTATTGACCACGACTGTACATACTATACATACATTAGAGCCACATGCAAAGAAACCGGTCTGACCTGTGTTCGTTTACAAGATGATCCATGGTATTGACAACGGTGTAGTACCTGTACAACTCCACAGACACAATACAGGAACATTGTACTGGTACCATGATACCATTGTCAACAAGAGATATATTCTTGCATACAACCCAGAGTTTTATATTTTTCTGACACCGGACATAAACTTCCTTTGTGTTACAAGGCCCTGGTCATCATCACCAACCCAAACAAAACATAGTGTTCACCAGTACAGTCATTCCATATTGGTCATTATCATCATCACCAGACATACAGCTTTTCTTCCATGTGATCCAGTACTATCATAGGTTGTTAGCTTATTCATGGCACTCTGGAACTTTTTCGAGTCTACTTCTACTGTATTTATTTTGTGTGAGATGTTTTAATTAAAGGAAAGCATAATGCATGATGTAATGCCATATATTAACTTTAATTTTCTCAGTAAAAGTTAGGAAAAAGGGAAAAGTACTGTATTGTCTATGGATACTGATATTTCCCTAACTGGTATTACTTGATAGGCTCCTTTTACAATATGATGCTATTTTTTCAGATATGTTACCGCAGTGAGCAGTTGGTTCGCATAGTCAAGGCTCTACTGTATTGTGCCTACTCACACTTACGAACAGAAACACTTCACCTGTTGGCAAGTGTTATTAATGCAGCATCCAGTGAGTCAGAAACAGGTAAGTACACTCTGTCAGCTGGTGATGGTTACAACCTTCAAAATCTCTTGGAAAATTGCTAGAACTTGTACATTTATTGTATTTTCATATTGATTACTGGTAGTACTACAAATATTAGTGTAAATATTTTCCATTCTGTGTCATCATTTCTTGTACAGTCACAATCCAAAGTTTGTATACAGATCTTGATGAAGTTTTGAATCTTAGAACATACTACATCCCTGAACCATTTCCAGCCAACCTTATCAGAACTCCTGTGGTGCTGTGCCAAACCTTTCCAAGTAATCCAGGATATATATTTTTTAGATCACAACTGTACAATATCTCCTTAGTGATTATAGGTAGTAGTACTGGTAGTGATTCATAATTTTAATATACTGAGGGCAAGTTTAGGATTTTTTCTGTGTCAGGTCGATGTCTGGTGGCTGACCTGAGTCTGCGGCCGAGATTGGAGAGTGCCGTGAAGAGTGCCTTGGCTGCCACCTTCACCCACCACACAACTCACACATCAACACAACTCATACAGTAAGTGGAGGAAGGAAGGAAGGAAGGGAAAAGGTGGACAGTAAGGCTTTATTTACACCAGCAAGTAGAGTTGTGTCGCATCTAGTGAAGAAGATAATGTCAACAATGCCCTGCCTGTTATCAAAGGAAAATGGATGCAACTGCTCTCGCTAAAGTTTTTGCTCTGATATGTCTTCTTCAACTTGAGAGAACTCTAATCTGGATGCAAAACTGAACACCAATAGGCCAGATTTGGGAAGTTTCAGTCATTTATTTCAAGACCTGGTGAATCACAAAGAGAATTTTTTTAATTGTATAAGATGACATGTAAAAAAAAAAAGACAATAATTAATTTCTGGTGTGCAATTAGAGTTGAAGAAAGAATGGCCATTTTCATGAGGTAAGAAGTAATTTATTACAAATTCCATTTATAATTACAAGTTGACATATGTGTAAAGCAAAAAATAATATTGAAGGCAATATGGAGACTGAACCTGCATGATATTCACACTACTGCAGACTTGCAGTGACTGAATAAAAAAAAATGGTCCAGCGCATTCAGATATGAGCGACTTGACTCACCTGGTGTAAATGGGTTTTCCAATTATCAGTACAAATCAATGCATCATGAATCACTTTGACTTGATGTGATGTGACACAACTTTACTCGCTTGGTGGAAACGCAGCCTAAGTGGAGAGAGGGGAAGGAAGGGTGGAAAGAAGGTGGACAGTGAGGAAGGATGGGTGGGAAGAAGGTGGACAGTAAGTGTAAAGAGAGAAAGGAAGGGTGGGGAAAAAGGTGGACAGTAAGTGGAGAGAGAGGAAGGAAGGGTGGGGAAAAAGGTGGACAGTAAGTGGAGAGAGAGGAAGGAAAAAAGGACATTAAGTGGAGAGAGAGGAAGGATGGGTGGAAGAAGGTGGACTGCAAGAGAGATTGTAATTGGAAGATATGTGATAGAGTAGAGAGAGAGAGAGAGAGAGCTCATTTTTACTTTGTTCAAAAATATATTGTATTTTATCCATCCACTTACCTCCTAGAAAAAAAGGAAATGTTGTCATGATTTAGATGATACGGTAATTATTAAAGCCAGAATCTAGTTTAACAAGTGTCATTTAGTAGGATACCGACTACACATGTATTATAAGTTGAAAGGAACCAGAGTATTTTAGCCAGAAAAAGACAAAAATATAACTAATTCCGTATTATTTCCTTTCCAGGTTTTCCTCATCGCAGCCAGACTTTACTGCCATGGAACAAGAACCTGTAGAGAAGCACTACCAGAAGTCTTCATCATAACTATCAGGCAACATAAACAAAGGTTTGTGAGGGATTTACGATTTTGTCAAAAAAAATTCAAGTTATTATCTCCTCTTAACTATGCCAAGAAACTTAACTTCTAAAATGTAGTTGCATTTTTCTAACAGTTATATCCAGATGCCTTCCATTATGTTACTACAACAATACAGTATCAGTTTGTACCACTAAGGGTTTTCCTAGGGTCACCAAATATACTATAAGTAAGCATAAGTCAACCCAGTCTTCATGTGATAAAGATTACTCTGGGTACTTATTTATAATCATATATAGTTATGGCATAAGAGAACATCTATCCAAACTGTTCTGCCAATATATGTACTGTATATACTGTATATTTTTTTAGGGGAGGGGGAGGGGTGTTGAAAAGAATTCTCAATAGAATATGAATACTAAAGAGCACTGTACAGTATATGCAAAAACTAATATAGTACTATTGCAATCAGAAATCATTTTCCATATTACTGTATGTGTTTTATATTCTGAAACTTTTTTATGCATTATCTGGCACTGTTTTTTGGTGGATGTTTAAGACAAATTTTAATTGAACTAAAAAATTATATGGATAATATATAAGTTTTAGACCATACAAGTTTGAATTAGACAGGCTGCTTATTGTCTCAGTTTAATTTTATCTTGATTTTGGTGTGTTGTCAGTTAAAATTTACGTCTCGGTTTATTTTTGTTTCATCATTCTGGTTTGATTTTACGTAATTTATTTACTTTAAGCATTGGTTGTAATTTTCATAGAGATTGTGGAGCTTGACATGAATTTTTGCGTGACTTATTTTAATTTAGTTGTGTAATTTAGTTGCCGTTGGCCTCTGTTGTCTGACACTTGGATTATCAAAGGGTTTTGTTGGTGTCCATGAATTGGGGGCCAGTGGTTCCTCCAGTGTAAGCAAAAAAAAAGTTCCCACAGTATGGGTATGAATTTGTGGTACAGTTTGGAGGAATGTGTAGACTCTGTGTTCGCCATCTATGCGAATCCCCAAGTAATAAAATTCAATAATCATTCGTTTGTTTCATAGGGAGAGATAAAAGGTATAATGCAAAAGATACAGGTTTAAATTTATTCTCAAGTTCCCTTATTCTCAGGGTTCTTCTGCCTATATATAATGACACTGAAAATTGTATCAAAATAGGGTTGTACAGTACCCAGGCAGGCAACGCACACTCAACAATCCATGTACATACACGGCTGTTTTTCCTGTTGTCTTCAAATCTCTGTGTGATGTTCCCGAGGGGTATAGTCATCACATAGTGTCTATTTCCCTCATCTTCAGTCTTTACTCCTCCATTCTCAGATCAGATTTGCTGAGTTTGTATGTGTGGGAATCATAGAAGCTTCAGAAAACAAGCTGAAGGACAAGAGAAAATGTACCAATTTGACACCCATAAAAACTTTCAACACTTTTGCTGGTTATTACAGTCAAATGATTTGCATATCCCACCTTGCTCTCAGAAAAAAAGATGCAGTTGCCAAACCTATGACTGAACAACCAAAGAGTGTTTAGAGTTGACTCAACATATGTTGAATAAATGCTAGACGTGTAATTGCTCGGCATACCTGGTCTTATATTGCATTACATTTGCTGAAAAACGAGTTGAAGGAGAGGGTGCATTTCTGCCAAGGCAAAAAATAAATGCACTATAGTTAGGGTTAGGGAACATCTTCCAGACATATGAAGACGACTGCAAAAACAACATACAATAGTGCCCTTGATTCTCAATATAGTATCACCTGAGGCATCTTCATAGTATTATACCGGTTATATAATATACAATGTTTTTTAACTTCATTATTTCATTAGTAAACAACCTAATCGAGAAATTAACTTTGTAAAAAATAAGCAAAAAGTAAACAAATGGCAAGGAGCACATGCACAGCAAATCCTACCGTACTAAAACTACTCAAGTTGTTTCCATAAAATGTACAAACAGTGAGGAATTATCAAGGGGGTCAAGACAGTACCAGCAGATTGGAGACTACTCTCTCCTCCAAACTATGCCATGAAACAAACCACCTACACTGAGGTAATCTCACAAAATGGAGGGTTGTATGCAAAAGTTGTTATTGTTACTGCCTAGCCAGTAATGTACTCTTACACACAGCCCATCTGGACAGTTCTGAAGGAATCAGTAACCTTCCAATCCTTCTGGCAAAATCTTGGCCCCATTAAAATTCCATAACTTCCTTTAAGGTTCCCTCAGCAAGTGGGATAAGGAGGAGGTTCACACTGTGGGCCATGTGCAAGGAAAGTTATTGGCTGGAGTGATGATGATGGACAGTATGATGACTGTAAATGTAATGTTGGGATATCTTACAAGTCCCAATAATGATGACTAGTTAAGATGAACCCATAAACATAACTGGGCCACCCCCTTGGGGGGAGTTCCCAAAGAACAGACATAATGTGACCTAAATTTCTGTCACCTCTCTGGTATGAGGGTAAATTTTGAGAATAATGTCATGAATGAGGGGGGGGGGGTATTTCATCTGCCAAGAATTATTTTATTCACAACAACATTACAGTATTCTCACTCTCATACCAGAGGTGACAAAGCCATAGACCATGACTGTTCATGTAGCTAAAGGTCACTATCATGGACTAGGCAATAACAGTGACACCTGCTACTCATCTTACTGGCCATAGTCACCACCAAGCCCATAACATTCCTTGCACGGGACCCTATATAACATCGTTCATGCTTTCTTTTCTAGCTTGAAAACATGTCAACAGCTTGAAGTATACAAGCTATTATCTGTTCATTTGCAGCTGACAGTAAGTGTCCACAGTTGATGCCCCTTGAGGCTTCCACATTGCATGCATCTCATTGACTAATACAATAGACCTTTAATATAATTAAAGTTAATAAATACTTGTATCCACAACTTCATATTACATTCTATCCATCATTACAGAACCACCAACTGTTTCCTTAGGCTTCCGTTATCATTACAGGCTAAGTGATCTACTGGGCCTTTGTTAAATATTATGAATGTAATAATATTGAGGGCCTCATATAAATGACTTCAAACACATGAATGTCTCTGACCTCTTTATGATATCAGCTGTGGAGATTTACTACCCAATATAAAATCAAGTATTATTAGTGTTTGATAAGTACAGTTTCTGAGAGACTTGGGGCCGATTTCACAGTCGTTCTCATTTGTTTAGTTCCTCCCCACCCATCCACACTTATCAATCTTTATCACCAAACAGTTCATTGTCCAGTGATATTCCACAAGCCTATCAATAATCTACACAGACAGTAGTTCAGTCTTTAAATTATTACTCAATTTGAGTTGTAAGTCACTATTCCATCCAGTTTCTTTCATTGGGCGTTTTGGGTGCCTGCAAACAGAGTACGAACAACTGCAAAATTGGCCCGGTATTACCATTACATTATATCCTGGCATACTGGATATTGCAGAGTGGCGGCATATATATAATTATATATACATATAAATTCCAATACAGAAAAGAAAGCACTTGCAAGGACCTCCCCAATGTGACTAGCTGAACTTTATATGCAACAAACAAGCCGTTACATGTAAGTGTGGGTAAGATGTTGCAGGTGATTGAAGTGGAGACTACTGGTTCCTCCCAACTATGTCAGGAAATGAGTTACCTTTGATAATGAAGTAACCTGTTTCCCAGCACAGTCAGGACACTACCAAATCCTCCAACCAGTGCCAGGAAATAGATCCTGTACACAAAGATAATCTGTTTCCTGTCACCGTGCCCAGAAAATGAACCCCTTTTTACACCGAGGTGATCTGGTTCCCTCCACCTCTGTTTGGAGAATCATGGCCTCCAGAATATGACAGGAAACAGATTACTTTAGTTTAAGCAGTCTATTTCTTGGGAAAATCTGGGGAAACTGGTAGCCTTCCACTCATCGACAAAATCTTAACCCAATTAACAAAGTGGAATACAGATGATTATGATATCAACAAGTGCGGACTGTGATTGTGTTAAGGGGTGTAAGATGTTTAGTGAAACGAAAGGTATGCAACTCCTTCAAACTGTGCCACAAAATGTATACCGATGTTTTGAGTTAAAGTTTGGGTGAATCTGTGAAACCTCCAATTCCTCATAATATCTTACCTCCCTTTCAACTCACATTATGGTAATGTTGATTCCCTGGAAAGGTGATAATATGGTAGGAAAACAGAATTTGGGAGAAGAAAAGTAAGAAGACGGGAATAGAATAGGAAAGTGAGTGATAAATATAAAGACGGAATAGAAAAATTGGGAGAGGATGATCGATTAACGTGAAAAAAAGGCAAGGCAGGATATAAAGGGGATTGGGAGATAATTGAGATAATTATGGAGGGAGGGGAAAGAAAGTCAGGAAAGGATGGGAAAAAATTAAAGATAACAACAAAAAGAAAGTAAAATGGCAACATAGAAGGGAATGAGAGGGATTAAGATAAAAAAAGAAGTAATAAATGTAAAGGGAAGGAATAGCTCATCATATATCCCTGACAAACCAATAGCTACCATAATATGGGTCTTGCTATGTACTGAACCAAACTAGCCCCCCCCCCCCCCCCCCCACAAAAGAAAAAAAAACTTCGCAGTCCACTCCTCCCCATAATTTCTGTAGAACATAATTAATTCTTCAGACCTCAATGCCCTTGCACACTGAGAACGACTTCTTCATGAACACCTGCCAAAGATAAATTCATGAGTACGAAAGTTAAGTAATTATTGAGGAAAGGTTAGTCAGTCAGTTGCAGGCCGTGATTTCCACCCCAACTTTGCAACTAATCATGATAATATAATTGCCTGAAAAAAGCACTGTTGCAGCCCATAATTTTTAGCCTAACCTGTCACAAATGAAAAGAATAAACAATAATATCTTTGTCCTATTCCATTTCTAGTTAATTCAGACTCCTCAATTCTATCTAATGTAACACTGGTTAAACAAGTACTGTACCATGTGTATTTTGCTCAAAGATTAAGTGACTGACATATAATCTTCCATCACCTTAGGATAAAAGTTGTAATTTTGTTCATTTCTAAACCCACTTAACTTCCCGATGCAGATACAGTATTCATTTTTGCCACTATGCCTTTGGCTTGCATATACTCATATATAGTACACTGGCATAATTGATTTCCTTATACAGTACTGTACAGTTGTGCGCAGATGACTCGGGGCCACCTTATTCGCCAATATGCTGAATGAGGTGGCTGGCCTCGAGTCAACTGCATTCGTCATCCCTACATGAATTTTGCCATTTTCTCTGCCTATTAATTATTATTTTTCTTCCCAGATAAATCCTTTAACTTTAAACATCCAAAGGCCAAAAATACTATAATACAGTACCTAACTTAAAACAGCATACATCTTAAATAATACAATTCTACTAGTGGCAGATAAATGAAAAAACACAGTAAAACTTTTAAAGTATCCAAGGGTTAGCAATATTAATTTTTTCACTGTTACCAATGTGTTCTCTCCTCAATCCACTAACTGCAGCAGTGTTGGTGAAGCCAAGAACTAAACAACATATCACAACATACAATATTACATTCCTTGCTTTAAATACTGAGTGGATGTCTGGTGGGCTTGAAATTAATGCCTGCAACTGTACTAATGCTCGAGAAGTATATTAATAGAATACTCATGAACCTACGATGAAGGTCGTGGTGTTGGAAAATTATGACTGTCTATAGTTTACCGTAATATTTTGTCAGTTGCAAAAAATGTACAACCTAGGACATCACTTTCCGCCTCCCTTCTGCCATACCCATTTCTGATTTCTTGTCACTTTTGTTGATAAACTAATTACAGTAATTAATGAAATATTGATTTAGCTACAGTTGCCTCTGATATCCTGTGACTCATTCCCACTATATTTGGAAATCAGAGGTTATACAGTAATATCCCGCCTTACATCATCAATTGGTTCCAAAGGTCGCGATGAATCCCATATTTTAGTGTAACCCTGAATTCCCGTTATATAACACAAGGAAACATATGAGTTTCCTATTATGAATGATGATCAGTTCTGTCGACCATGGTAACCCGACACTTTAATTATGTTTTGATCATCTTTTAACATATTACCCTCATAACCACATACACATACAGTAAAGGAATAATCCCAAAAATAACGACAAAAGGCCCTGTAAGCACACAATTACAGCTCAGGCATATACAGTGTATATGGCTTCACCTGTGTTTTGAATTCTCAGCTAACTCGGCATCGATGTCATTGTGCACGAAAACTGCAGGTGTACTATACAGTACTGTATACATTTTTTTATGATATTAATGTGTTTTAATTGAATTTTCAATAGTTTTTAGTTTCCCAAATTTTTAATGTTAAAATTATGCATTTTATTTACGGTATTTTAAATACAGGTACAGGCAACCCTTGATTTACGAAGGTTAACTAACATAACAAAATTTCGCTACAACGAAGGTTATATTTTTCTACCATTTGCTTGCATAGCGAACACCAAAACCGCTTTAATGAAATTTTTATTGAAAGCCCCGCCGCAGGCTATTGAGTACACCACCACCTCTATTCATTCTCACAGCCCTCCTGCTCTACATTTCAAAGCATAGTCTCCCTCGTGTAACACCAACAGCAGTGTACTTGGGGTCACTACTTTCGTTCATCATGCAATCCACACCCTGCAATCAGCCATGAAATGTTGCCTAGAGTTGCCAAGAAGTGCCTTACTCTCAAAGTGAAGCTAGATGTTATTCAAAGGCACGGGAGAGGAAAGAAAACTAATGGTATTGCTCGTCATCATGGCCTGGCTCCATCAACTGTCTTACCATTTTCAAGGCAGTAGATGCTATCAAGAAGACTGGGGAGACTAACTTCTTTGCAGGCCAAAAGGATCACCTGAACTCATGACCCTACATTAGATAAGATGGAGACGCTTCTGGAGATGTGGGTAAATGACCAGGTATGTCACCATACAGCACTCATCAGTGCCAAAGTTTTGTCACTCAGAAGAATTTGCCTGAATTTGATGGTTGATTGTAATTGAGCTGGTCTGCATAACCTATAGGACGACAAGGGAGTCTGTCAGTGCCGATCATCTAGCTGCCGATGCCAGACTCACCAGACGTTGAGGACTTCAATAACTAATTAGATTCTGACTGAATTTGTGGTAATTAAGTTTGTGTTTGGTACAGTATAATAATTTTGTGTGATATAAAACTGTTTAAGTAGTATACAATATGTACTTTATTTAAAACTTTTACTATAATGCGCTCGTTATGTTTACGCTTCTCCATTCATAAATTCATGTTACATCGAGATAATAGCGTTAGTTAAACATATTTCCATAAGTATTGCTCATCTTTCAGGTCTTTAACCTAACCCGTTATAATTGGTTTGCTTACTGAAAATTTGCACAACGAATTGTTGCATAGGAAAGTAACCCATTCGTTAAGCTTGGGTCGCCTGTATATATATCTTGTTTTGCTTTTTTAATCTAGGTTAGCATACAGATCAATTTGGCTAAGTTGAAATGATGTAAAGTGGTATATTACTGTAATGTGTTCAGAAAAGTAGAGGCTGCTGATACCAGAACACTATGCCAGAAGACAAATACCCTGTTTATGTAAGGATCTGGTCTGCATAGTTTGGAGGTATCAGAAGCCATTACATTAACCCACACAATAATGCCAACCTTTGGTCACTCCTGTAAACATAACATAAGCAACAAATTCAAGTTGTCTAGTCATTCACTTAGCTGAGGACATTTCAAATGAGGCCCTCAATTGGCTTTTAGTGAAATGAACTTGGTAATGGTTTTATGGAAAGTCACTTCCACCCAATATTTTTCAAATGTCATATCCAAGTGCCTCGAGAATATTTTACCTACAGCTTTCAGAAAAGTATTGCTTGTCGAAATGCTCCAACAATATTGAGCTACAGAATTTGGAGGGAAAATAATGATGTTGACAGAGATGTGTCATTTGGAGGAGAAAGGGCAACACCACTCCTATGTGCTGTCACCCTTCCTCCAGATCATTTGCAATCTCATGTGTATCCTGTTCCTATATTTGCAATGAGGGGGGAACAAAAATTAGGTGAGGGAGACGGGTATTTGATGCAGCAGAGCTAAAATACAGTATTGTTGGTAAATTTGAAGGGCTAATAATCCTTCCAAAATGTCATGAAACAGACTTGCTATATGGTCTGAATTGTGGAACATTTTGAAGGAACATTGGGTTACAGATTCTTTCAAACTATGACACAAAACAGACTCCACATTATAGGCACTGTTCCATGGCACAGATTGGTGGATTTGCCAGCCTCCAATTCACCAACATTAACTTAGCCCCATTGAGAAGAGACAACAAACTAAATCTCCTACCTGAGGAACTGTAAAAGGGATAAAAATATATGACAAGGTCCATCAGATGTACATTTAAATCAAGGTAACAATTTAATAATTATTACTGGATAACAAAGCATATTCACCTCTTAAACAAAGCGTCGATATGAGTGATTCCAATAATAACAAGTACGAGTCAATGCTCTGTGTTCAAGGGGGCTGTGATATTGTCAGGGAAGAGGGGGACTAGGGATTCCTCCAGACTATGACACATAATAGATACTTCAGTCAGTATGGGTATTTATTTAATGGGGTGATAATCAGGAGAAATTGTTTACATGCAAATTAGCAACCAATTCTTTCAGTAAAGGTGCTGTTATATGGCATGGTGTGGAGAAGTAACTAACCTCTTAAATTCACCAACCGAATCACAGGCCCCTTAAACTTATCTCTGTTTCCCTATAGCAAGCAGTAAAATATCCACAACTGATATATGCCATAAGCCTGACATTTACTGATGCATTACTTTTAAACTCAAAGCTTTAACCAATTATGCCTAAGGTGGTAGGTACTCACTTGAGGTCAATTTAAAGATCTACCAATTCCTCTAAACTATGCCAGGCAAAAGACTACTTTAGAACATGAGAATGGTATCTGTTTTTTTAACAATGTTTGTAGGGTTATATGGATATTAAATCTGGATATTTACCGCTAACTAATGAGAAACAGATAGCCCTCGGAAGGAGGCGATGATGAGAACAGGGAGACCTCCGCTTTCAGGACTACAGACCAAGAGAGAAAAAAGGGTTTGACAATGGCAGATAGAATGGATATCGTGTGATGTGATAAGTCTTGCATCAGGTGAATTGAAGTTATCCATGTGAGATAATCTTATGATCCCACATTAAATCTGTAGTATTGCTTTGTTAGTGGTGGTTGCTTGACTATTAGGCACGACCATACCATAGTGTCAATTTATTACAAGAGAATATCTGTGTATGATATTATGGACTAAATAAACTGTTATATTAATGAGCCATCATATCTGTAATCATCACCTACCCAAGAGTTCTCTTGCATTCAACCCTAAAACACCTCCCTTCTTTTACTGACTACTCTTTAATTGCTCAGGCTGAGAGAAGTGCATGACACACAGAATACAAGTTTTTGTTTGTGTTTCATGAAACCTTAAAAAACGACCAACTCATTTAGAAATGCAGACAAAATTGAATTGTATTTAATTGCATTTTGTAGTTTCCTGTGACTTACAGGGAAGTTCCATAAAAAAAAAAAAAAAAAGCCAGGAAACAGACAACCTGTTCTGAAGCATAATTGAGAGGGTTCAGTGGCTCTTTAATCTGTTCCCGAAAGGGTTTCCCATTAACAATAGTTTGGTGGTAAATTGGAGGTATATGATCTCATATCCTTCACACTACACCATGAAACTGCATAAGTCTCTCTTGAAGCATTGACTGGAGGAATCAATAGCCTCAAACATGTCAATCAAATTTTAGTTCTCTTGAGCAGCATGTTGGACACAACACTACAGTTGCCTGAGGAAGTTCACAAACATTTGTGCTGCTTTGATATATAATATGATTGAATGTGTTTGTAGTATTATAATTCTATGAATTAATAGGCATTTACAAATGCACATTCATTTATAAATTTCACTATATTGAAGAAAAAAATACACCATTACTATAATTGTGACACCTGGCGATAAAAATAGAAAGTTGTACCTTTGTATCATGTACTGTTGGCCTTGTCTCCTATTCCAGAGAGGGGTAAATAATCTGCTGATACAGACATTTTTTGCAAAGAGTAGTAAAGGGTTATAAGAACTCCTTTTACCATTATGAGTTTACATACAATATGAATAAATAAATATTTTGGTTAACCATAAGCAAGCAACAGGATAATATTGACTTAGCACTGTCACTTCCTAGATTTTAAAATGCATTTTCGGTAACAATTGCCAATCCATAAAATACAACAAAGAGTAACACTGTCTGGAAAACGGAGGTCTCGCTACATATTGGAAAAATCTTTGTCAACTTTCACGAACTTGTACATTACCATGTAATTAAAGTATTCTCTTATTCACTCATACTATTGTGTCTTATTGGTAGACATTTCTTTTCTTAGAGAGATTTAAGTTATTGAGCCATTTTTTGAAGTTTGCTAGCATTGGAACTTACTAAATCTGCCCATCTCTCTCACTCGGCATATAAACTCCCCAGAGAAGGATATCACGGCAAACATTTTCTTCCTCTTCTTCTTCTTCTTCTTCCTCCTCCTCCTCCTCTTCCTTTCTCTCTTGCTTGCTTGCTTTCTGATTCAGTTCACTTTTGCTGCAATTCATCACACCGATATTCCATATACATCCTTCCTTTCTCTTTCATGCATTACCTCTTGGAAGTTATTCACTGATCTTTCATATGCATCTTTCCTTCCTTTCTTCCTCTGATTCAGGTTCTTTCTACATTTCAGTTTTATCACGGTGTCCTTGAGTAAACATCATCACTGGGAGGAGGAACCCTTAGCCTAATGCCGGGCACTGACTCTCAGCTGCTGGCCACTACTGCCGTATCTACATGGTTATGGTTGGCCATCGCAGTGCTGGTGCTGTTGGTAGTGGCCGTGGTGGAGTCACACGCACCATCTGCAGTGCCACTCGCATCAGAGGTCCCAGTGGTGGTGGCATTAGCGGTGGGTGACTGTGGGGGCATGAAGACGCATGCCCGAGGGAAGGCAGCGTGGCATTGGGACTTGTAGTGGGCCAACTCATCAGGTGTGGCTCCAAACTCCTTTGACTCAAGCCACTCCAAGGTCAGCTGGGCAATCTGATGGAAACAATATATTACAAAAATGTATTCCTGTATTAGTTTTATTTAGAAAAGTCATTCAATACTTTAAATTACATTTATTTTACTGGATTTGCTCTGATGGGTAAAATAATAATTTGCACTGTCCTGTGGTAGTTGCTCTACAGACTTTATGTAGAGTCATCATACCAATCATTATCACTAACCACAAATTACTCTTTCTTGGACTTTGCCCTCTGTATCATACCTGGTAAGTTCTGTCAGTGAGGTGTTCGTCAAGCGAGGTAGCAATTTCAAGGCCCCTGTCACGCTGTACACTGTCCAAGAGAACCATTGACTTTGCCGCTGTTAAAACACAAAATAATCAGGGTTAGAACAGTCTAGGAAGATAATCACTGAGGTGTCTATGGTGACTCCAGCTGACTGATGGGTAGCCTCAACTAATGACACTCAGCCATCAACATACAGGTAGTTGACAATAATTATATTCCATCAGATAAAAATTACTAACAACTGATCATGAACAATATATATCTCATAAAATACAAATCTCATACAAATTATTAACATGTCAAAGTAGAGCATGATAATATACCATGTAGTCTATGAGGGAGGGAATTTTGGTTATTGTTTAGGAAGTCTTCATTTAGCCTAGTTGGGTCTGTTTTGGGAAGGAGCCGCGTCAACTCAACACTGATGACCTCCGGGATGGTGGTGTCCTCACTCGATAACTTATCTTGTCTGTACTTAAGGAAGCGTATCAAGCAAGTGTGTAGCTCAGGGTGGTTTCTTTCTAATCTTAGTGCCCTCTTGAGTGCCTTTAAGGAAACACAGAATAAAAATATTAAGTACTCGAGAGCTTCAAAGGAAAGAAAAATATACCGGCTAATAATAATAATGTTAAAATGTATCACAAGAATAAAAGTATAATCACATTGCTGCTGTTGTAAAATTATATTTATATCACATGAAAGTTAGTGAAGTAAAAATCTCATGACCTTAGACTTTTGTCCGCTACAATACTACATATTCTTACCTGTAACATGAGCAAGGGCTTTTCTTTTCGTAGATAGATTTCGAAGGCCATGAGGTGAGTGTGGATTTTGTTGGGTAAGAGTGTCTGGAGTGGCTTGAGGAAGTGTACAGCCTCCCCCAGTGGGTCAGTTGTCCACTCCAGCTTGCTAGGGTCAAGTTTCTCATTCTGCTTGTGATCTGGGACATCCTGGGATATGAAGGAAAGGTCAGTTATATGAGTATGACTAGCATATTAGTGACAGAATGACAACACTAACTCAACCATCATTGTTATTTATTTTTTTTATTGTCACTCTGAACTGAAACATAAGACAGACCAATTATCAAAAAAATAACCTACCGTGTTTCCGCCCCCAGATTTTGACTTGTGTTCTAATTTCCTCTCCTCTTTTCTTTTCACTTCAGCTTTGCTCTGTTCCAACTTCTTCGCCGCTTTACGCTGTTTAGATCTCAACTTCTTCAGTTCTGCCGGGCTGAGGTGCGCTGGGAATGAGAAACAGGAAAAAAATTAGTGCATATGCAGGAGATGATGACCTGTATTCTCTTCTTACATCATTGCACTGTCATTCAAAGGTATAATTTCAGCAGTGTACACTCGCAGTCCACAATCTCAAGCCCATCTGAGTTTAAAGCCAGAGATCTGAAGCAGACAGTATTAGCAACAACAGTCCACCCAAACCATCATGAGGCCACACACATTTTGAACCAATAGAGGCTCTGGGTGGGCTGTCGTCTAGAAACCACCCGCTCCAGATTTTGGACTTTGATATGTGGGTTGCGAGTGTACAGTTGGCCACAATATTCCCTGAACACATCTAGCGAGATACGGCAACCATATCTCGTTCGTTTCCTCCAGAGAGCAGTAAAATTTCATCATGAGTGAAGGGCTCAAAATGTATCACAAATGCTGATTGGTTGATTGGAAACCAGGTGAAAAGCTTCTATGTAGAGAATATTAAAGCCATTACTATTTTACTACTCTGGAGTAAATATG
Organism: Petrolisthes manimaculis; assembly: GCA_034508575.1. NCBI lineage: Eukaryota > Metazoa > Arthropoda > Malacostraca > Decapoda > Porcellanidae > Petrolisthes > Petrolisthes manimaculis. The sequence goes on along the minus strand of JAWZYT010001846.1, from coordinate 105,686 downwards.
TGCAATATAGTTGCTACATTTCGATAGATGTGTTCAGGGAATCCTGTGGCAAACTGTACATATTGTAGATTCCCTGCATATAGTTTGTGGATTTGGAAACATATTAGGAATGAAAGTGCTGTCACCAAAGGCATTAATATTAACTTTAGAACAAATTTGAGATTAATTCATAGATTTTTGCATTAATCGGTAAATTGAAGCCATAAAATATTGTACCAATATGCTCCAAACCATAATCTATATACTATAAACACTATCAGAAACACGAAATAAAAAATTAACCAAACGACAAATAATCTGAGATTTTCACAGCAGTGAGAACAGAAAACAAAATAAGGTAACCTTGCGTTAGTAGCCTGCTTCTAATCCACGCGACGCAGGTATGAAAAATATATATTGTAGCAAAATAAAACCTAGTCAGAAATCATCAGATAATATACACAGAGAGGCCAAGTATCCCTAGACATCTTCAGGTTCCTTTCCCTTCCCTTCATTCCTGGGTGTGTGGGGAAAGATGTTGGTTTAAGAAGAATGGCAGGTAGTGGGGTAAAGATAGCATCAGGAAGTGTGTGGGGGGGAGGGGGGGAAGGATTGTACAGGATTAGGAGGGGGGGAACTGGAAGGAGGGATGGATGGATGGAAGTAGGAAAAAGGAAGGGAGGTAATGAAGCAATAAGGGAAGGCAAAGAGGAAGAAAGAACCAACTGAATACTGATAAAAAAGCCCGCCAAAGTTATGCATCACTCAATTTTCATATCACCCTACTAATTATACATCTCATCCAAACAATTTCTCCATCACTGGGCAAATTATAATCCCATCATCACCACAACTCACGACTCTTATCTATGTATTGAAGGGGAAACTAACTCTTATTTATGTATGTATCTGTTTTTTGAAGGGTAAGGTAACTCTCTTGATGGTAAATTGGATGGCTAATGACAAACTCCACCAATCTGTGCCACGAAACAGGTCCCCTATTCATTGAAGCTGAGGTGGTCTGTTTCATGACACTGTTTGGAGGAATCAGTACCTCTCCATATAAATAACAATAAGAGAGTCTGTATTCCCTTAAATATTTATTCTACTCTTGAGATAACAACTGAAACATCATATATTTCTAATCTCCCTTGTGTGTGTGTGTGTGTGTGTGTGTGTGTGTGTGAAAAATAATATAATTCTAATTTCGAATATCTTATTACAAATGAAATGCTTAAAAAATGGGTTGTTAGTGTGTAAATTGTATATATTGTACGCTACTGACTCCTTCAAATTGTACCTGGGAATGTATTGCCTAATAATTATACAGTCACACTCAATAGTCCTGTAACACTTTTGACTGAAACAGTTTTTGTAAATGAATGGAAAGTATAACTGTTTGGACTCTTTCTTGTGTTGGTATGTCTGATGTAACCGATTCCTCATAACTATTCCAAGCTACAGGTCAACATTATTTTTGTTCGTATGGTCCTGTTTTCTAGTATACTTTGGAGGACTCACGGCGCTCCCATGTACAGTTGCCTCCAAAAATTGTATTAATTCCTTAAGATTCACACAAATTTCTCACTTTTCGTCACCCCAGGCAAAATTTTCGATCATGATTGTACTACCACTGTATTAAAATTATATAATATAAACATACACTGTGTTATTTAATGGCCAGAGGTTGAGTGGTTATGGAACTCTGGCGGGAGTAACAATCTTCTCCCTGGATGTTGAAAATAATATAAATAAATAAAATATATAAGGGTGTTCTTCCTTCACCTTAATTTTTAGAGATTGGAGTATGAGTGACAAGGAAGGAAGGAAAAAGATAAAGTATTTTGTGTAACACGGGATATGTCTTACATTTCAAAGGAGATACTGTGATTAAATAGGATGAAGGGGTATTGTGTGTGTATGTGAGAGAGATAGAGGATACTGTGATTTAATGAGAAGAAGGGTTATGGAGTGTGTGTGTGTGTGTGTGTGTTACATCCTTGCAATGCCAGCTAAGCGAGGGCATCTGGCAAAGCATATATATTCCATGACCTATATCGCTACGTTTCACAAGCGGTATAGGGCAGACAACGACTGACTGACTACTCTTGGACTGTCGCAACTCAATCAACCTTGACTCACACTACACACACTTTATTATATTATACTCTACATATATATATATATATATATATATATATATATATGTATATAAGTACACACAAGATTATATATATATATATACAATTTATATATACAGTATATTAAATGGAAAAAAAGAAGTAAATACAACCTTAAGAAAAATAATCACCGACACATGACAAGCCAAGCTGGAACTCAATTAACATAACACAGAGGGAACGTCTCCAACTTTGATGGCTGAGGTAAAGATATAAATACATTTCCTACTTGAATTCCCCTTTTGGAGAGGAAACTAACAATTTTACCCTGACTAACTTAACGATATATTACTACAACTAGTGGCAGACAGGCAGGGGAAGCCCAAACAAATATGGCTTCTTAGAGATCTATGATAATAATTATAGTCAACTTCCGTAGCAAATATATTCCTCCAAACAGGCACCAAACGAACTTGTCTCGGCTACATTAAGTTAAGTTTGGAGGGATTAGTAGCCTTCAATAATACCCCCTACGCCCCCTACCCCCACCCCCAACCCCCCTAGGGAACGCCAAAACGAACCAGTGGGCGGGAAAACCCCAAAACACACGTGGAATTTCCCGCGCAAAAATGAGAAAAGCGGATACAAACTCAATAATAATAATATCCTCGTATTTGTCAAGCAAGTTAATTATCTCCTATTTTTCCCTGTCAGTCACGCACACACACACACACAAACACACACACACACACACATTTGCTAGAAGGTCATATCAATAATAATTTTGGTTGGGTTTGGTTACGTCTGGTTAAAAATAAAAATTGACTACCAGTGGTTAATAATAATAATAATAATAGGTAAATAATATAATTGGGTTTGAACTATGTATGATGCAGAAATAAAAATAATAGTGTGTGTATGTGTTTTGTGTGTATGTGTGTGTGTGTGTGTGTGTGTGTGTGTGTGTGTGTGTGTGTGTGTGTGTGTGTGTGTGTGTGTGTGTGTGTGTGTGTGTGTGTGTGTGTGTGTGTGTGTGTGTGTGATAATGATATATACCCTTGTTGAACATTGCACCAGGCTTCCATCACTACAATTGGGGTCGAAGAAAAGATGAGAGTGAGGGAACAGGGGAAGATAAGGAGGAGGAGGAGGAAGATGAGAGTGAGGGAACAGGGGAAGATAAGGAGGAGTAAAAGAAGGAGGAGGAGGAGGAAGATGAGAGTGAAGGGGAACAGGGGAAGATAAGGAGAAGTCAATACCAGGATGAATAATGTTGAACTTAAATGGAAAGAGAAAAAAGAGAAGGAAGATATGGAAGAGGAGGAGAAATAGGAAAAGGAAGATATGGAAGGAGGAGGAGGATGAGAAATAAGATAAGGAAGATTTGGAAGAAGATAAGGAAGAAGAGAAGAAAAAGCAGACAAACAAGAGAAGGAAGATATGGAAGATGGGGAGGAGGAGAAACAAGATAAGGAAGAGGAGGAGGAGAAACAAGATAAGGAAGAGGAGGAGGAGAAACAAGATAAGGAAGAGGAGGAAAAGAAAAAGCAGAGAAGGAAGATATGGAGGAGAAGAAATATAAAAATAGATGATGATGATGATGATGGCAGAAGGGGAGAAGAAGAAGACATGATGTTTGGTAAGCCACAAGGATGTGTGTGTTTATGTATATATGTATGAATGTATGTATGAATGTATGTATGTATGGTCATCTTTTACTTCCTTTTCACACACACCACGAGGACAAAGATGGCTGCAGGGATGGGTTGGGTTGGGTGGGTTGGTTACGTGTGTGTGTGTGTGTGTGTGTGTGTGTAGGTTTGAAGGGCGAGGGAATATTTGAGTGGTAAGTAGGTGTGGCACATATGAAAAGTACTGTATATAATATAACCTAAACTCTCTTTGTAAAGGGGAACAGGCTTGGGGGGTTTGGGGGTGCGGGAATAGGGGGACCGGCTTGGGGGTAGGGGGGGTTGGGGGTGCGTGAATTGGGACAGGCTTGGGGGTGGGGTGAGGGAATTGGGGGACAGGCTGGGGGTTAAGGGGGTGAGGGAATTGGGGGACAGGCTGGGGGGTTGGGGGATGCAGGAATAGGGGGACAGGCTTGGGGGTAAGGGGGGATTAGGGGTGCGTGAATTGGGGGGTGCAGTAATTAGGGGACAGGCTGGCTTGGGGTGAGTAGAAAGCCTGTCCCCTGTTCCCGCACCCCCATGCCCCATATGAAGATGAACGTATATAATCTTATTTACATCCCACTATATTGTGTGAAAATTGGTTCATACCCTGACTTTAAAATAAAATGTCTTGTTTACAGACAGACAGACAAACGAACGAAGGCTATATAACCTTTCTCTCCTATACTTCATATTGGCGGTGGTAATAGAGAGAAAAGATAAGGAGAATAAAGATAAGAAGAGTAAAGATAAGAAGAGTAAATTATAACTTCTCTCCTACTTCATATTGGCAGTGGTAATAGAGTAAAGATAAGGAGAGTAATATATAACTTCTACTTCACATTGGCAGTGGTAATAGAGAAAAGATAAGGAGAGAAAAGATAAGAAGAGTAAATTATAATCCTCTCTTCTACTTCATATTGGGATAGGTAGAGTAAATAAAGTGTAGCCACCAATAAACCACACAACATTGAAGGTAATAATAAGCAGGTTGGTATGACAGTATGACAACCACTTGGCTTTATAACTTCCACCATGCAGTACACACACACACACACACACATAAACCTTCAGACACATACATACATACACACACACCTTCATACATATATACACACACACAAGACAAACACACACATACATATACACATACATACAACACATAAACACACACATACATATACACACACACACACATATACACACACATACAAACACCTACACACACATAAACATACATACACATACACACACCATCAGCTCGCCATCCATATATAATTTCAGTATCTCTGGGCACATCCAAGGTTACCTGAGTGGCCGCTAGAGGGAAAGAGGGGTGGGGATGGGGGGCACTGGGGGGAGGTGGGGGTTGGGTTGGATGAGTGCTGATGATTAATTACACGGGAGGACTGAATAAATGGTGGGGGAATGCACGGTGTACAGTCGGCGGCAAAAGTCCTGTCGCCTCACTTGCTTCACCGAGGCACGCGATGTTCAGACTCGAGATTATTAGGTGTAGAAAACGTGTGTATTTCTCGAGTCCATGAACACTCCCTGTCTTGGTGAATCAGGTGAGGCGACAGGACTTCTGACGCCGACTGTACAGTTTGCAAAAAAAGTGTCGTTACCATCCTTTTAATTAACAATGTGATGTAATGTTGGTAGGCCTAGGCGACTGGTGAGTGAGGTGTGATGTGAGTGTCTTATATACCTCCATCACCCTCTGTGTCCCTCACTGCCTCATGGACAACCAACCAAGCACAGATGACGTTTTTCTACCTAGTGCTATTTTTTCTGGGCATTTCACGGTTATTCCTGTTCTAAAATACTCAAACTCATTTCCTTATGTTTAATAATGAATAAATCTAATTCAGAATCAGCTAAACTTTTGATATAAAAATAAAGGGAATGCCTTGTGCTAAGTTGTCATTGCCTGGTCCGCGAGGCACAGCTGCTCAGACGGTGGAGTACCAACCCTGCCACGCTTACCCATGTTAAAATTAAAGTAAGGTGGTAATGAAACTTTTTTTTGTCGACTGTACAGCTGAAGGCATAAATTACGGTTCACTATACAGCAATGGCAGGGTTTGTTGACAGGAAGGGTAAAGGGTATAGTGTGTGTGTGTGTGTGTGTGTGTATTCGGCTCTCCATCCATCCTTACAAACAAGGTTAGTGAGAGATATGAGTACCTATACATAAGGGTAATAATAGGTAGGTAGGGGATGGTAATAACTGCTATGGTAATGTGGATGTTGCAGAATAGTAGATTAATAACATAACCAGCCCACGTCACGAGGTTGAGTACTGAGGCAAAAAAAGGGTTATTAGGTTATCTAGTCACAACATATACATATATATACAGTACACAGGTCACATACATACAGTTGGCTCCACTTCCGTGTTTCATCCCTCGCGTTGCCAATGTTGGGCCAGTCAGAAATTTGAATTCCTATCCACAAGTTAACATATTCGAAACATTCATATTTCAGAGTGAAAGATATGAATGTTTTGAATATTTTAACTTGTGAGGGGAGAAACGCGGGAGTGAAGCTAACTGTACATACATACATACATACATCAACAACTACACCCTGCAACCCCCCTAAACCGCCCCCAAGCCTGTCCCCCCTATTCCCGCACCCCCTTAAAAGATTCAGTAGCTCCAATTCACTAACATCACGAGAGAGAGAGAGAGAGAGAGAGAGAGAGAGAGTTAGTTAGTCAGTTTGGTGGTGTTATTTCAAGGTGAGACTGTGTGTGTGTGTGTGTGTGTGTGTTGGGAAGAGTCCGTCCAGATTCCATGCACCAGATTACACTAAGATGAGTCAGGACAATTTCAAATGCCTCGTCGTAAAGTTAATAGTAGCTGTGTGTGTGTGTGTGTGTGTGTATTTTTTTCGTGGGTTTGTGTGTGTGTGTATATTTTTTCGTGGGTTTGTGTGCGTGTGTGTATATTTTTTGTGTGGTTTAGCGTGCCTGTGTGTGTGTGTGTGTGTGTGTGTGTGTGTGTGTGTGTGTGTGTGTATTTTTTCGTGGTTTTGTGCGTAATTTTGTTCGTGGTTTTGTGTGTGTTATTTTAGTGGTTTTGTGTGTGTGTGTGTGTGTGTGTGTGTGTCCATGGGCAGAGGTCATGTCTTACACACCAAGTCAACAACCTCTGCTAAATGAGTGGCGTGTGTATGTGTGTGTATATATAGATATGACGTGTGTATGTGTGTGTATATATAGATGTGACGTGTGTATGTGTGTGTGTATGTATTTATGTCTGTATTTGTGTATGTATGTGATATGATCTATGTATGTATGTGATGTGACCTATGTATGTATATATGTATATGTATGTATATATGTATGTATGTATATATATATATATATATATATATATATATATATATATATATATATATATATATATATATATATATATGTGTGTGTGTATATATATGTATATGTATGTGTATGTATGTATGTATGTATGTATGTATATATGTGTGTGTATGTATGTATGTTCAGGCGCGTGTCAAGGGGAAAACCCGACCGGACTGACTACTACTACTACTATTACTACTTACTAGCCGTCTGACCTATCCACCCATGCACCCCACGTCACCCCACCAACCTACCCATCCACCAACCCACCCCACACCACTCCACACACCGCCCCACCTATCTACCCCTTTCCTTCACTCCACCTACCCACCAACCCACCTACTCCACCCTCCCATTCCTCCACCAGCACTTGCCCTACACCAATGCCACAAGGTGAACTCCAACACAACGATGGCATTTCCTGGCCCTGGGGATCAAAGGGGGAAAGAAGGAAGTACAGTGTTGGTAAATCTGGAACAAATGATTCCTCCAAACTACTGAGTTATTCCCGCACCCTCCCTAACCCCCCCACCCCCAAGCCTGTCCCCTACTGCTGCACTCTTCCTAACCTCCCCTAGCCTGTCCCCCTACTCCTGCACCCCCCCAAGCCTGTCCCCCTATTCCTGCACCCTTCCTAGCCCCCCTAAGCCTGTCCCCTACTCCTGCACCCCCCCAAGCCTGTCCCCCTATTCCCGCACCCCCTCTAACCCCCCAAAGCCTGTCCCATACTCCCGCACCTCCCCAAACCTGTCTCCCTATTCCCGCACCCCCTCTAACCCCCCCAAGCCTGTCCCCTACTCCCGCACCCCCCCAAACCTGTCCCCTACTCCCGCACCCTCAAAAACTCCAAGCTACAGAAATAAGACAACACCAATATTTTTGTTTGTTCATCTTCTGGTCGTGTTTCCTTCATGTCATACTTTAGAGGAATCAACAAGGCACTCACTCCAATGTAACAAAAGTGAATTCATTACCACCTTAAGGGGGGAGTATACTTTTGGTACATTGGAGTGCCTTGATTCCTCCAAAGTATGCCAGGAAACA
>JAWZYT010001846.1:80000-95000 GCA_034508575.1 Petrolisthes manimaculis | reverse complement strand
TGGTCACTACGAGCTCTAAGCTCATTCCGGGAGGGTAACAGTTGGTGAGCACGTGTACAATACGTGATCAAGACCAGGTGAAACACATACACAGCCCCATCCCCAACACATACAGCGACCCATCCCCAATACACACAGAGACCCATCCCCAACACAAACACACAGAAAACCCATTCTCAACACACACAGGACACATCCCCAACACACACACACAGAGCCCCACCCCCAACACACACACACACAAATGTCATGCCATCCCATCCCCAAACATTGCCTCCTCCACACTATTTCCCCCTCTGAGTCTAACCTGCCAACACACAAAAACAAAACAGCCAAGGTATGTGCTGTCATGCATCACAAAACCACAACATGCCAGTCCACAGGAAGTGTGTGTTTACGTAAGTGTATCTGCCTGCCTGCCTGTGTGTCTGTGTGTGTGTGTGTGTGTGTGTGTGTGTTGGTGCATAAAATTAAGTGCTCATATTAGCGTCACTTGACACGTTTTACGCTTTACGATGCCGACAAGTATGTAATGACTTTTTTATGGGTTGTGTGTGTGTGTGTGTATGTGTGTGTCGGGGATGGGGATCTCTCTGTGTGTGTAACTCTTTATTTGTACAATGAATGATTTGCCGTGTCACATTCACACACACAAACACTAATAAACAGAACTCTAAAAGAACACACACACACACACACACACACAGCTACAATACAAACAGATATGATACTCCCTCCTACTATACACAAATCTGTTTTTATATATATATTTTTATAGATTAACTAATTATTAAACTAGTGGGGCCACATGCATTGTCTGTCTATTGATTAGGTTGGTTGGTTGGTAGTGCAAATAATAATAATAACATAAGGTGAGGGTAAGTAAGTAAGTGACTGTGTAGATATAGATGGAGAAAGGAGTGAGTGAGTGAGAGAGTGAATGCATAATACTAAATTGAAGTTTATACTGTAGTCTTTTCACGCGTTGACATTTTAATGGTTGATTTAACTTTGGTATGGGGTGGATGGTTTTGTGTGTCTGGGTGTCTGTCGTTTGTGTGTGTGTGGGGGGGGGAAGGTTTTGTGTCTGTCTGTCGTTTATGTGTGTGTGTTGTTGTTGTTGTGTGTCTGTGTGTGTGTGTAGCAATGCTGTTTGATTCCATAGTAGGCTTGTCCTATCTCTATCCCTATCTCTCTCTCTCTTTAAAAGAAGTAGGTATGGAGGAAGAAACGAGGCCGTGAAAAGGATGACACACACACACACACAGAGTGAGAGAGAGAGAGAGAGAGAGAGAGAGAGAGAGAGAGAGAGAGAGAGAGAGAGAGAGACGGACGGATATATAAGGATGTAAGCTTTGAATGATGAGGTAAGGAAGGAAGGAAGGATGTGTTGCAAGTTGACCAACAACAACAACAACAACATCTTCAACTCTGTGGTGTCTGTGGTTTAGTAACGAAGTGCTTCCTACGACACAGGTGCATATGTGTGTGTGTGTGTGTGTGTGTGTGTGTGTGTGTGTGTGTGTGTGTGTGTGTGATGGAGGCTATAGGTCGTATTATATATGTAGGGCATGAGTCGTCGGTTGTGTGGGTTAGGATTCACACACACACACACACACACACACACACACACACACACACACACACACACACACACACACACACACACACACACACACACACACACACACACACACACACACACACACACAGGAAACACACACGGGTGCTGATTGTACTGTAGTGTCAGGGGTACATCAATGGTTGTCATATTCAGATCCGCTTCCCACCACTACTACTATTACTACTACTACCACCACTACTACCATTACTACTATTATTACCACCACCACCACTGTCACCATTACCACTACCACCACCACTACCACTGTCACCAACATCTCTACTAACACAACCATCAACGTGTGTGTGTGTGTGTGTGTGTGTGTGTGTAGACAGACATACTCACAGGTACAGACAACACAACCCCAATCACACACACACGCACACAGAAATCTAACCAACCCATTACATAACCGACCTGCCACATCCTGGACACACACACACACACACACACACACACACACACACACACACACACACACACACACACACCAACCAAAAATGCACTACAAAACCAGAACAAACATCAGAGTAACTTCCCAATCTCCATTCAAACACACACACAAACAAACACAAAGAAACAAACAAAAAACAAACAAGAAACAAACAAGTAATTAAAACACCACTACATTATCTTCTACTATGTCAAGCCCTAATTATTTAACATTCCATAATAATAATAATAATAATAAAAAACAACATGCTTTTTATACACACCTTTTTTTTTATATACTATTATTTACATATTATTTACACACTTTTTTTATTTATTTTTTTATTATAGAGTACACGTTACGTTCCACGGTGCGTGTTACGTGTCCATTCCATTGTTTTGGTGTATAAGAATAATAATGGTTATGTAACGTAGATGGAGATAGATAGGTTTCATTCATTTCCGCCCCTCAGTGACCTCATCAAAAAGAAGGGCTTGCAGAAATGGTCTGGATAAGTGTGTTGTTGTTGTTGATGATGTGTTTGTGTTGTTGTTGGTTTGAAGAGTATAGTACAATTGTTGGGTTGTAGTCGTAACATAATAATATCATCACACACCAACTACCATCTATATAATTATCTAAATGAAGAGAGATTGTTTGTGTGTCATGCTATACAAATTGTCATGTGACCACCTACACCGCCAGGAATTCACACACGGAAAGTGCACATACACGAGTGGGGACAGAGGATATTTTCGTCACAAAAAACACCCCACTAATTATTTAATTACACATATTTAAATTTTATCGTACGTCTGGCAACCAACTCTGTTTGTTTACATTCCACGCTCAGGCACGCTGCCACTGCTGGGAAGGAAAAAATATCGTACCGTGTGTAGCACGGGCTTATGGTCTAGTTACTAACTACCAAGGATAATAGACTATAAAGGATAGTCCACTAGACACTTGTTTTCCCACACTGCACCGCGGTAGTGACGTCACACATGTAAACAAACCTGGCCTGGAGCACAGACTGTCACTAGTCCAATTTAAAATGTACGTGAAACGTGAGTGTCTATGGCATATTATGGGTGTATGTGCTGTGTACAATTTCAATAATGGCAGTAGACATGAAAAAAGAGACTGGGTAAAGCTCTATCAGTTCCTAAGAGACCAAGAGAAAGCCAAAATATTGATATCGTCGTGCTAACGTGAGGGCAAATCTAATGGTGAATTGGTCCGAGTATGCTCTCTACACTTTAAAACAACAACAGATTACGTCCCAAGAGATGCTTTGAACAATCAACGATGTAATGAATCTCCAAAGATCATCAGAATATTGCAACCTTCAACTGTACCGACTCTGCACCTTCCAAATTCTAATTGAGAACCAGGTATGTTGTGATCTATCAAAGGCCTAACTTATTGTTATTGTATCATTACACCCTCAGCTATTTACCTATACTGTACATATTTCAAACTTCACCCCATCTTATGATACTTTACTGTACAGTATGTAGGTTAGGCCAGGCCAAGTCTACCTAATTCTGATAGAAATGTAGCCCAATACTGACAGCATCTTTCTTCTAGTGATAACTTTGAAATATCTAAGTAAGCTATAGTCTTTTAATGCTCTATAACCAACAATTTTTCTTCTCCATTATTGTTTGGGGAGTAAGGTGGGGTATATTTAAAAACTAAAGTATTTGTGGTAGATCTAATACATTAAAACTCATTCAATGGCCTAATGTAGGTTACAGTAGTAGGAAATAGTGGTAGAAAATTAGTAGTATTTCTAATGTGGATATTTGGTCTGTATAAATTATGCAATCATGATTTTTCCCATGGATTTTGATTAGGTTTGAAGCTGTATCATTCATTTCATTTTCAGCTGGTATGGAGGCTAACCAAGAAATACTACTCAGCAGACGTAGACGGCTACTGGTACCAGAGTACTTCAAGAGGGTCTGCTCGATGAAAGAAATGGTGAGAATTTTGATTTCTTCATAAAAATGGCTGAGTATAGTACATAATATTAGATGGTATCAGACCTACCCTGTACTTCAATGTTTCACAATATGGTATATTTAGAGTAGGGCTGGATAATGGATTTATGAAAATCATGGAAAGGCAACCTTTATATATTCTTTTCTTTTGTATATACTGTACAGTATATGCAAACAAGTGCCATGTGATTATGTGCCTCTAACATCAATTCCTTCACAGATAATGCACCAGAAATGGAACTAGATGCTGCTATTGCTCAAGCACAAGAAGATACCAGAGGTGATGCACATGAAACACAAGAGGGTCTGCTCAATGACGGAAATATTTAATATATACAGTATAATGATCATGCTTCTCTCTTTCATATGCTCTTCCACTCTGTTCTGCCATCTAAATGGAGGTCTGCCTCTAACACCAGATGCTACAACTTCACTTCCATACACCTTCTTTACAAACTACTCACTTTTCATTCTCTGAAATTAATAAATATAGTAAAGTAACTGAAAATGTGTTGTTTTCATAAACCTTTACAATTCTGCTAATACTATAATAAATGCATATATAATGAAAGGACCCATACAAATATATTTATGTTGACGGAAGTTGGGATAAAAAAGCCAACACAAAGAGTGTCCAAGATAAGTCCGGGAGAAGGTAAGAGTTAACAGTAATAAATTTTACATCACTTAACTAATAACACATTGATAATCTTAATTTCCCGTCACAATATAGTTTTGCTATATATATATATAACAATGTTTTATAATTGTATAGTGACAGAAATTAATTTTATTTTTACAATTTCCAAACCTGTGCAATTCCGAAGTGATTATATTCATGGACTGACTGTGATACTACAGTATTATGTAAATTCTAATAGCAATATAGTTTTTCTTTATATATATAACAATGATATATATATTTTTGATAAAATTAACATTAGATTATAGATTTTCTAGAAAATATGCAATTCCACTGTGAATATGCTCATGGACTGATTGTGTTATTATTTCATTATTATGTATTCATCTTTCTAATAATTATTTTTCTACTTTTGAAAATAATTTGAGGTGGAGTTGAACAATTTATAAGTGAATGGTACATTCTTCTGACTTAATTAGTTTTTTTTTCGGACCTATTCATGGCAATTTTCGGAAGTGGGGCAGTTGGAAATACTAAAATAGGTATTATTAAACACAACCTATTGTCAGTCTAAATCAAGATCCTATTATCAATGCTATATAGCAGCCAATACCAAGTACATTGGTACATCACTGTAGACCTATTTCTGGCGAGTATAGTATACGACACACGGTCACACACCAGTGGCCAGTGGTAGAGATCATTCCTGGCTTCACTCAATATCTATTGATGACAACACACTACAAATACATTTACTTTAAGTTATAATGATCAATTTTAATTGTGTGGAGTACAAAGACACCAAAGATTAGTAATTATTGTACAAATATGGGTTTAGAGATGCGAACGCCGTCGACGATATCAATCTTGGTCGTGAAAGGCCTCCAGTTTTATAGTCCATTATTCTATTTCAACAACTACTGTCGAGTTCTACAATTGCCATTATATCAGTATGCTTCTTATATTTATAACCTACCAAGGTGCAACTACCAAGAAACTCATTATTTCGATTAATATCAGCTGATATAATCTTTATGCCTCATACTTTCCCTAGTAAGCGGGCAAGGTTTGTGCTCCAGCTAGCGACTGAGCCTCCCGTGACGTCACGGATATCTACGACGTCATCACTGTGACGTTGCAGTGGACTATCCTTTATAGTCTATCATCCTTGCTAACTACTACTACTACTACTACTACTCTTACTCCCACTACCACCATGACCATACCACTACTATACCTACTACAACTACTACTACCACCACTTCCACCACACCCACTCTCCTACCACTACCACCACCACACCCACCTACTACTACCACTACCACCCACTAACATCATACTATCACCCATAATGTCCTTCGATATACGGTTTAATTTTTTTCGAGTCCATATATTTTACATAAACAATTCATCACCACGAGGACACTGCTTTTGTGTGTGTGTGTGTGTGTGTGTGTGTGTGTGTGGGTGAGATGTACAGTAAAGATAGATTTGTTAGACTGATACACCCTTTCACCCGCCTGTATAATGTGTGTGTGTGTATGTGTGTGTGTGTGTGTGTGTGTGTGTGTGTGTGTGTGTGTGTTGTTGTTGTTGTTGTGACAGATTCAGTTCATTTCAATTTTGCATTTACAACAGTGACAGACATACAAACATACCGGTACATATATACATACATACATACAGACACAATCAAAACAACCCCCCCCCAAAAAAAAAAAAGATAAAAAAAAAAATAATAATAATAATAATAATCCCAAGTACAAAATTCAAATAAACATTTAATTTACCAAAACCAAAAAACAGGACTCCCTTAATTAAGTACTATAATAATAATAATAATAATAATAATAATAATAATAATAATAATAATAATAATAATAATAATAGTAATAATAATAATAGTAATAATAATAATAGTAATAATAATAATAATAGTAATAATAATATAGTAATAATAATAATAATAGTAATAATAATAATAATAGTAATAATAATAATAACCTTTGATAATTGTTTGTTTTTCAAAATAATGTGATAAGAATTATATTATATTGTTTTGAAAGCGGAAGTGTCTGTGTGTGTGTGTGTGTGTGTAAATTCTTTGCATATATTTGGAGTATCCGTATTTGTGTGTGGCCTTGATACGATTAGCATGAAATTTGATTTTTGGTGTGTGTGTGTGTGTGTAGTGGGGTTTATGTGAGAGGGAGAGAATGTTCGTGTGTGTGTGTGTGTGTGTGTGTGTGTGTGTTTGGGTGTGTAGGTTTAGGTTGGTAGGTATAGTATAGGCAGTGGTTCCCAAACTGGGGGCCATAATCTGAGGCTATGCATAAATAAAACCAAAGGAGTTTAGCGGGTTGGTAGCCAGTGGAGGGAACTTACAGGTTCAGTGCAGGTTTGTGCAATGCCTTGCTGCCAGACACATGAGTAATACATCCTTTTTTATATGATTCTGTGTTCTTGACATAAAACAAGACATGGGGATGTATTAGGGAAGCAAGATAATTTTAACTCAACATAATTCTAATCTAAGGCTTCCTAAGCTGTGTATTCTGTATGATAACCTGGTCTTGAATCTTACGTATCAGCAAGGATGTTCATATTATTCAGTTAACGGGTTATGATTGTGTGGGGGGGGACCATGGACATGGATCATGTATGAAAAGTGGGTAACGACCAGAAAAAGTTTGGGAACCACTGGACTATAGAGGGAGAGACAGGAAAATCAAACTGGGGCAAACTATCCCGGATGTACTTGACCTCCCTCACCCTCCTTATACACCCCCCCCCCCCCTAACCCCATCCCACTCTTTATTCTCTCTCTCTCTCTCTCTCTCTTTCTCTCTCTCTCTCTCTCTCTCTCTCTCTCTCTCTCTCTCTCGAACTGCAGAATCTCCATGATATGCCTTTTAGTAAACTGCACACACACACACACACTCTCTCTCTCTCTCTCGAACTGCAGAAAATCCATGAAATGCCTTTTAGTTAACTACACACACACACACACACACACACACACACACACACACACACACACACACACACACACACACACACACACACACACACATACACACACACACACAACCCAGAGCTGCAAGCAAAAGAAACTATTTCACACAATATACGCACGACTTAACACCAACACTCACTCCATCATACAGACAAACAGACACACACAGACAAGACAAGACAACACAGTCCTCACCACCTTCATAACAATACACACACACACATACTCATTCTACATACACTCCTTATTTTATATACAAACACTTTCCACATACACACGTGCAATCCTTCCAGTCCACTACAAAATCTTGGCCAATTTTACACCCTCATTCTAAATATATATATAAATATATATATATATATATATATATATATATATATATATATATATATATATATATATATATATATATATATATATATATATATATATAGAGAGAGAGAGAGAGAGAGAGAGAGAGAGAGAGAGAGAGGTTTGTATGTGTATGTTTTTATTACATCACCCAACACCCACACTCACCGGCATAGCACTGTCTTGTATCTGTCTCAACTGTACAAGAAATTCATTACCCACTTGTTTGGAGTTGTGTGTGTGTGTGTGTGCGTACTTTGAGTTTTTATAGTTCAAGTACAATTCTTTCGTCTTTGGTGATTACGTATATGATTACTTTTTATGGGACCCTTCCCACGACACAACACAGACCTCCACATCTTGTTACTACCCCTATACACACACACACACACACACATCTTGTTACTATCCTTCCCTTCCCTCCCTACACACACACACACACACACACACACACACACACACACACACACACACACACACACACACACACACACACACACACGCGTTACTATCCCTCCCTCGCTTCCTACACACACACACACATACTACCTAGAAAATACAAGACATACTATGAGCAACATGTTTTTAAAAACGACCTTTACATTGTCTCACGTGAAGCCAGCCAAGCCAAGTAACTCTCCAACCATGCAGTGAAAGAATGAATGAATGAATGAACAGCATGAACAACAATATGAACAATGATAATATGAACAATGTGGGGTGGGGAGGGTAGGTAGGTAGGAGAAAGGGTAGAAGCAAGCAAGCAAGCAGGCAAACAAACAAACAATTAAGCAAGCAGACACACTAACAAACAAACAAACAAACAATTAAGCAAGCAGACGCACATAAACAATTAAGTCAGGAAGCACGTTTTTTGTTTACGAAATTGGACGTGTTGTTATGGCTACCTTTCACTATTTGTATTGATTTATTTATTTATTTGAGTCTTGAGTGAGTGGTGTTTCCCTTCTCCCATCTACTGTTGTTTTCCTTCTCATCTACTGTTGTTTTCCTTCTCATTTACTGTTGTTTTCCTTCTCATCTACTGTTGTTTTCCTTCTACCATCTACTGTTGTTTTCCTTCTCATCTACTGTTGTTTTCCTTCTCATCTACTGTTGTTTTCCTTCTCATTTACTGTTGTTTTCCTTCTCATCTACTGTTGTTTTCCTTCTACCATCTACTGTTGTTTTCCTTCTCATCTACTGTTGTTTTCCTTCTCATCTACTGTTGTTTTCCTACTCATCTACTGTTGTTTTCCTTCTCACCTACTGTTGTTTTCCTTCTCATTTACTGTTGTTTTCCTTCTCATCTACTGTTGTTTTCCTTCTACCATCTACTGTTGTTTTCCTTCTCATCTACTGTTGTTTTCCTTCTACCATCTACTGTTGTTTTCCTTCTCATCTACTGTTATTTTCCTTCTCATCTACTGTTATTTTCCTTCTCATCTACTGTTGTTTTCCTTCTCATCTACTGTTGTTTTCCTTCTCATCTACTGTTGTTTTCCTTCTATTATCTACTGTTATTTTCCTTCTCATCTACTGTTGTTTTCCTTCTCATCTACTGTTGTTTTCCTTCTCCCATCTACTGTTGTTTTCCTTCTCATATTTACTGTAGATGGGAGAAGGAAAACAACAGTAGATGGTAGAAGGAAAACAACACACAGACTCAGCCTCTCAAATAAATAAATAAATCCATACAAATAGTGAAAGGTATTCATAACAACACGTACAATTTCGTAAACAAAAAACGTGCTTCCTGGCTTAATTGTTTGTGTGTCTGCTTGCTTAATTATTTGTTTGATTCATCTACTACTGGTGTTTTCCTTCTCTTATCTGTATACTGTAGTTAGTAGGTTGCTTGCAATTAATAAAAGGCGAATTTCACGAATATAAATAAAAATATGTGTGAGTTACACACTTTAAGAATGACTAGAAGAAATATATAATTTTAAAGAGTAGGTCGTTGTCAAGAACACGTTTGTAGTCTATTATTATTTACTAGGTAGCTTTTGTGTGTGTGTGTGTGTGTGTGTAAAAATCAACCCTTCAGCCACAAAATCGAAGCATGCTGGAGTAAAAAGAAAAAGGAGGAGAGGGGAAATGGGAAAGGATATGAGGAGGAGGAGGGGAGGAAGAGGAGTAAGAAGAGAATGAAGTCGGAGGAGGAAGAGAAGTAGAACAGAAAGTCAAAGGAGGAGGAGGAGGAGGAGGAGGAGGAAGAAGAAGATGAGGTGGGAGAAGGGATGTGTGTGTCGAGGAGAGGTAAATAATACAAGTAGGAAGGAAGGTAGCCAGCGGCAAGGTGATCCACTAATTCCCTTCCTCGTCCACATCAACAATATCATCATCATCCTAGTAGTAGTAGTAGTAGTAGTAGTAGTAGTAGTAGTAGTAGTAGTAGTAGTAGTAGTAGTAGTAGTAGTGGTGGTGGTGGTGGTGGTAGTAGTAATAGTGGTAGTAGTAGTAGTAATTGTAGTAGTAGTAATTGTAGTAGTAGTAATTGTAGTAGTAGTAGTATTTGTATTAGTAGTAGTATTTGTATTAGTAGTATTTGTATTAGTAGTAGTATTTGTATTAGTAGTAGTATTTGTATTAATAGTAGTATTTGTATTAGTAGTGGTAATATTAGTCGTATTAGTAGTAGTGGTAATAGTAGTAGTAGTAGTAGTATTTTCTCTCATCATCGTCTTTTTTTTTTCTATTTTCTTTAATCTTCCACTTTTTTATTTATTTCCACAACCACTACCACTCCCCCCCCCACCACACACACACACACACCCTGTTTCAGTTCAACTTTTTTATCTGACCATCTTCCCTCGGGTTGCATCTTAGATTCTTTTGTTCACATACTCCTGGATACAAAGGAAGGTCTTACGGATATATAGATACATACGTAGATAAATAACAGATAAGATGGTTGATAATAGATAGATAGATACTGGTATATAAGTTAATTGATGAGATAGATAGATATGTAGATAACGAGATATAGATAAATAAATACACAGATAGATAAATTGGAGGATGCAAAGTTAGTTTCTGAGATACCTGCAGCGACCGGACACACACACACAAGCACAACTACACCCACACAAAAGTCCCCATCCATCTACAACACACACAACCACAACACAACACACACAACAACAGCACACAACACAATACAACAACACACAAGCACAATTCCACCCACACACAAAAACCCCCATCCACCCACACACCCACCCACCCACAAACACAAATTGCGTCCCCTCCTGTCCTCTCTTCTCTTCTCCCTGCCCCCCTCCCCTCCCTTTATCCCCCCCAACCACCCCCCACTAGATACCAGGACAGGAAAAACCAAGGTCATCTCATCCTGTGTGTGTGTGTTGGGGTAAATCTGGAGCAACTGATTCCTCCTCGCTATTCAAAGCAACAACAATCAGCATGCACTATTTTTGCTAATTCTATTTTTGCTATTCCTGTTGTTTCCTGGTATACTTTAGAGGAATCATAGGTGTTCTAATATTCCTAACTGTAATGTATATAATTCTTTTTTGTTATGAACACAAATAATGGTGTTGTTCTGTTGTTGCTTGAAATATAGTTTGGAGGATTCAGTTGCTCCAGAATTACCAACACAAAACTAAACATCCCCCTTAATTAAGTACCCAATTGGATGTTGGTGAATCCTACAAACATTGCCACGAAACATTATTTATATGGAAGGATCTTGTTTCGTGGCATAGTCTGGAGGAATCACAAGCCTCCAATTATCGTTTATGATCACAGGGTCTTAATTCCGAAAGCACGTCGCTGAAATAAATTAGTTTTGTCTCATCTACGCAGTGTGTGTGTGTGTGTGTGTGTGTGTGTGTGTGTGTGTGTGTGTGTGTGTGTGTGTGTGTGTGTGTGTGTGTGTGTGTGTGTGTGTGTGTGTGTCTGTTACCTGTAGTAATGTGGGTAATACTTTAAGGGTTTTGGCACTCCTTCGACCCCTGCCAATCCCTTTCAGATCTTCAAATGTCCCTTTTTTTTATTCTATTTCCTTCCTGCCTGCTGTTTCACCTTTCTATCACCTTCTCCTGGCGCTATATGACCTCGTTGTAGCGGTGCCACATACCATTCAATTAATCTCCATTCCTGACATAAACCGTCTGGTGTAAACCGAGACAAAACTCAAAAGGGAAGACAATACCTGTATGTATGTCAAAGTTTGAATGTTCACACGGTATTGATGGTGCCATGATTATTAGGCAGCGAAAATAATACAAGAATCTATATAATACAGTGCAATAATAAAAATAATAATGATAATAAAAATAATAATAATAGTAATAATAATAATGATAATAAAAATAATAATAACAAAAGCAACAATAATAATAATAATTTCACTATAATAAACATACGACTACGACTACTAGAAATAATAATAATAATAATAATAATAAATCCAGTACAACACACATGCACTGCAAAAAAACATCAATAAGAAAGATCAATATTTGTAGAGAATGATGGTTGGGGCAGTGAACTGTTGACTTAACTCTTTAACAAACACTTTAAAGAAACCCTGTCATGTAGTTAGAGGGTAAACGAGTCCTTCAAACATTGCCACGAAACACACACTCACACATATATAGAGAATTAAGCTTGTTTCATGGCACAGTCAGGATGAATCAGAAGGAATCACAAGCCTCCAATTTCTCACACACAATCATCACAGGGTGTTTAAAGTGACAAACAGCATCACTAAGGTATCATCCAAACACACTACAATATAATATACAATAAACATCACTAGGCTTATATATATGACACACTGAAGGGTAGCAATCAGTGTGTGTGAAAGTGTGTTTGTTGTCGCCTCAATTTACATATTTATAGAGGGTGATAATAATATTGTGTTGTTCTTTGGGGTGAATTGGTGTTGATGGAAAATGGGTGATAAATGAGTCCTTCAAATATTGCCCCGAAACAGCACCTATATGGAAGGAACTTGTTTCGTGGCATGGTCAGGAGGAATCAGCAGAAGTCTGGATACAATTCTCATACACGATCACAGGGAGGGTCCTTAAATTATTCCTCCAGAGTATGTCATGCAACACGTTACCTTAATATATCACTACTAGATAATCGTGTTTTGTAGCAAAGTTTGGAGGAGTTGGTAGGACTTAAATTAACCCCATTTAACTTTCACGTGGCCTATACAACCCATAATAAAACACAGGCAGGATGGGAGGCAGGGAGGTGACTGGTTAGTGGTTAGTGTTCTGGACTCGTGTAAACTATAGGTCGGGAGATCGATTCCTCTCAGGTGAGTGACTGAGAATATTAATTTACTCTTCCGATCTCTCTCTCTCTCTCTCTCTCTCTCTCTCTCTCTCTCTCTCTCTCTCTCTCTCTCTCTCTGTGTGTGTGTGTGTGTGTGTGTGTGTGTGTGTGTGTGTGTGTGTGTGTGTGTGTGTGTGTGTGTGTGTGTGTGTGTGTGTGTGTGTGTGTGTGTGTGTGTGTGTGTGTGTGTGTGTGTGTGTGTGTGTGTGTGTGTGTGTGTGTGTGTGTGTGTGTGTGTGTGTGTGTGTGTGTGTGTGTGTGTGTGTGTGTGTGTGTGTGTGTGTGTGTGTGTGTGTGTGTGTGTGTGTGTGTGTGTGTGTGTGTGTGTGTGTGTGTGTGTGTGTGTGTGTGTGTGTGTGTGTGTGTGTGTGTGTGTGTGTGTGTGTGTGTGTGTGTGTGTGTGTGTGTGTGTGTGTGTGTGTGTGTGTGTGTGTGTGTGTGTGTGTGTGTGTGTGTGTGTGTGTGTGTGTGTGTGTGTGTGTGTGTGTGTGTGTGTGTGTGTGTGTGTGTGTGTGTGTGTGTGTGTGTGTGTGTGTGTGTGTGTGTGTGTGTGTGTGTGTGTGTGTGTGTGTGTGTGTGTGTGTGTGTGTGTGTGTGTGTGTGTGTGTGTGTGTGTGTGTGTGTGTGTGTGTGTGTGTGTGTGTGTGTGTGTGTGTGTGTGTGTGTGTGTGTGTGTGTGTGTGTGTGTGTGTGTGTGTGTGTGTGTGTGTGTGTGTGTGTGTGTGTGTGTGTGTGTGTGTGTGTGTGTGTGTGTGTGTGTGTGTGTGTGTGTGTGTGTGTGTGTGTGTGTGTGTGTGTGTGTGTGTGTGTGTGTGTGTGTGTGTGTGTGTGTGTGTGTGTGTGTGTGTGTGTGTGTGTGTGTGTGTGTGTGTGTGTGTGTGTGTGTGTGTGTGTGTGTGTGTGTGTGTGTGTGTGTGTGTGTGTGTGTGTGTGTGTGTGTGTGTGTGTGTGTGTGTGTGTGTGTGTGTGTGTGTGTGTGTGTGTGTGTGTGTGTGTGTGTGTGTGTGTGTGTGTGTGTGTGTGTGTGTGTGTGTGTGTGTGTGTGTGTGTGTGTGTGTGTGTGTGTGTAGCAGTTGACTTGGGCCACGGTAACGGGTTTGATGAAGCCTATGTCCAGTGTCGGAACATTGAAGAAAACTCACTCACTCACTCTCACTCTCTCATCTGTGTGTGTGAGTGTGTGTGTGTGTGTGTGTGGAACTATTTACTATAACTGTCTATACCTCTATGTGGTAAAAGAAATTGATGGGCGATATTTACAATTTTTTCTTCTAACTGTACATGCGTGATCTTTAGCCTCGGTAAACCACAAGTCCTTCTGTGTGTGTGTGTGTGTGTGTGTGTGTGTGTAGAACTAAGATATCAACTGACTGTGTGTGCGTGTGTGTGTGTGTAAAACTAAGATATAAACTGACTCTCTTTCTCTCTCTGTGTGTGTGTGTGTGTGTGTGTGTGTGTGTGTGTGTGTGTGTGTGTGTGTGTGTAAGACTAAGATATAAACTGACTCTCTTTCTGTGTGTGTGTGTGTGTGCGTGTGTGTGTGTGTGCGTGTAATGGGTAGCCGCTCCCCACACCGTTATATTCCCAGTTGTTACAGTGTGTGGGTGAATT
>JAWZYT010001846.1:67500-72500 GCA_034508575.1 Petrolisthes manimaculis | reverse complement strand
TAGACTGGAGGGAAGGCGAAGGATAAACACAATAGATATATAGTACCACCACAACAAACACATAAATGACAAACAAACACACACAGCAAATATAAAGACTGTTATTTGCTTAATATGAATGGTGGTGTTTGGTGTGGGAAATAGTAGGATGTAAGCACACACACACACACACAATCGCACACACAGGCACACACAGTTAAGAATGCACTCACACAATCACATACACCGCAACACAACAGAAGCTCTCTCTCTTTCTCTTTCTCTATCTCTCTCTCTCTCATAACTAACCACAACATGAAACTTTACCCATATATAAAAAAAAAAAAATTAGATATATACAACCCCACTTTTCAACCCCATGCAATAGTTACCAAAATCCCCATTCCAACAAAAACAAGAAACAAAAACAAAAAGAAAAGTACTCCTGGTGGATACATACATACATACATACATACACGGTAGTCTGGGAAAGAATGTGTGTAAATATGGTCAGTGGTTGTTTGGTTAGTTGGTTGAAGGAAGGAAGGAAGGAAGGAAGGAAGGAAGGAAGGAAGGAAGGAAGGAAGGAAGGAAGGAAGGAAGGAAGGAAGGAAGGAAGGAAGGAAGGAAGGAAGGAAGGAAGGAAGGAAGGAAGGAAGGAAGGAAGGAAGGAAGGAAGGAAGGAAAGGAAAGGAAAGGAAAGGAAAGGAAAGGAAAGGAAGGAAAGGAAGGAAAGGAAGGAAGGAAGGAAGGAAGAAAGGAAGGAAGAAAGGAAGAAAGGAAAGAAGAAAGGAAGGAAGAAAAGAAGGAAGGAAGGAGGTAAAGGAGGGTTGAGGCATGGAACAAAAGACTAAAATTTAATACTGCATAATATACGTGTTTACAAAAGACTAATACTGCATAATTATATACGTGGTTTTCTGTCCTTCTTGTTCTTCTGGATTTGAGTGAAGTATGAAAACAAAACAGAAAAAAAAAATATAAGGTTAGGTGGATGAATGAAAAAAAAAAATGTGTAGGTGGCTGGCTCCCTTCTTCCACTCCCATACTCAAGTACACACACACACACACACACACACACACACACACACACACACACACACACACACACAATGCCCAGCTGTCCATACACACAATAGAATGGTAGGCAGGGGTTGGAAATGCTCACTAAACAATACCATGGAGAGCTGTAGAACAATAAAACACACACACACACACACACACACAAACACACACACACACACAAATCAAATATCCACCAACAACACTTTCTTTCCATGGTGCAAATAAATCAGTACAGTATCATATCAAAATATAATTATGCAATAACACTTTACGTCACTTGTAAGTGACATTGATTATTATTATGAGGTGGTGCAAAATCATACACGTGTTGTTCTTTATTACCAAGATATTGACTATACGATGGAAGGAAAGTGTTGGTGGATATTTGATTGTGGCTGTACTCCAAACTATGCCACGGGGAACTATGTCTGGGGGAATCAGTACACTACACAAAATATCTGAATGTTTGTATTATATATGGAAGGAAGAAGGGAGGAAGGAGAGATGGAAGTAAGAAGGAAGGATAAGAGGGAAGGAAGGGGATAATGAGAGGAAGCTGTGAGTGTGGAAGTGAGGCATAAATAAGAATAGGAAGAGGGAACAGAGAGAGGAGAAAAGGAGAACAAACACAGGAAAGAAGGAAAAAGGAAGGAATGAGAAAAGAGGAAGGGGAAGGAGAGGAAAGAATATGAAAAACAAACACAGTATATAGAAGGAAGGATAAGAGGAGATAAAGGGGAATAGGGAAACGGGAGAGGAGAAGAAAAAAAACAAGGGAAGGAAGAAGGCAAGAAAGAAAGAAGAAGGAGAAGAGCAAGGAGAGGGAAGGAAGAAGGCAAGAAAGATAAGAGGAAAGGGGGAAGAAGGAGGAAAGAAGGAGAGAAACAAACAAACACAGGAATGAAAAAGGAGAGGAAGGATAAGAGGAGAGGAAAGATAAGAGGAAAGGGGGAAGAAGGAGGAAAGAAGGAGAGAAACAAACAAACACAGGAAGGATAAGAGGAGAGAAAGGATAAGAGGAGAGGAGGAAAGACAAGAGGAAAGGGGGAAGAAGGAGGAAAGAAGGAGAGAAACAAACAAACACAGGAAGGATAAGAGGAGAGAAAGGATAAGAGGAGAGGAGGAAAGACAAGAGGAAAGGGGGAAGAAGGAGGAAAGAAGGAGAGAAACAAACAAACACAGGAAGGATAAGAGGAGAGAAAGGATAAGAGGAGAGGAGGAAAGGGACGATGAAACGAAGGTATGAGTGAGTGCTGTGAATGAGGAAGTGAGGCATAAATCAGTACACAACTACAGTAGTGGTGGCTGGGTTAGTCTGGTCTGGTCTGACTATTATAGAGGTGGGGTATGTAGCACTATTCACACGACTATACGACACACACACACACACTGGAAGATGGATGGGGTATGTGTGTCTGTGTGTGTGTGTGTGTAGGGGTCGTCTGGGTATGTGTGTTTGGGTATAGGTCGCCTGGGTATGTGTTTTTGTTTGTTTATATGTTTTTATATATTCATATTGTGTATATTATATCAATATTGTGGTCAATAAACTTATTTACTGTGTGTGTGTGTATGTATGTAGAGGTTCTGTGGGGGTGAGCTGGGGGTGATGTGGTTAATGTCTTAGAATGGTCCAAAATAGTGAATACTGATCTAAAAATATACATTATAGTGAATTAAAGAATTCTTAAAAAATAGTTAGGTTAGGTTAGGTTAGGTTAGGATAGGTCTGAGAGAGAAACACCATAGAATAAAAGTGTCTTACAATGGTCCAAAATAGTGAATACTGATCTAAATATATACATTATAGTGAATTAAAGAATTCTTAATAAATAGTTTAGTTAGGTTAGGTTAGGATAGGTCTGAGAGAAAAACACCATAGAAGAAAAGTGTCTTAGAATGGTCCAAAATAGTGAATACTAATCTAAAAATATACATTATAGTGAATTAATTACCACTTTGTGACAATATTTTGGTGTAGTTTGTCTAAGATTGCATCACTCTTTTCTAGTTAAGTAAAAACAAACTGAATGGGGAAGCAGGTATATTGTCGCAGGGTTAAAAAACAAAACAAAACTGGAGTACAGAGATTTCCTTACGAGGGGTCATTCATTTATGTAGTGTTGTGTGTGTATGTATTTGTATATGTATGTATGTAAACACCACCGTCAGCACTATAACACAACACCACCAATACCAACAACAACAACACCATTACTATTTCCCAAAGTCACCAGAATGAATATATATCACAACTTAAAAAAAGGAGACATTCATTTGATGGTGAATTGAAAAAGTTATACATACATGCATACATACATACAGATTCTTCCAAAAGTACACCACAAAACAGACTGACTAATAATAAGAGATCTGTTTGGTGGCATATAGTTTGGAGGAATCAGAAGAAACATTTTAATTCACCATCAAAATAATAATGTATTCTTAATTTAATAATGTTTGTGTCCAGCCCCCCTCCAACCCCCTCCTTCCAGCCCCCCCCCCTCCCCTCCCCCCCCACCAACCCATCCCCTCACCCCCCCCTGCCTGACCTTACCCCCCACCACTGAACGGTATAATATGACTCACCACCACAGTTCACCTTACTTCACATTGACCCAACATGTCTCTCTCTCTCTCTCTCTCTCTCTCTCTCCACACACACACATATATGACCCAACATGGCTCTCTCTCTCGCTCTTGCTCTCTCTCTCTCTCTATCACACACACACACATACCTACCCTGGTCACTCCTACATACATACACACATACATACCCTTGTCACCCCCTACACACACACACACACTTAATAAAACTCCCCCACACATCCTTCTTGACTCATCCACATCACCCACACCCTGATACACACACACACAGACAGGATTCATTCTTTACTCACCCACCAACATTTCGAAATATCTTGTTCCCTTTCCATCCTTTCCATCCTTTTATTCGTTTTCATCTCCTTTCCTTCACTCTTCCTTCCTTCTTATTTATGCATTCCCTTTTTCTTTCCTTCCTTCCTTCCCTTTTTCTTGCATCTCCTTTCCTCCACTCTTCCTTCCTTCCTTCCTATTTATACATTCCGTCCTTTCCTTCCTTCTACCTTCTTTTTTTATCTCCTTTCCTCCACTCTTCTTTCCTTCCTTTATTTATTTATTTTTTTGCATTTCCCTCCCTTCCTTTACTTATACATTCCCTCCTTTCCTTCCCTCTACCTTCCTTTTTTTTATCTCCTTTCCTTCCCTCTCCCTTGCCTCACGAGTGGTACATAGAGGTCAAGGTTAAATGTCTCGCCCACTTTGACTTTACTATACTCCAGACACCACAACGATCACTCTATTAAACCAAAGAAATAATAATAATAATAATAATAATAATAATAATAATAATAATAAAAATAATAAAACAAAACTCGTACAACAAACAAAAATATAATAATTATTATAATAGTAATAGTAATAATAATAATAATAATAATAATAATAATAATATTAATATTAATAATAATAATACAACCAATAATAATAATAATAATAATAATAACATAATAATAATACAAATAATATTAATAAAACTAATAATAATAATAATAAAAACTTTACAATAACTCATAATAATAATAATAATAATAATAATAATAACAATAATACAATAAATCAAAATAATAGCTATAACACTTACCTCTCCTCCTCTGCTCTTTACACACACTTTCACTTTTGTCACACCACTTACCTGGGAAAGAGAGAATTACAACATTAGTCAATTGAGCTACCATAAAAAAAAAAATCTTCTTATTTATATGTGTAAAGAGAGAATAAGAACATTAATCAATTGAGCTACCACAGCAAAAAAAAAAACATTATATAATTTCTTTTTTCTTTATATATACAGTATATGTGATAAAAATTGTAATGGTGTGTCGTGGAAAGAGAGAATAAAGAACATTAAAATA
>JAWZYT010001846.1:57500-65000 GCA_034508575.1 Petrolisthes manimaculis | reverse complement strand
AACAATACCTATATGACATTGAAAGTTAGGACAAGAGCAGAGAACAATACGAGAACAAGAGAGAGAGAGAGAGAGAGAGAGAGAGAGAGAGAGAGAGAGAGAGAGAGAGAGAGAGAGAGAGAGAGAGAGAGAGAGAGAGAGAGAGAGAGAGAGAGAGAGAGAGAGAGAGAGAGGGAGAGAGGGAGAGAGGGAGAGAGAGAGATTGATTCACCTGTACAGACAACACCATTAGTACGAAGACTATTTCACACCACAACATCAACAACAATATTTCAGACTACAACAACAACAACAATATATCAGACTACAATAAAGATCATTTCCGCCACCACAGTGACCACTCGCCCTTTGCTATCTTTATTTTTTTGTGACCTTGACCTTCGACCGATTTTGCCAAAAAGTTAATCATTTTGTTTTATGATGAATATCTATCAACAGAAAAAAATGAACATCATTCGGCAAAAAATGTGGACGCTAGACCTAAAACAGACACACGAACAGATAAATAAATAAATAAATAAATAAATAAATAAATAAATAAATATCCAGCACCAAAACAATACACCGTCCACCCTTCGGGATGGGGCGGTGTAACAACAACATTTTCTTATCTGCTGAAGGAAGTTGACGAATTAAATATAATGTTGGTAAATCTTGAGTAAATATGATTCCTCCAAATTATTCCAAGCAACAGGACAACAAGGCTATTATTTTTGTTCATCTGGTCCTGTTTCCTGCATGGCATACTTTGGAGGAATCAAGGCATGCACTCCAATGTAATAGAAGTGAATTATTACCTTTTAATTAAGATAAACTGTGAATATGATTATGTCCCTCTATGTGTATGTGTGTGTGTGTGTGTGTGTAGCGGTGATGTCCCTATGTGTATGTGTGTATGTGTATGTGTATGTGTGTATGTGTATGTGTGTGTATCGGTTATGTCTGTCTCTCTGTGTGTGTGTGTGTGTGTAGCGGTGATGTCCCTATGTGTATGTGTATGTGTGTGTATCGGTTATGTCTGTCTCTGTGTGTGTATGTGTGTGTGTGTGTAGCGATGATGTCCCTCTGTATGTATGTATGTATGTATGTGTGTGTGTGTAGCGATGATGTCATGGTGAGGGTATGAGAATGACAGAGTGAGTGAGGAGGAGGGGGAGGAGAAGGGATATAATAACAGTACAGTACAACAGACAGACACACAAGACAGAGTGAGGTGACAAACACACACATTATCTTCCAACAACAACAATATCAACAACAACAATCAACCACCACCCTATAATTCTTCAGTGAGACGCTCCCAAGTACACACACACATGAGAAACCTATACATACATACATATATACTTTTGGTACACATGAGGAGCCTATACATACATACATATATACTTTTGATACACACGAGAAACTTATACATACATATATATTTTGTGTTGGCAACTGAATCCTCCACACTATTCCAAGCAACAGAACAACATCATTATTTTTTTGTTCTTATGGTCTTGTTTCCTGGTATACTTTGGAGGAATCAAGGCACTCCAATGTACCAGACGTGAGCTACCCCTTTAATAAGAGTGCCTTGATTCCTCCAAAGTACGCCAGGAAACAGGACCATAGTGACAAGAAATATAGGTGTCCTGTTGCTTGGACTACGTTTGGAGGAATCATTTGCTCCGGATTTACCAACACTGTACTACCTATCTAATCTATTTCAAGGACAGTAAATTTGACCCCTAACCAAAACAACCCCGTCTTGTTCCTACCCAATGCTAACCCAACCAAACTTATGCTAATCTAATCTGACTTAACATTCTGCTACCCAACCCGTATCTACTATACTGCTACTTCCTCCGACTACTACTACTACTACTAACACTACTACTACTACTACTACTACTACAAAGACAACGGCTCCTCTTACTCCTCCTCAGCTCCTACCATTACAAAAACTACCACCACAACTATCAATACAACCACCACCACCACCAAAACTATCAATACTACCACAACCACCACCATCACAACCACAACTATCAACACAACAACCAACACCACCACCACCAGACCAGACAAGATCCTGGTATATAAACAAACAGAAACCAACGAACCATAATAAACTACAAACCCCAATTAAAAAATGATTAAAAAGACCAAGAACACACAAACAAGAAAGAGGATTATCATTATTATTATTATTATTATTATGAGTGGGTTGTATACAAAGAAGAGTGAACAAGGGGATGGGGACCTTTACCACACAGACCCTACATAATAATAATAATAATAATAATAATAATAGTGTACGATGGTTATAGTACTATATCTGCTATAATTATTATCATCACTGCTACTATTATTATTTGCATTCCAAATTCTATTACTAATACTACACTACTATTCAACACACTATCCTATTAATGTACACAACACAGACTACTACTATTACAACTTACATTCCAAATTCTACTACTACTACTGTACTACTACTATTCAACACACTATCCCATTAGCAACCACCAAGACCACCACTGCCAAAACTAACCAATAAATATACCATTCATCTGTACCACACATCCGCCTCACCCGTCACACACACACACACACACAGACAGAGGGACGAATGGTGGCTGCCCCCCAACCCGGACCTATATCTACAACCCTACTATTACCGTTTCTTTATCCCTGTCTATGCTTTTGTTGTTGTTGTTGTGGTTGTTGTTGTGGTGTATTTATTGTTATTTGGGGGGTTGTTGTTATTGTGATTGGGATGTTATTGTTGTTGTTATTGCTGATATTATTATTGCTGCTGTTATTATTACTACTACTACTACTACTACAACTGCAACTACTACTACCACTCACCACTATCCACACACTACTATCCAAACCACCACCACCACCTCCCCAACCACCACCACCACCACACACACACACACACACACCTTCCCTCACCCACCCTCCCTTCCTACCTACCTCTTCATATCCTCCTCACCAAATTTCATCACCACCAATTTTCCTCCTTCTCTAAACACACACACACACACACACACACACACACACACACACACACACACACACACACATACGGTATATACGTTCATGTGCTTTAGGGGAATTTTGAAGGGAATGGAAAGTGTGGTAGAGTCCATGCAATTTTCACAAAATCCTTGACCCAATGAAATCCAAATGCTGAGAAATAATACACACATACACACACACAATACAGACATACACATACATAATACAGAAATACACACACATACACACACATAATACAGACATACACATAATACACAGACATACACATACATAATACAGACATACACACATACATACATACGGTACACACATTAAAATGTATACATATCAGTGACATTCTATTGAGGTTTATATTTTCATTCTTTTAATACACATACTTTGGAGGAATCAAGATGCTCCAGTGTACCAAAAGTATTCTATCCCCTTATATTTAATTAATGGAGTTATTTCATGGTAGTAAATGGAGGAATCAGTAGCCCTACAGTTTACTTCAAAGAAATTATCCTTTTAAGGGGAAAATTTTCTGTTGGTAAATCTGGAGCAACTGAATCCTTCAAACTATTCCAAGCAACAGAACACCATTATTTTTGTTCTTCTGGTCATGTTTCCTGGCATACTTTGGAGGATTCAGTTGCTACAAATTTACCAACAGAAAATTATTTTTCCCTTAATTATGGACCCTGTGATCATGTATGAGAAATGGAGGCTTCTGATTCCTCCTGACTATGCCACGAAACAAACAAGCTCCTTCCATATATGTAGGTGTGTGTGTGTTTGTGTGTGTTTCGTGGCGATATTTGAAGGACTCACTTTAACCTCCAATTTACCTCCCAAGAGATTATATCCTTTAAAGGTTACTTACGTGTTCGTGTGGTCAGTAATTATTATTATTATTATTATTATGTTTTTTATAGAGGTAACCTTGACCCTGACTGGTGACTGAGGCAGAGAAAGTAACATGGAAGGATGAAAGAGAAAACTGGTGGGTGATATTTCCTCCTGCCCTTCTCACTTTCATTCATACCTGTGTGTGTGTGTGTGTGTGTGTGTGTGTGTGTGTGTGTGTGTGTGTGTGTGTGTGTGTGTGTGTGTCCCTCCCTCACACACACACACACAGACCTAAAAGCAAAACACAACCATTATTCCCACCATACAAACAACAACAACAATAATTACACGAAGTACTGACACACAAACACACACACACACTTGTTTACACAGGGGTACATACAGTCACCATCAAACAATACCCCATTCACCATTTGGGTGAATCTTTTTGTACCAATATATTACAGAAGAAAAAAAAATGGTGAACCATTTCAGTTAATTTTTTGTACCAATATATTACAAAAACCAACAACAGGTAGTGAGTTATTTCAGGGTTGTTTTTTTTTGTACCAATATATGACAACAAAATTGTAGTGGGCCATTTCAGTTAAATTTTTGTACCAATCAATATATTACAAAAAAAAAGAGGTAGTGGGCCATTTCAGTTAATTTTTTGTACCAATCAATATATTACAAAAAAAAAAAAAAAACAGGTAGTGGATCATTTCAGTTAAATTTTTTGTACCAATATATTTAAAAAAAAAAAAAAAAAAAGCATTTCAGTTCATTTTTGTACCAATATATTACAACAACAGGTAGTGGGACAATTTCAGTTAAATTTTGTTTACCAATATATTACAAAAAAACAACAACAATATATCGGAGACCCAATTTATGACTATTTCAAATTCGCATCATACACTCTTCAAGGCTGTATGTATCAATGGAAGGTGTTGTCGTTGTAGAAGGAATAATTACTGTGTGTGTGTGTGTGTGTGTGTGTGTGTGTGTGTGTGTGTGTTGACAGACTACGTACCGCCTTGACATACTCGCGCGGAAGTACAACAACAACAATATTAACAACAACAACAACAAATGATTACCGAGGCTGATGAGGGACAAGGTAGGAAACGTAATTATATTTGTTATGAATGGGGAATGAAATTTGATTGACTCTTGTGTGTGTTTGTTTGTGTGTGTGTGTGTGTGTGTGTGTGTGTGTGTGTGTGTGTGTGTGTGTGTAGAGAAAGAGAAAGAGAGAGAGAGAGAGAGTTACAAGGAAAAGAAGTACCCTAGGAGACCTTACGATCCATACAAAGAGGGTACCTGTGGGTTTAGTTGTGCAAGTAGTTGACCGTCCTCGAATGTGTCATGTGAAACCATCAAGGAACACTCACACAATGGCTTAAACACCTAGACGGTGGTTTAAGACTTTGTCTAATCTGGACTTGAACTGATCCACAGAGTTGCTGTTGACTACATCAGCAGGAAGCGCGTTCCAAGTACCGCAGATGCTGTGAATTTACCACACCGATCACGGTTGTATCGCTTCAGTTCAAGTTTGTAGCCATGATTCCTGGTTGTGCCCTTACTGAGTTGGAAAATGTCCCTGTAGTCTACATTGTTAAAGCCTCGTAGTATTTTAAACACTTCGATAAGCTGACCACGCAGTCTCCGAGTTTCCAAATAGAACAGGTTGAGTTCTACCAACCGATCTTCATAGCTCTTGTGTCTAAGAGAGGGTATAAGTTTGGTTGCCCTGGCTTGCACTCTCGAGAGAGAAAGAGAGAGAGATTAAGAAGGGAGATTAATGTAAAAATCAATAAAGTAGATGTGTGTATTTGTATAAAAGTGGAATGAGAGAGAGAGAGAGAGAGAATAGAAAGTAGATCGAGGTTAGTGTGTGTGTGTGTGTGTGTGTAAGGATGACGACTGCACACTTATCATCTGAACGACCATTAAGGAGGAAGTACAGTGTTGGTAAATCTGGAGTAAATGATTCCTTCTAACTAGTCCAAGCAACAAAACACCACTATATTTGTTCCTCTGGTTCTATTTCCTGGCATACTTTGGAGGAATTAAGGCACTCCAATGTACCAACAGTATACTCTCCCTTTAACACGACAATCATTACTACCATTAACACGGTCACCACTACAACAACGACCATTAGCACTATCACCATCACTACTACTACTACCAATACTACTACTACTATTACCACCACTACACTTCATACTTCTACTATTATTACTACTACCACCACTACTACTACTACTACTGTGGCTATAACTATCACTAACACCACTACTACTACTACTACTACCATTACTACTACTATCATTACTACTACCATTACTATCAACACGACCACTACCATCAATATACTCCCAAATCACCACGACCACACCACGAAGAAAACAAAATAAATAAAAGGGAAGGAATAGAGAAAAGAAATAAGGGAAAGTTAAAAATCAATCTCTCTCTCTCTCTCTCTCTCTCTCTCTCTCTCTCTCTCTCTCTCTCTCTCTCTCTCTCTCTCTCTCTCTCTCTCTCTCTCTCATTCCTCAGTATTCGGGCAAGGACGATTCTATCCTTTTGTACTTCCCCTATTTCTACCCTTTCCCCCCTTCCCCCCCCTTCCTCTTTCTCAGTTCCCCCCTTCCCCCCCTTCAACATTCCTTCCCTAGAAGTTACTTGGGTAGTCATAGGGAAGTGAAAGGAGGTGGTGGTAGTGGAGGAAGGGTAGTGAAGGGAGGGAGGTGGTGGAGGGAGGGAAATGAGGTGGTGGAGGGAGGAAGTTGTGGATTTAGAATCAATGTAGGTATGTAGGACAAAATAGGAATGGGTGGGTAGGACAAAATAGGAATGGGTGGGTAGGACAAAACAGGAATGGGTGGGTAGGTGGGTAGGTAGGTAGGTGGGTAGGTAGGTGGGTGAGTGGGTAGGTCAGTGAATAAGTGGGTGAGTGGGTAGGTGAGTGAATAAGTGGGTGGGTGGGTAGGTGGGTGAATGAGTGGGTAAGTGAGTGGGTAGGTGGGTGAATGAGTGGGTAAGTGAGTGGGTAGGTGGGTGGGTAGGTGGGTGAATGAGTGGGTAAGTGAGTGGGTAGGTGGGTAGGTAGGTAAGTAGGAGGGCAGGTGGGTAGGTAGGAACATGGTTGCACGTCATGAGGGTGGAATGAGAAGGCCATGAGGAGTGATAGCCAAGAGGAAATGAATGAGAGAGAAAGTGCATGACTCTGAAATTAAAACAGGAAGAAATTAAATGCAGGTCAAGTGGAGAAATTTGAAATATATATATATATAAATAAATATAAAAATATATATACTCAAATAAATATATAGGAGGGAGATTAATGTTAAAAAATCAATATAGTGTATGTGTACAAGTTTAATTAACGAAATGGATAGAGGAATAAATTGTGATGAATATGAAGTGGATAAATATACGTAGAGTAGAGTACAGATGCATAACCATATTGTGTCCCACATTTGTATGGTATGGTATGGTGTGTGGAATAGACCTGTCAACTCTGTGTGTGTGTGAATGGAAAGCACCTCTTATGAACCTCAATTAATCACTCCATTAATTAACGTTGAATTTTGTGATATGGTTGGTTTATTCACTGAG
>JAWZYT010001846.1:47500-52500 GCA_034508575.1 Petrolisthes manimaculis | reverse complement strand
ATTTTCTCCGTCACAATAGGATGGAGAGAAGGAAGGAGAGGTTCGGTGACTATATAGTGATGATGACAACTACAACAACAACTACAACAACAACTACAACAAGAAACAACAACAAACAACAATAACTACAACAAGAAACAACAACAAACAACAACCTGATATCATCGTTAGGTTAGGTTGATGAGTGATGTGATTGTGATGTGATAAAGTGACCTGACATACATACATACAAATAGGCTATACATATACATACATACATACATACAGAGCTGGAGTGAGAGTAGCCTGGTAATCTGCTAACATACTTTGAGAGTTGACAAATATGGATTAAATTATATAATACTAAAGATCATTAGCCATTAAAATCATACTTGTCAACTCTAGCCATTTAAATCCTACTTGTCAACTCTCCAGGCTCCTCCCACTCGAAGCTGAATGGCACCAACTTATTTCTGCTGACGACTGTACAACGATAAGCACCATCCAACATATTTATGAACCTCCATTTAATTAAGGACCCTGTGATCGTGTATAAAAATTGGAGGCTTCTGATTCCTTCTAACCACGTCACGAAACAAACTCTTTCCATATGGGTGGCGTTTCCTAGCAATGTTTGAAGGACTCCCCAAACCTCCTATTTTCTGACTACATCACAGGGTCCTTAAGGGGAGAGTATACTTTTGGTACATTGGAGTGCCTTGATTCCTCCAAAGTATGCCACGAAACAGAACCCAAATGGACAAATATAATGGTGTTCTGTTGCTTGGATTAGTTTGGAGGAATCATTATCTACAAAAAAAAAGCCAGAACTATATACTCTCCCCTTAACACCTGCTGCTATCCAAACACTGACTACACAAACACCGGAAACTATAGATAAACACTGACGACCAATGTTTGTAAGGTGGGAAAGTCATACCCAGTTATTTTATTTTATTTTATTTTCTCTTTTTATACTTGAACCTCGTGACTCTTGTGAGGCCCCGAGATTATTGTGTGTCGCACCAGATGAGACAATAGGAGTTACACACACACACACACACACACACACACACACACACACACACACACACACACACACACACACACACATCAAACACACACACACACCAAACAAACAAACAAACAAACACACACACACACACATCAAACACACACACATACACACACACACACACAGACACAGACACAGACACAGACACACACACACACACACACATACACATACACACACACACACACCAAACACACACACACACACACACACACACACACACACACACACACACACACACACACATACACACTAGAAGAGACAGTGGTGGAGCTTCGTGGTGGTGGTGATGTTGGGACCGTAATAACTTCTCTTCTGTCCCACTAGATGACCCACACCTTATTTATTTATGTATACACGTCACTATCAGGAGACACACACATTGCTCAATTCACCATCGTATAATTAAGGACCCTGTGATCGTGTAAGAGAGTTTGGAGGCTGCTTCTGATTCCTCCTGACTATGCCACGAAACAAACTCCTTCCATATAAATTATACAGTTGGAGAGAGAAAAGAGAAGGAGAGAGAAGAGACGGAGGAAAGGAAGAGAAGGAAGGAGAGAAAAGAGAAGGAAGGAGAGAAAAGAGAAGGAAGGAGAGAAAGAGAAGGAAGGAGAGAAAGAGAAGGAAGGAGAGAGAAAAGAGAAGGAAGGAGAGAAAGAGAAGGAAGGAGAGAGAAAAGAGAAGGAAGGAGAGAAAAGAGAAGGAGAAAAGGAAGAGAAGGAAGGAGAGAGAAAAGAGGAGAAAGAAAAGAAAGGGAAGGAAGAAATGAAGGAAGAAATAAAGGAAGGAGAAAAGAAAGGGAAGGAAGGAGAAAAGAAAGGGAAGGAAGAAATGAAGGAAGGGAAGGAAGAAATGAAGGAAGGGAAGGAATAAATGAAGGAAGGGAAGGAATAAATGAAGGAAGAGAAGTAAATGCTTATAGTTGTGGGAATGTTGTGGGGACCCAACTCATATACTGTTCCAAAATGTGTCCAGTGGCACGTGATTGTGGTTGGTTGTGTGTGTGTGTGTGTGTCTGGGGGGGTTGAGGGGGTGATGGGGGGTTTTGTGTGTGTTGGGGAGGGGTTGGTGTGTGTGTGTGTTTTTGTGTTTGTGTGTGTGTGAAGTGTGTGTGTGTGTGTGTGAAGAGATTGTGTGTGTAAAGAGTGTGTGTAGAGTGTATAATTATGTGTATGTGGAGTGTGTGTGTATGTAGAGAGTGTGTGGAGTGTGTATGTGTGTGTGTGTGTGTGTGTAGGCCGTATACCTGTCTGTGTGACCTCTGACCCTCCGGTGACCTCATCGTTTGACCTCCAGAGGCCAACCACCACCACCAGCAGCTAAGCAGGTGTAAGGGGCTATCCTCTGACCTCAATACACACACACACACACTCACTCCCCATACACACACACACTCACATTCTCACACACTCTCTCTCTCTCTCTCCGCATACACACACACACACACCAACACATACACTCCCCATACACACATACACTCACATTCTCACACACTCTCTCTCTCCGCATACACACACACACACTCCCTATACACGCATACACACACACACTCCCTATACACACATACACTCACATTCTCACACACTCTCTCTCTCTCCGTATACACACACACACACACCAACACAAACACATACACTGACATTCTCACACACTCTCTCTGCACACACACTCCCCATACACACATAGACTATCTCTCTCTCTCTGCATACACACACACACACACTTGCTTATTCACTCCTCTTACTCAACTCTTTTAAATTTATTTCACCCAACTTCCTTCCAATCCTCACTCACTCACTCACTCACTCAATCACTCACTCATTTACTCACTCACTCACTTACTCACTCAATCACTCACTCACTCACTCATTCAATCACTCACTCACTCACTCACTCACTCTTACTCAACAACTCTCACTCACTCATCCATTCTATCCTACCTACTCTTACCCAATTTATCTCACATTCTTTCAACTTTCACTCTCACTTACTCACTCGCTTTTATTTG
The DNA here is from genome assembly GCA_034508575.1 of Petrolisthes manimaculis. Taxonomy (NCBI): domain Eukaryota; kingdom Metazoa; phylum Arthropoda; class Malacostraca; order Decapoda; family Porcellanidae; genus Petrolisthes; species Petrolisthes manimaculis. Next base: position 49,435 of record JAWZYT010001846.1, on the reverse strand, counting down.
GTACATTGATCCTCCAAAGTATATGTCAGGAAACAGAACCAGATGGACACAAAAATAATGGTGGCCTGTTGCTGGGTAAAGTTTGGAGGAATCAGTATCTCCAAAAATGTTAAAACTGTATACCCTCCACTTAATTACTTACTTATTCATTCCCTTGTTCTATTTACCTACCTATACTACTACACCAACACCACAACAACAACAAACGACCCTCTCTCAATTATTTCATTATCTTATCCTGTTTACTACTACAACGATTGATTGATTGATGGATATTAGGCGCCGCAACTACTACAACGAACAATCCTCTTAATTATTTCAATACCTTATCCTGTTTACCTGTTTACTGCTACACCACCACAACAAACGACCTTCTCATAATTATGTCATTACATTATCCTGTTTACTACTACAACAAACAATCCTCTCAATTATTTCATTACCTAATTCTGTTCACCTACCTACTGCACCATCTCCACAACAACAAACGACCCTCTCTAAAATTATTCCATTACCTTATTCTATTCACCTACCTACCTACCTACTACACAACCACAATATATGACCCCCTCCCTCCCCTCATAACTATTTCATTATACCTTATCCTCTTTACATACCTACCTACCTACAGCACCACCGACACCACAACAACAAACAATCCTCTTAATTATTCCATTACCGTACTTTATTTTCTTCACCAAAATAACCACAACAAATGACCCTCTCCCTTCTTAAATTATTTCATTACCTTATCCTGTTCACCTACCTACCTACCTACTACACCACCATAACCACAACAACTGACCACAACCACAACAGATGGCCCCCTCCCCTCTTAACTATTTCATTACCCTACCTTATCCTGTTCACCTGTTGCCTATACTGCATCACACACCACTGTCCACCCACGACATCAACAAGAATAAGCAGCCACGACAGCCAGCCTCGTGGATGTGGAGTCAGTAGTGAGCCAGTCCCCGTGGAGGTCACACGTGCGCCTCCTGTCTCTCTTGTCCCCCCTTCTCTCTCTGTCTATGTGTGTGTGTTTCCCATAACCGTGCACCTGTCACATCCATCCATCTACTCCTTGGGATTTTACGCTAATTTGTGACGACTGAACGGAACGGAACGGAACTTTGACGAGGAAGCACACAACTCAAATATATAAAAGGTGCGAGTTAGATTCACTGTGTTAAATGGCTGTATCATACATTTATTATTTTCGCCATCCTCTTCGTTCTCAAGCTGTATGTATATAATGTTTTGAGAGGATTATAATTATGACACCCAGGAATCAAAGTGCAGTAAGTAAATACATAGTAAGCTAACACATGAAGTAGAACGAAAACGGAGGAAATAATAGTATAGGTATTTTAGCGTGATGTACTGTGGTCAAATTAAGTGGAGCAGCATCCTCTGAACTGAAACGGTACATCATCATTCCTTCAAACTATGCCAGGAAACAACAACAACACAGACCTCAATGTTAAATAATAGTACTGGAGATGTTTCGTGGTATAATTTGTGGAAATCAGTAGGAAGCGAAGTATATTATATAGGTTTTGGTAATGGCAACTCCTTGGTGGGTAAATTAATCACTTTTGTAAACATTGACTCGTGTTGTTGATGAGTACAGTTACATTCCCAGCAAAGATGATACATACATACATAGGGAGTGAGTGGGTCAATGAGTGGGTGAGTGAGGATGATACATACATACATGGTGGGTGAGTGGGTGGATGAGTTATTCAGCTAATTGTTGAGTGAATAAGTGGGTGAGTAGTTGAATAAGTGGGTGAGTAGTTGAATAAGTGGTCGAGTGAATGGATGGATGAGTAGATGGTCGAGTGAATGGATGGATGAGTAGATGGTCGAGTGAATGGATGGATGAGTAGATGGTCGAGTGAATGGATGGATGAGTAGATGGTCGAGTGA
>JAWZYT010001846.1:0-40000 GCA_034508575.1 Petrolisthes manimaculis | reverse complement strand
GTAGTAGAAGTAATAGTAGTAGTAGTAGAAGTAATAGTAGTAGTAGAAGTAATAGTAGAAGTAATAGTAGTAGTAGAAGTAATAGTAGTAGTAGAAGTAATAGTAGTAGTAGAAGTAATAGTAGTAGTAGCCTAGTAATAGTAACAGTAGCCTAGTAGTAGTAGTAAATGTACATATTGTTAAGGTGGTTAGTTCAATTAGTTCACTTCCTCTGTTATTTTCTCTCTTGCTTAACACACACCGTCTATTGTTCAAGGTTGTAGAAACAGCCGGGGTTTTTGGAGGGGGTTGTGTTGTTGTTTTGTTGTTGTTGTTGTTGTGTTGTTTACATAGACTACATATACGGGGATAAAGGGGGGTTGTCTACATGCATACATACATACACACACACATACATACACATATATACACCAAACATACATACATATACATACATACATACATACACATACACTCAAACTCAGTCAGTCTCTCTCTCTCTCTCTCTTTGTCTCTCTCTCTCTGTCTCTCTCAGTAAAACTATAACAACGTAGTAAAATAATTAAGTTCCTTTCCTTTGGACCTGGTGGTACTACAACTTCCGCATTGTGAGGAAATCAATCAATTGTACCAACACCACCAAAAAATGACAAAAAATAATAAGAAAAAAGAACAGAACGAATAAATATATATATATATTATATATTTAAATTAATATACCAGAACCAAATTCACGCCCTTTTTTCAAATAATAATAATAATAATAAAAGAAAAGAACAAATATAAAATAAAATATAACATTAAATCAATATACCAAAACCAAATTCACGCTATTAAAAAAAATATTAATAAAAATAATAAAAAATAGAACAAATAAAAAATAAATATATATATAAAATTAAATCAATATAGCAAAACCAATTTCACGGCCTTTTCATCCAGACACGACCACGTAATAATAATAATAATTCCACTCACGAAAATAATAATAATAATAATAATACTATCGGTAATGACGGCGACCCTTTCACACGCACCACCAATGAAGTGTATAATAGAATTTTAATTATTGGTTGGTTGGTTGGTTGGTTGGTTGTTTGTGCGTGTGTTTGTGTGTGTGTTTGTTTGTGTCTGTCTGTGTCGGTCTGTGTCGGTCTGAATGTGTCTCTTTCTGTCTGTCTTTCTGTGTCTGTGTGTGTGTATGTGTGTGTGTGTGTGTTCAAGTAAATTAGTCAGCGGAAAGAGCGGGAATAATGATCATCAAACAGCAGAGAGGGTGTGAAAATATTATTGGAAAAGGCGGGAAAAATATATCTAAATAGAGCTGGGAAAATCATCGAAAAAAGGCGGGAAAAAGGATCTAAAAAGGGCGGGAAACATGATCGAAAAAAAGCTGGAAAAGATAATCGAAAAAGGGCGGGAAATTTTCATCTGAAAGGGCGGGAAAACAATAATAAAAAAGGGCGGGAAAAACATGATCAGAAAAGGCGGGAAAACAATAATAAAAAAGGGCGGGGAAAAATGAGCAGAGAGTGCACGAAATATCACAGGATCTCACGAGTCTGGGTGAGGAGTGAAAGGCGTGAGTGAGTGAGTGAGTGAAAGGTGAGAGTGAGTGAATGAGTGAGTGAGTGAGTTGTACCGGGTGCAGAGTTTATCAAGGCAATTATCACGTAAAGTTTTTTTTTATATTTTACTGAATTCGTGATGGAAGGTTAAGTTGTAATTCTGTTTGTGTGTATGTGAGTGTGTAATAAATGTGTAATAAGTGTGTGTGTGTGTGTGTGTGTGTGTGTGTGTGTGTGTGTGTGTGTGTGTGTGTGTTAGTTCATATTTACCAACACTGTACATACTCCCTCTTTAATTAATCAAGTGTAACTATTAGGTCATAACATCCCACAAAAACAATAACAACAATGACAACAACAATGACAACAATAATTAGGAACCACTTCGCTTGAGAGGAAGTTAAAAATAAATAAAATAAACAAATAAAATAAAAATATAAGCACAACCAGGTTTCTCCAGTAACGTGGGGGTGGAGGGTGGCTTGGGGGGGGGGGCTGCTGCTTCCTGTAAACTATGCCAAGAAACATACGACCTCAATTTTACCCTTAAATGTTCTGTTTCATGGTTTGGTTTGAAGGAATCCGAACTACTGTATTTTAATTTACCCTCATGTGCCTTTCTTCACCACAGAGAAACAATATCCATAACTACTGTATATAAAATGGTGTTTATTTGTACATTGCTAAACTCTATCCATAACTATTGTATATAAAATGGTGTTTATTTGCCCATTGCTAAACTCTTTGTCCTTTCTTCCCCACAGATGGCGTTAGGGTGTCGACTGCTAGCAACGTGTGTAGTGTTTGGTGTTGTGGCAGCTGGTGCAGATGGTCGTGGTGGGGACAGATGGGTGTGGGGACGTAGTGACTCCAATAACAGAAAGGCCTCAAGTATCCCAGGGTATGTTGAGCCCAGACATCACCACCACCAGACCACTACTACACCTCCCCCCATCACCACCTTCCGTCCTAACCTTCATGGACTAGGGAGAGGGTCGTCACCAGCACGTGCCTTCACTAGGATTACAGCACATCCTTTCTTCTTGGGTCCGTTGTCTCCCTTCTCAATGGTACGTGTTAACCCACCACGTGTTGCTTCAGATGGCACCACCAAGAGCCGCGTCCCCATCGACACTGCCTTTGATGGGGCTGTGATGGACATTGGGGACAAGTACACCACCTTGGACCGCCTGCAGCAGGAGCGAGGCGCCCTTCCACCTCTTCCCAAACCCAAGAAACACCAATTAGGGGGACTTCACCCTGATGAAGTGTTCTATGCTGACGATGACCTTCTGATCATCAAGGGAGGAGGCTTCAACTCAGATGTATTCGAGGAGCCATCACAGACATTGGATGAGACTGATCAAGATGTACGTGAAGGGTCGGCAACTCATGTGTCATCTGTGGTGGCACCTCTACCTTCACCACACCATGAATATAATGGTAACATCCCTTCCATCGTACCACCACCACACCAGATGACTGACCAACCATTCTCCCTCTTTGTGGAGTCAGCCTCAGCCAAAGACTACATCCTAGTGCCACATGTGTTGCCACAACACTCTGGTGTCACAGTGGTCGCTGCACCACCAGCAAATCTCATCACCAACAACCACCTAGACACCAGTAAGATCATCACACGTCGTCAATTCACTATACCCTATATGTATGCTCCCCCAGTCTATCCCACAGGTTACCTTACCCACCCAATTCACAGACCAGTCTCCCTGGTACAACACACCCCAACACACCACAGGGTCTCAGCACCACTCCGCCTACCCCAGACTCCCCAGCAGAACACCTTCCACCTTCCCGCCAACACCTTGCAACTACCACACTCCCTGGCAGGCGATACGGACGTCAACTTCCTCAGGCCCCTTCCCCCGGTCAACCCACAAGCCGAAGCCTTCCTGCCCAACCATAGAACCGTGGAGAAATTTATACCGGGGAGGTCACGACAACAGACTAATCCACACGTCTGAACACCTTTACCACACACACACACACACACACCATCTTACTCCCCTTAACTACTGCATGCTAGATTCTCATCACTATAAAAACTCTGGTCTTCTACTTAATGCTGTTATCACGACTCTAAACATAAATGCATAGATATTGGACTTGGACTCCCACTCATGCCAACTTGAATATTTTTTTTACAGCCCTATGAAAGTTAAGCCAATTTAAGATACACAAATTAATATATTACACACCTCATAGGCCTTTGTACAACATGTATATTTCATAAACTTCATAATGGGTCTATCTGAAGTTGACTGTGTTAAATACTGTACCGGTAGGTACTGATATCTTAACTTCAATTATGTTTTTTTTTACCTAAATGGGCCAAGCATGAATGAATACTTAAAGTCCAATAATAATAAATATAACCTAGACATCTATATAAATGCATATAAATATACTCATTGTTAAACATATGTAATTAAGTTTGACATTTATCCACAAACTCCTTTTAAGGGAAGGGGAAGGGGAGGGATCAACTTGAAGGGGTACTGCTGCTGATTCTTCCAAACAATACTACATAAAACCAATACCACAAAATCAATCTCTTAAAATATACACTCGTGGTCAGAAGTAGTGTCCTGTTCCCTTGGCACTACGAAATGCAACTATATAGCCGAGCTTTGATGATTCGAACAACTGTGTGTTATAGAGAGATGCATCGTTGTTCGAACCTTTAAAACTAGTATATATATATGCTGTTTACGATTCATTTTGTTTCCTGGTATATTTTGTAGGGGAGGGTGGAGTCAGCAGTCCTCTAATTTGGCCCCTAGTGAATATACCAACCCCTTAATAATAATGTGGCAGCGAATGTTGTGTTGTGTTGTGTTGTGGCGTGCAATGTTATATACGTAGTTAAACTTAAATTATACGACTTTTTCTATATATATACCTGTTTATTGTATTCCTTTAAGGGGAGATGCTCTTGTTGGCGGATGAATTGGAAGGCTATTCATTCATTCCTCTTAACAATACCAGAAAACAGACAGCCTCAAAAAAAATAAGGTACAGTTGGACACATTAATGGGTGGTACAGCCCTTTGCAGGTGAAAAATACTTTCCAAGATACATTCCAAGAAACATACAACCCCCAAATGTTACAAAAAAAGAGGATTTGTTTCTTGGGGTGGAAATTGGAGGGGGTTACTTATAATAAAGGATTTGTTTCTTCGAGAGAAAATTGGAGGGGGTTACTGATTCCTCGACATACCAGGAAAAAAAAAACACAACCCCAAAATTACAAAAAAAGAGGATTTGTTTTTGGGGTGGAATTGGATGGCTACTTATACTCGTTGTTTTGTTTGTTTGTCTAGCCTGATAAAACCTCTATACCAATTTAGCCTTAGTAGTAGTAAAACAAAAACAAAATACTGTACTGTAATTGGTGGGTAAAAGTCTCAGTCTCAATATTTATTCTTATTATTATTATTATTTTTACTTACTGTAGTCAGAAACTCATCCAACCCAACAACCCATGCATTCTTCATTGTCCTGTACATATGCGTCTATAGTAATTTGTAAGTCCCTATACGTTAGTTAGTTAGTTACTTAGTTATTTAGTTAGTTTGTGTGTAATATAAATAAATAAATAAATAAAGGTTTGTTACTGTGTTGGTTTTTTTGTTTCCATTCCTTAATTTTTAAAAACAAGAGAATATGGTTATGTTTTTTGGGATTGTGTGTGTGAATGGATTGATGGGAGATATATAAATGAGGGAGAGGGAGTGAGAGAGAGGGAAAGAAAGAAAGAGAGGGGGAGAGAGAGATGGGGAGGGAGAGGGATGGGGAATAAAAAGGGAGATAGAGAGTGAGAGGGATGGGGAGGAAGAAGAGAGAGGGATGGGGAGGGAGGAAGAGAGAGGGATGGGGAGGAAGAAAGAGAGAGAGAGAAGGGGGGAGAGAGAGAATATATATATGTATAGGTGACAATCTTGAAGGTCAACCCCATCAAAAGGTGACACACAGAGAGAAGGAGAGTACAGTATAGTACTTCAAACATTACCACCAAACACCAACTATATTGAAGGAAGGAGCTTGTTGGTTGGTTGGTTTGTTTCGTGGCATAGTAAGGAGGAATCAGAAGCCTACAATTTTCATACACGATCACCACAGGGTCCTTAATTAAGAGCCAGATGATAATAATGATGGGTTTTACAGTGAGAAGAGAAAGTAAGTATGTATGTATGCCACGAACATTTGCAGAAAAATATATGGGAATAAAGGACAATGTATGGAAAAGGGAGGAAGGAAGAAATGTAAGTTGTCAGGAAAGAAAAACGGTGATGAAATTAAAAGTGTATAACAATGTAAAGGAAAAGAGGAATTGGTAGTAAAGGAAGATAAGAAGAAACAAAAATCTGCAAAAAAAACAAAACAAAAAATACCGAGGTATAGAATAAAAAGTGTGTACGAGAAATGAAAGAGAGAGATGATGGAAGATATGAGAAATGAAGGTTACGTATAGGTATGCAGTTAAAAAAGAAGAAAGAAAACAGAGAAGGAAGGCAGGAAAGATGGAATGAATGAAGTTATGTAGACAGGTAGACAATAAGGAAGGAAGGAAGGAAGGAAGGAAGGAAGGAAGGAAGGAAGGAAGGAAGGAAGGAAGGAAGGAAGGAAGGAAGGAAGGAAGGAAGGAAGGAAGGAAGGAAGGAAGGAAGGAAGGAAGGAAGGAAGGAAGGAAGGAAGGAAGGAAGGAAGGAAGGAAGGAAGGAAGGAAGGAAGGAAGGAAGGAAGGGAGGAAGGGAGGGAGGAAGGGAGGGAGGAAGGAAGGAAGGAAGGAAGGAAGGAAGGAAGGAAGGAAGGAATTAAGGGAAGAATTTGAAAGAAAGGAGAGAAAAAGGAATGAAGGAATGGAAAAATTTGAAAGAAAGGAGAGAGAAAGGAATGAAGAAAGTCGTGTAGAAAGGTAGACAAGAAAGAATGAATGAAAGAAGGAGAGAAGGAAGAAAGCAAGCAGAGAAGGAGAGAATGAAAGAATGAATGAAGAAAGTAGTGTAGGCAGGTATACAATAAGGAAGGAAGGAAGGGAAGGGAAGGGATGAAGGTATATGAAAGTGAAAGTTAGGGCAAGGACAAGTGGGTCAACTCCAGCTATTCTTCCGGTATATTTAACCTGCCTAGAGGCCCCATGTACCTATCCTTATGTACCCTAACCTACCCTACTGTAACCTATCTTATCCTACCCTATTCTGTCCCTATCCTATCTCTAATGTACCCTAACCTACCCTAACCTATCCACACCTACCCTATATTAACCTACCTTATCCTATGCAAACCTACCCTATTGTATTCTGTCCCTATCCTACCCTACATTAACCCACCCTATCCTATCCCTACTGTACCCTAACCTACCCTACCCTATCCTATCCTATCCAAACCTATCTTAACCTACCCTATCCTATCCTCACCCTATTTTACTCTATGCAAACCTACCCTATCCCTAATGTACCTTAACCTACCCTACATTAACCTAACCTATCCCTATTGTACTCAAAGATGTCCTACCCTAATGTTATCCTAGCATACTCTATTCAAACCTATCCTACCCTATCGTACTGTTATCTATAAAACCCTATCTCACACACACAAATCTATCAAAACAAACACACACACACAAATCTATCAAAACAAACACACACATACAAATCTATCAAAACAAACACACACACACACAAATCTATCATAACAAACACACACACACACACATACCTGACCCCAAACGTAGGCTACACATGCACACAAAAATCTACCATAACAAAAACACACATACACACACAAAACCACAAACATCTTTACTGAATAAACACCCATCAAAGTCATCCACTAATACCTGTATCATGACAACCTGCCAATTTACATGTCAATCATCTCATAATAATAATAATATATGTACACCACGTTCACGCCCTTCTTGAAAATCCACAAATATTGTATCTTTCCTTAATTAAGGGGAAAGTACAGTGTTGGCAAATCTGGAACAACTAATTCCTCCAAACTATTCCAAGCGACAGGACGCCTTTATTTTTGTCCATCTGGTCCTGTTTCCTGGCATATTTTGGAGGAATCAAGGTACTCCAATGTACCAAAATTATACTCTCCCCTTAATGTTTTCTTCTTCTTCAACATCTCAATTTGAGCTGACAGTTTATTGACATTTTTACTTCTTATGTTTTGTTTTGTTTTTCTTAGTATTTTTGGTTTATCTCATTCAGTATTATTTATTCCCTTACATCTTCCTTTTTTTACTAATATTTTTGTTCTTTTCACACACACACAAAACACATACCCACATACAACACAATGCACATCACAAAAAAAAAAAAAAAAAAAAAAAAAATTCACACCAAATAACACACACATACATCAACACACACACAACAAAAAACACACACACAACACAAAACCACTACACAAACACACACACACATAACACACTACACATACATACACACACACACACACAGGCACGTCACCTCATGAACTGCTTGCCTGCTTGCTTGAACTTTTACTGCTCTCGGCTTCCAAGTTGAACCACTTTTTGTTCACCTTCCCGCACCCCCTTAACTTACTACCATAGCCTACTTCAATGGAAATTCTCTTTTTTTTAAATAAATTGTAAGGCTAATGATTCCTTTAAAGTAACTATGCCAGGAAATAAGACAATACTCAAGCAGATATTCTCTTTTTTTTTTTTTAATAAATTGTAAGGCTCATGATTCCTCTAACCTAACTATGCCATGCAGGAAACCAGACAACCTTAATTTTTACTAATAGGGGATCTGTTTTGTTTCATGGCATAGTTTGGAGGAATCCGAAACCTTCCATAAAAATTCACCAACGACGACAAGAGATTCTGCCCCGTAAAGAACTTATGATTTCTAGTCATAGAATTGGAAGTTACGGATTTCTTTAATTAAACGCTGCCTTTGTTTATGGCATAGCTTGAAGGAATCAGAAACCTTCCATAAATATTCACCACCAACACCATGAGATTCTGCCTCGTAAAGACCTCATGATGTAGGCTAGTCCCCTTATTCCCACACACCCCAAACCACCCCCCCAAGCCTGTCCCCTACTCCCTCACCCCCTTCGGTATACAGTATTCGAGTGCCTTGATTTCCCTAAAGGATGCCAGGAAACAGGACCAGATAAACAAACATAATGATTGCCTGTTGATGCTTGCAATAGTTTGGAGGAGTAAGTTGTTCTAGATTTACCAACACTGTACTGTTGCCAAGAAAGGTATTGCAACAACTATTGATACAACATTAAATATATTAATGTCCATAGTTGTTTGTAGGTATTATAAGTATGTATTGCAGAAGGATGTGTATATTTCCTTCTGTTATATATGCTTATAGTCCCTACAAATAGTTGTGGATATTACTATGGTTAAAGTTCTATCAAGATGTGTCGCAATACCTTTTTTGGCAACTGTACAAGGCTACCCACTTATGAAACACAACATCCTCAAAATATCTATACTGTATATTGGTAGCCAATTTCCTGGAGTGTTTGGAGGAATCGGTAACCTCGACAACATCTTAACCCTTGAACAACAGATGGCTGACAGCTTATTATTATTATTTTTATTTACCTTAGATGGACACTAACCTAGTTGGGTTTTTTCCAGATACCCAATCATAATTTCTAACATTAACTTATGCCTGTGATAATATGACTAAAAGATAATGCCATATATAAATTTACCCAAACAACCTTATCATACACACACACACACACACATACACACTAAACAACAAATTAATATTGTTTGACTACTTAATGCCAAACAAGTTCGAACGCCGCAGGAATACTGTAAGTACTTGTCTTTCAAAAGTTAACAATGTAATCCTTCTAGAAAAATAATTAATGTAACTAAAACTTTTCATTTCTCTAAGAGCAATAATCACCCATGGCTGAAAACCTAACTAATAAATCACTGTACCTGTCTTTTAAAAGTTAACTATGTAATCCTTTTAAAAAAATAATCTAACTAAACATTTTCATCTCCCAAAGAGCAATAATCACCCATGTCTGAAAACCTAACTAAAAAAAATTTCAGGAAAGCAACAGAGAAACCCGACAAACCTTTGAAGGGGAGATTCTCTTGATGGTATAATGGAGGGCTAGCGAAGCCTCCAAACGACGACACCAAACGACATATTCCCTATTAGTAACATTACGGTGATTTGTTTCCTGGCATAGTTTGGAGGAATCAGTAGCTCTTCAATTTACCATAAAGTGAATCTCCAAATTAATATTCTCACTCAAAAATAATGCTACCTAAAAAAAAATTGGAGGAATCAGTAGCTCTTCAATTTACCAAAATGTGAATCTCCCCTTAATATTTTCAATCAAAAATAATGCCACCTGAAAAAAATAGCTCAATAACATAGAAATACTGGAGTTTGGAGTCGAGGGAAATATAACGGATTCCGACTCCAACGTAAAACTAACGACTCAGCAACGACCACCGACTCCACAACCTTGATTCCTCCAAATTATGTATGTCAGGAAACAAGACCAGAATAACAAAAATATTGGTGGCCAGTTTTCTGAAATAGTTTGGAGGAATAATTTGCACCAGATTTAACATGAAAATTAAATAAAGCCCTGGTAAAAAAATGCAAAGATTCAACACTCACCGGTATTGATGTCGTTCTCCTTCGTGTTAGATGTTAGCGGGTGGTCGTATAACCTGGACAAGAGAAGGACAAGGGGTAAGTAATTGGTGGCAGACTGGAGTTAAAAAGTTGGTGCTTAACCCTAAGATGACGGGTGTTTTCCGAGTGACGTTTTAAATCCTTGGGGTCAAGCAAAGGGATATATCACCTGGTTAATTAATGAAACTATAACAATATAATATAACTATAACAATATAATTATAATGGTAATGAATCCTGAGTGTTAATTTTCTTGTCACACTAAACAGCCTGACAACAAGACAATGTTTTCCCACCTGAGATATATGGTGATGGCAGTCTGTGCAGCATCCCAGTAAAACCTATTACTCCTCAGTATATCCTCTAGCCGTAGTAGCTCTACATAGGAGCGCAGTGTCATCTTCCTCATGCAGTATGTGTGGAAGTCAAACTGGTCCTCAATTATTTCTGTGAAATGCTGCAACAAAAAACAAAATATAATTCATTATGACAAATTGTTATGTCTCCAAATGACATTTGAGGAAATACATCTCATATATAAACGGATACCTATACAATAACAAATCAATGTTCAATACGACATAATATTATATTCCAAACAAATAATACAATACGAAAATACAACTGCTTAATAAATCTAATTCTAATCATTACCTCCTCTTTCTTTTAAGATAGCAAAGTGCTCTCATTAATCAATTTATTTACTTTATTCTCTGGGTAAAGCAAATATACACACCAATTATTAAATCTGATAATGAGAACAAGTAACATCAATTATTAGAAACTTACCCTATCCACTTCATGGCACTTTCTGAGGGATTCACCGTACTGTCCAAGACGATAGTAAGCCTTGGCACATTCAGTTTGGAACCACATGCACTGCATCTCATTCAAGTTCTCCATTGCTGACACTCCCTCCTGTCATGTATAAAATATACTCAATATTAGTACCGTAACAAAAAAAAAAATTAACTTACACTTGGACACTGAGAATTTATCAATTACATTTTAAACTTTCTGGCACTCATCTAAATATTGTGTAGAAGATGTAAGCAATCATTTACTGGTTAAGTGTAAAGTTTATAGCTATTGGACATTCAGTTTCCTCAGACAAACCATTTGTCCAGTATTTGCCTGAGAAAATACCAGTGTTCAGCCAGATAGAAATAACCTTGCACCTTTCTCCACACAACATACCGTTGTTCGAACTTTCCAATTTTACTTGGTTGCAAATCATCGTTCCTGGGTATCGGGACACAACTTCTGACCACGAGTGTACATAAAATGTAGTGTGACTATTATAATAATCCATGAAGTGCTAACCAACAGATACTAAGACAGGTAAAGGCATAAACTTTTAATGGTGTGCAGTAAGATTTGATAATACTAGATGATTATGACAATCAAATTCTTTGACATATCAAAACAATCAACATAAAAGTTAAATGCCACCCTTATGTTTACTGAGTAATGTATAAAGTATTCAACATTCATAACTGAAACTATGTATGAATCTGTGTACAATGAGGGCTTATTTTACTTCAATATGTTTCTAATAGTTCCGCACTTCTATCTATCTATCTATCTAAAGCTCTGATGCCTCATTCCCTCTGGTAAATCTCCACAAGGGGACGACCTCGGCAGAAGTGTCTCCAGTTGTCCCTCTTACAACACTCCCTCCTTACTTGGTCAAATCCTCCTCTGCCCCTCAGTTATCCTTATGACATTCCTGCCCCTCACAGCTCTCTCCCTTATTTCTCCTTCCATTAACCATGTTTACACAGAACTGTACCCAGGTACTTAAACTCCTTTACTTCCTCAGTTCTTTCACCCCCCAGAGTTATCTCACATTTAGTCCTAGTTGGTACTCCCACACTCTAGGATGTGGCAAAGTCAATCACGTCAGTTACTGCTCTCTCCAATACCATCTGCACTTACCCGAGTAAACTTTGAACACATCTCCTCTGCCTGCCTGACTAGGTTGGCCTTCAAGAGGTACGAGGCAGCCTTGGAGTTGACATAGCGATCAGCCGTGTCCAGAGCCTGAGCCTCTTGTAACGCCTCATATGCCCCCACATAGTCCCCTGCATGCTGGTGAGGAAATGATAAGATTAATTAAAATGGCATTGTAACAGCTACAGATAATGCTCTTTGAAGCAACACAGTCAGAAAAGGTAAAAAGAAATCACTAATACAGTACTAACATACCAGCTTGAATCATGTGCAATATTGATATACAGTACCAGCTCCATTTGAGGGAAAACAATTTAGCAGAAGGCTCGATGTAGCAGAAAAAGATATTCCATTATTCCAAGTTAGGTACTAAATACAGTAATGCAATAATCAAAGGTATTCTACTAATGTCAACTGACCAATGTAGTTATTTGTTTATGAGGACACATGAATGGGTGGTACAGCCCAGGTGAAAGATACTTGTAACCAGTGAGTAACCAGTGTCTATTATCAGGAACTTGCTTTTCATTACCATCCTCAATACTGACTTCTGCCCCTGATGTCTCCTATTTGGTACTAAGGAACTTGATATTGGGAGAAATTGACCATCTTTCACTTGGGCTGTACCACCCATTCATGTGTCCAACTGTACCACATTGTCTAACAGCCAGGTCCTGCTTAACCAACACAACGTCAAAAACATACTTTGATAATTTTATACGTTCAGACATTCCAGACTTTGTATGGCCTCGGTCAAGATTTGGAATATTGACATAGACAATTGATACAGTGAAAGTGACTGTAAGAGAAAGTGACCAAGCATAATGAATGCAAACTAGTGTGTGTACAAGTAGGAACTCAGGAGTTATTGGTGATAACTGAACTTAACCACCTATCAACCTCACAATCACGTAATTAAAAAGTAGTTGTAAAAGAAAATCACAAAAAATAATTAATAAAAACTAAGGAAATGTGTATAAATATATACTGTACATGTCTAAAAACTCATGGACTATTGGTGATAACTGAAATGATCATCCCATCACCCTCACACTCTCTTCATACACTTGTACTGTACTAAGCCTAACCCTCTGGCACATGTTTAGAATTATTTTTAGTCACTAGAGAGAGAATGACATATTGTACATAGGGCAGTGAAGTATAATTATTTATTGACGTGAGATATGGTGGAATACAAAGGAAGTACAGGCCTTTTACGAGGTTACTTATTTATCCACGTTAATCTAGACTACGTGTTGAAGGAGTGTATAGGGGTTGGGGTAGGATACAGTAGGACAGCGGAGAATTGAATTATCCTAAAAATCGAAAATTTTGTATATTTATTGTCAAGTATAAACATCGCAAGGATCCAGCTGATTTTTAGAGATCTGGAAAAGGATATTATCAAAAATTTACCAGAAATGCCCTCGACTTTATTGAAATTTCCAATATATTTAACTTTCCCAGGTGCTGTACAATTCAAGTTTGATTTAACTGAAAATTTTGATTTACCGGAATTGACCTTGGCTGAATTTATTACGTGATTTGGAGCTTGTACTGTATTCCTTAGTTAATTAAAAGTAACCAGTAGTTATTAACAACACAATAGTTATGAGAAGGTATTATGATCTGGAAAGTTGCTGGAAACAGTTACTGAAAAACTACTGTACTTTTATGTCAGACTGCTCTTGTTATCTTATCTTCCTAATCTTGTCCATTAAAAAAAAAAAAAAACACTGGAGATTTGTACATTTTAAAATTTTGGAGGTGTATAGTTGCCATCATATGACTCGAGGCCGCCTCCTACACCAGTAAGCTTGATTTGCATTATATTCATTGTAGAAAAGTTAAATTTACATATTGGCAACTTATCACCGAGTTTGTTTCACTCGAGCAGACGACTGAATTTCGGTCCATTTCATATATTTCACTGATACCAGATACAACACCAGCATTTTCATGGATGGGGTGGCCTCCAGTCATCTGATGGCAACTGTACAATTCCAATTCACCTTCTCACTCTTGCCTATAATGATGATGTAATATTCTGTGACAGTGCGTGTGTGTAAGTGTTTTGATTTTAAGGCATGCAATTTACCTTCAAAATCTTCCCCTTGATGATATAAAGTTCTATGAGCGTGGGTGTGTGTTCCAGGGCTCGTTCTATGAGACTCAGCGCCGTCTCCGTCTTGCCGAGGAAGCTGTGGTGCTGAGCCATGAACATCAGCACAAACAGAATGGACGCTGGCTCCTTGTATTCATTATCTGTAGAGGAAACAACATTAAAGGAGTTTATAACTAACAAAATCTTTTATACACTCTCGACCAGACAGTTTGAGGAACTTCAACAACAACTATATGTCCCACACTGGTATCAGAATTACATGAACCGGGATATTAATAATGTAATAAATAAACCCTACACCTTACTTAATACTGACAACCTTTCAAAATTATCTCAACTAATAGAAAATAAATAGCTACAAAAGTCGTCTGAGTAAACCAGTACAAGTTTCCTGGAGGCTGACAGGTTCATAATATTGTGAACAGTTGCCTGATGCAGTTTTTTAAGTCTAGACTGTGTGTTTCTTCCAATTTCAAGGAAGTCATTTAACATGATGATGTCAGTTATATAGGTGTTGATTATATTACAAAATTTAATATTGAACAAAGTGTACAATATGACCTTTCACGCTTCAAAATATTACCAGATCTGTGGCCTTACCCTACACCCATCAAGCCTTATTAGCGAACTTCGACAGGTAACTGTACCAGTACTAGGGTGATAACAAAAACAACAACATTATCACACTTATGTAAGAACTGCTCTTACAAAACAAAAATAATATAGGTTTGGAAATGATGATGACTACTACAGTGATTCTACAAATTTTAAAGGTAGCCACAGTACAATTCCACATCATATACCTGAGTTCGTCCAATACACTTATATAATGTATGTGGCCAAAAGTGATCAAATTAATTACCTGTAAATGATATAAATGGTACACCTACCTGTATCACAAAGATGACCCGTCTCTTCCAAGTTAGTCAGGTACTTGTCCATGAGCGACTCGATGCTCTGTACTCGGTCGGGTTCCGTGTACAGAACCTGGATGTCCGTGAAGAGTGGCGGGACACCTTTCTGTAGCGCCGCTCTGAGGTACGGGTCTAGCAGGGATTCCAAGGCTTCCCCTCGCGCATAATTGAGGGGAAGTCGCTTAGGCACTTGAGCACGAGGGAACCTGCCCAAAGGGGTGTGTGTGTTAGAATCTTGCTGCAACATTACTTTTTATTATGTTTGAAACTCACTATATTATTATTATTATTTTATTCTCTTTGTTGATGGCCTTAGATCTGAATTAAGTTTTTAGTAAAATGTCACCAATAATATTCTTCTTCCAATGGTACTTTCAACATCACTCTTATTTGTTAATTTTACTGCTCTTTTTTAAGCTTTTTTAAGCTCTTATATAATATTATGTTACACTTCCAACTTACTGCTCTTCACACACTTATTTATGTTACATTTACAACGTACTTCTCTTTAAGCTCTTCATATAATTTTAATCTCTCGTCAACTGTTGTCAATCCCAGGGATCCCTCCAGCTTGATGTAATAGTCGCGGTTCTCTGGGTTACGTTTGATCAAACCTCGGTAAACTTCAGAAGCATCTTCCGTTCTCCCTAAGGCCATTAATAGTTCTCCTGGAATGTAATGACACAACGATATATTGGTAACATGATTCAAGCAAGGTAATATTAATATACATATATATCTCGCAATCACGTGAATTAAGGCATACATTATATACATTCCAAACGGTGGTGCAAAGCTGTATTTCGTTCAAGTCTATAATTATCCCCCATTTAAAACAGTATCCAAGCCAAATGAAGCATCAACAGTAAACAATACAAGTCAATTATAAAATTAATTTTGATATATCAATTCCAAATGCAATATATATTGTATGTGGTAAATAAAGATTTTTTTTTATCATAAGCTGCTGCACCTCCTTGAAAACAAAACAAACTTTTCGATAAACAAACCTCTAAGTTCTTGAAGTGTGACTTTATCACAGATGTTGGATTCGTATGTGTTGAGGTGCTTCAGTGCTTCTTCCATGTGCTTACTTTCTCTAATCACAAGATTCTGATACAGCAACAATTCACTGTATTCATAATCATAGTTTGTTTTCTGAAATATAAGACAAACACATAATTGATGAACTGTAAAACAAATGATAATTGCAAAGTGATGTTGATGAAAGAGACAGAGAAGAAGAGGAGATGGAGGAGGACAGATATCACACTCAGAAGGAAAAACAAGAAAAAGCTTAACAGAAAAAAAAAAAAGTGGCAACCAAATCTTCCAAAATATAAGCACTATTAATGAATATACTTATATAATAACAACACATAAGAATATCAGAGAACAATTACAATATTCTATGAGCAACTTTCTTACTATAATATTTAAAAGAATAATTGATGTCCTAACTATGGTGGTCATTCAGTATCAACACAGCATTAACCCCTAAAGACTGCAATTCGTGGCGACAGCCTTCACTCCCAGCCGCAAAAACAACCTGATTTTTTAAGTTACTCTAAGGTTTGTTTTGTTCTTATAGGTTTGTAGAGCTTTATTTTACACACCAGAATATGCAAACAAAAGTCTTCTATTTCCACTGGTTAGAGTACAGCAGCACGTCAAAGTTGGAAAATAATATGACAGTTACCCCCCCAAAATAACATACGAGGGCATACGCATGTGTTACGCATGTTTATAATGCGTAGATGCATGAGTATGTGTACCTCGATATGTGCTTGCGTGCTTGTGTATGTAAAACAAGTATATAAATGCACTGAAATAGACAGAAAAGGCAACATACAAGTCATTTTTGCATACAACTGTGCATACCTGTGATAACGTTAACGCATGCATGTATGGGAGTGTTTGAGTGTGTGTTAAACTTGTGTCCAATGGCTGATAAGAGCTAGGGGAGGCAGGGAGAGGGAGAGGATGACAGGCCACTAGTGATGGTATTGGCTCAGATAACACAGTGAGGGCGGATGTACTTTGGCCACACCCACCTCCACCAAAGGGAGGGGGGGGGGGGGTCAGCCAATCTCGACCAATTACAATAGTCCAAGGCTAGAGCTTACCTTTGGTATCACTGCTGTGGCTATATGTAGCCCATGCAGTTATTTATGGGCTATTAAATAAAGGCATCAATCGGTTTTAAGGCCAAAATTTGTTTTAACGCCTTAAGGTGTTGATAGGTCTTTAGGGGTTAACAGACACACAAATGTGAAGTTACTATACTTTACCTGGACTGTTTTCCTAAATTCTTCTAATATCTTTAATGCTGTATCATAATCTTGAAGAAGGTGGAAAGACATGGCATAACCGATCCACGATGCTCGCTGTGTGGGTCGAAGCTCAAATAACCTGTACCTTGTTTCCTGTGTGAAAAAGAAATAGAATTGGCAATAATTAATAATAAGTAAAAACTTCTATAATGCAAGTATACCAACAAATACCAAATCTTCACCAAAATCAAGTATTCTGTTGATTCACTTACTTTCAATACCAGAAAATTTAAAAGAAAATACACTTTGAATTATTTGCTTAATGATTACCAGTAATTAATTTTTTCATGCCCAATGAAAGGGTTTAGCTGCTGTGTAAGCATATGTAATTAATCTCAGGCAATTCTCCAACCATTGTTTATACTGAACCAGCAATTAGTAATCATCCATTGGTGGATCGAAACTTATAAAACACATCTAGCAAACAGTGTGAAATAAATTTCTCATGTTTATGTTTTACAATGATACTATATACTGCCTGGAACTCTATATCACTTGCCTTATATCCATCCAGATCTCTCATTTGGATCTGAAGGAGGGACAAGTCACGCAATATCTGGAGGTTATCCTTATCCCACTTGAGTGCATTACGATAGCACTTGATGGCCTCATCATACTTCTTGTCTGAGCGCTGCAAC
Organism: Petrolisthes manimaculis; assembly: GCA_034508575.1. Classification (NCBI taxonomy): domain Eukaryota; kingdom Metazoa; phylum Arthropoda; class Malacostraca; order Decapoda; family Porcellanidae; genus Petrolisthes; species Petrolisthes manimaculis. Next base: position 21,794 of record JAWZYT010001846.1, on the reverse strand, counting down.
AAACCAAACACATGCCAACACACATGACTCCTGAGGTTGTTACGCAGACCCTGACGTACAAAGTTGTATGCCTCTTCTTTACGGCCCAGGCAATTTAGTATGAGACCTTTCATTGCCAGTGTTTCTGAAAAAGACCATAAAAACCAATACAATACAAGTATTATAATTATATAACAATCTTTACAATTATACAGCATAGGAGTGCAGCTAAAATTATAAACAGACAAGCACACTAATATACTGTCTTTACACCAACACAGTATAGTTAATATAACTGTACACACTAACTATGATGGTAAAGTTTAAGAAGAGCCACAGAAATGGAAAACATAATTTTCCCAACTTTTTGGGATAATCTGCCATTCCCTATTTTTATAAATTGAAGAATGCAGACCAACTCAGCCCATTACATACTAACTCGGCTCGTGGTTATGAATTACCCAAACACTGTACAGTATGTTGGATACCCGGTAATTCATTATTATTAAAACAGACCAGACAGGAATGTTCTTCATGCATTGTAGGAAACAGTTGACTTTAGATCATTGAAATTTTTTTATATGGACCACACGTCTGCATTTCCGTTGGTCCAGATTGTTTGTTCTGTGTGGATAGTGTTACGTCCTAAGTCCCAGGTCGACTGAGGCACGCAATCAGATTAATCACAAGAGGAAGAGCAAACTCAAAACACCTTTAAGCTCACAGCTTTATTATCTTTATCTTTAACCTTAGCCTCCTCTCAAATCTTACCACTCAATTCTACCCCTAAATCCCACTCTCAATTCCTGCTCCTGCTTTACAATATATCTATATACATTAGTCAATTCTCATTTTACACTGACAATATGTATGTGAAATAGTGTGTGTGTAATGAATGTATGTACAGTAAACACTTATTGTACACTACATTACACACCCAATACACAAGTGTACTGTACAATGAGGGTTTTCTGTACACTGTTTCATTATACACATTATATTACACAACCAATATCAAAGTGTAAAATGCGAGTTAACTGTATCTTCTTCGTATACTTTTCTTCAAACTAGTAGATTGTTGACAACTGATAGTGTGACTCCTCATCTTTCATTTAGGAGAATAAAAGAAAGTTGTGTGAGACCCGGTATTTCAAATGTTCATGTCAGGAACGTACTGTGTTCTGGCGGCATTGGTCAGCCATGTTACTGCTCCTTAACATTTCACTGATATTGTGTGTATGTGTGTGTGTGTATCTAACCTTCAAGTTAAAGAAGCTTAATTATAAAAAAATGGTCTGTGGTAGTATGAAGCATAACCAAAGTTGTTGGTGGTTGAAGATGGTATGAAAAACTAACTTGGTGGCCAAATTTGGTTGGTAAAGATGGTCAGAGTGGGAGATTAAAGATGGTCCAAGTTAGCATTGGGCTGAGTTGAACCTACACCATGTTGAAACATAAGTGCAACAGTGTATTTTGACCATGTCAGATTCCCGCCCCCCCTCAAGAAGCTTGATTGAAGGGTAAAACAAGGAAATAACACTAAATTATTATTATTATACTCGACATTCTATTTAACTGACAAAAATGGTGTTAACCTTATCTGTTACTGGAAAACTGACGTGATCTAGGGGATAAATTGTAATTAATACTGTACTGTACTGTACATACAAAATACAATACAGTAATTCAAAACACATGTTCAATGCAATTACAATGTCTATTGAGAGGTTGTTCGCAATAAAGGGGTTAGGCTTAAGCGTAAGTGTAGTGAGGGTTGGAGGGGGAGGGCTAACGGCACACAAAATATTGTTCAGTATTCACCAATAATCCTTGAGTTTTTGTCATACAGTACACACATATTTTCTGAGTTTGTATTAAATATTTTTTTTTTTAAATATCAGCTGACTGACTGAACAACTGACCATCACTGATGCGGTGAGCCAGTGCACACCTGACAGGGTTCTGATACTTGTGTGTTGGGTGGGAACGTCACACTGCCACCTACTGTAGTGCCGACAAAATTTTCAAGTAACGGACTTTCTGTCAGAGGTGTAACGATTGTCCGGTATAAAAAATTCTGTTAAATCCAAAATCCGTTGAATGGGGGTCCGGTAAGTTGAGAGTCGAGTGTATCTATATGTTCCAGAGTTAGCTTGACTTTACTTACTGGGAATGGACTTCATAACGCAAAAAAAATCACCAACGAAAATGTGGCTCTTCTTAAATACTACTACTATAATTTTACATACCTACATGAACTACCAGTACACATGCCATTACCACCAGCAATATAACAACAACAATCCTTTAAAACTGATTATAGAATACAGTAATGAAGTACAGTAATATAAACAAAATAAACAACACTTACCTCCATGTTCTGGGAAACTGGCAAGAATCTGCTTTGCAAATTTCAGCCCATTTCTGTATTGCTTCTGTTCGTAGGATTTCTGTGGGGAAAAAATTGATAATCATTAACCACACACACATCACATCAACTTCCAAACTAATGGTTGAAGTACGGTAATCTGGATAACAACTTAAAAACTAGATAGAAATTTGTTCCATATTTTACTCCTGTACTCATTACCGGTACACAGCAAATGCTGCCAATGTTTAGGTAATATTACAGAAAACCTGGTGTGGAATAATTATTATTCTCACAATTATTTCCGTCACTTCATCAATATTTATATGTTATGGTACGGTATATCCAATCCAACTTCAAAATTCTCTTCGACAGATCAAGTTACTGCTATAAATTGTCATTCCTATCTTGCCTAAACAATCCATCACACCTCTCTTATCTGAACTACAATATGGGCCAAGACTTTTTGGTATTTATTGAAAGAATTACCGTTTTGCAGCAGTGTTGCCAGATCCGGCTGGATCACAGTATTTTGCCCAAGTTATTTATTGTACTTTATCACAATTATTTCCCAGCAGTTTGCCCAGGTTAGGTACCGGTAGTCTGATGCAGTCTAGCTTAGGTTAGATTTGGTCAGGCTAATTTCAAAATGCCCCATTTGAATATGGTCTAAGTTAGTTGGTAATGAAGTTAGAAAAAACATACGCAATAACGGTAATTCTTTCAATATTTACCGACTTTTCTGTCATACACAAAATTCACGTCACATATTCACCCTGGCCACTATTTTACCCTCGGACTGTGTAAATATATCATGCAATTGTGGTTATCAATAAATCGTGATAAAATTCACTTTTACGGCTGAAAATTATTACCGTAAAGTTACCGGTATAACAAAATATTTTCGCAACGTGTTTTTTAATAATCTATCATTCCTTATTTTGATTTGTTGAAATTATAAGTGTGGTAACTGTTAGTGCATTCTGACCATGTTTGATTGCCCCCTCCCCCCCCCAAGAGGCTGTTTAAAAAAGTAAAACAAGTAAAGGTATTTATTTACTATATTGCCATTCTATGGCAGTGTTGCCACATCAGGTTAGGTAGGGGTAGTTTGCCCCGGTTAGGTCCCAGTAGTGTGCTGAGATCCAGTTTAGGTCAAGGTAATTCACCATTTGCAATATGCTCTATCTTGGATATGGAGCATTTCTGAGGTATACGTTATAGAAGAAAATAATCTTATAATGTATAAATTAGTGGGTAATGATGGCAACTGTTAGAAAAAAAAAACTACCAGTAACTTAGAGAATGGCAATGAAGTAAATATTTACCCAAGTACCGTAAATAATGCAACAAATAATTAAAAACTTATATGTGTAAGCGTTAGTGTTTATTTACCTGACCTAACCTGGACCAGGGCAGACTACTCTACTGGGACCTAACCTGGGCAAACGGTTAATATCTATGTGTTAAAAAGTTAGCCTGACTTTTTCCGACCTAACCTGGACCAGGGCAGACTACCGGGACCTAACCTGAACCAGGGCAAACTACTGGGACCTAACTTGGACTAACATAAGGGGAAATCAAACCCGATTAAAATATACAAGTTAGGCATTAAATAAGTGGGTAATGAAGGTAGAAAATCCGTACGCAATAACGGCAACTCTTTCAATATTTACCAATGTATATATATAATAGTGTCACACAAGGTTATGACTTCATGTAACTAACTTAGAATAAACCAATAACCAAAATATGAAGCAAATTAGTAAATAACTTCCTTTTCTGTGACTTTGCAAATTATTACTGCATGTTGTAAACTATATTCAATAATTCACTTATATGGCTAAAAATAAATCTAAATCTACGAAATGCTAAATATTATGGCTAACGTTAATCTATATCAATATGTTAATAGAATTCCCCAGGTTAACTACAATTTTATTTCAGCTATGATTAAATGCCAATTCTTTTAATATTCTAAATTGTTGTAACTATTGGTATATAATTGACACATCCACATTCGTATATATTATTATTATTATTGGTATGGTAATAAAACGATAGGCCTTTGACTCCCACCAACACCACCACCATCATATTTCACACACTAATAACCCTTTATTTCAGCATCTGTGACCACATCTAAGGTCTTCATAATATAATATAAACCTCATAGACTGTAGGACAAGTAATACATTAACATACACAATGACTAAGGAGTATTAATGATGTGTTATAAAGTATTTGGTGTGGTTTGTTTTTATGCAGACGAACCTCAACAACAAGCCATGCGTTTGGGAACTCACCAATATCCGCTTAAATAGCGAATTTTCCTTTGGGGGAAGCAGTTGTTTTTTGGGATCCATTGTGATTTATATGTGGGTGAGGTTATAGATAGCGTGTGAAGTCTCAGAACCTCAAGATAAAGCGTAAATTGACCAAAATCCCGCGTGTTACCGGCCAAGATGGCGGGTTGTGAGGTGACGTGAGGGAAGTGACGTCATGTAAACAATAATGGCCGCCAATATTATAGTTTAGTCAGTTATTATCTATTTACACATTTATAAACATCATATTACACATTTATAAATTATGGTCGTGTAGTTTAGTATTTTCCCAGTGCAAAGTTTAAAGTATAGTTGTCAAAGTCTTATGTAAACAATAATGGCCGACAATATTATTATATACTATTATATTTATTTCATTTATTATCTGCAGTCATATAATCATATTACATTATGTATTAACTATTTTCATGTTGTCTAGTATTTTTCACAGCCCAAAGTTTTATGTCAATTAAATATATACTATGCAATATTTATTTTGTTTATTAACGATCATATTACACATTTATAAACATATTGTCATCAATTTCATATAGTGTAGTATTTTTTCCAGTACAAAGTTTTAAGTATAGGTGTCAAAGTTTAAAGTATAGTTGTGAATGAAGGTTTACACACAAACATATTATTAATGTTATGAATCGAATGTTATGTTATGATAGACACTATTTGAATTTATAATACAAGCCTGTCCCCCTATTCCCCCACCCCCTTACCCCCCCAAGTCTGTCCCCTACTCCCGCACCCCCTTAAGATGAGTTAGTATGAGTAGCTTGGGGGGTGCGGGAATAAGGGGACAGGCTTGGGGTGGGTAGAAAGCCTATCCCCTATTCCCTCACCTCTCTATAACCCCCTCCCAAGCCTGTCCCCTACTCCCGCACCCCAACCCCCCCCCCCCAGCCTGTCCCCATATTCCTGTACCCCCAACACCCCCAGCCTGTCCCCCTATTTCTGCACCCCCTTAATGTTATGAATCGAATATGAAATAATTAATAAGGGGGTGCGGGAATAGGGGACAGGCTTAGGGGGGTTAGGGTTGTGTGGGGGTTTGGAGGGATGCGGGAGTAGGGGACAGGCTTGGGTAGGGGGAGTCTGAGGGTATGTGGGAATAGGGGGACAGGCTTTCTACCCACCCCAAGCCTGTCCCACTATTCTCGCACCCCCCAAGTTACTCATACTAACTCATCTTATTAAGGGGGTGTAGGAGTAGGGGACAGGCTTTGGGGGTAAGAGGGTGCGGGAATAGGCTTGGGGTGGGTAGAAAACCAGTCCCCTATTTCCGCACCCCCCTTAACCCCCGCCCCCAAGCTTGTCCCCTACTCCCCAGGGAGTCTGTATGTCCCTATATGTCTGTATGTCCCTATATGTCTGTATGTCCCTATATGTCTGTATGTCCCTATATGACTGGGCTACTGAAACACATCCCAGGGTAATGGGACTACAGCTTACTGGACCAGGGAAATAGGACCACAGCTTACTGGACCAGGGAGTCTGGGGGCCTCAATGAGAGGGGAGGTGTTTGATCACACAGCCAGTGTTGTGGTCCAAGTCCACGTTACCACAAGAGCTACAAGTGGGGCAGCACCTTCCATGATACCAGCCCTGAAGGGAACATAATAAAGGGGAGGGAGATTACACTGTTGTATACAAAGGCACCATAAGGGGGAGGGAGTTTACACTGCTGTATGTAAAGGTATAATACACCCCTGTGTACTGAAGGCACCATAAGGGACAGGGAGTTTATACTGCTGTATACAAAAAAGGCACCATAAGGGGGAGTTTACACTGCTGTATACAAAGGCACCATAAGGTACTGGGAGTTTACACTGTTGTATACATATTTATAATACACCCCCTGTGTACAGCTGGTGGTACACACAACAGTGGACAATAAAGAGCCTCCAGTTGTAATACACCTCAATCCACTAGAATGTGACCAAATACTACAACTATAATGTTTATTCCAGCCCTGTGGGGGATAGCTAATATATATTGACCAGAGAATAAAATCAGCTCTCCTGCACAGTTCACTTAAAATAGTTATTGTATTTTTGGTACTTATTGTTATATCAAAAGTTGGATGAAACTCAAGAATACACCACTCATTATTATTATTATTATTATTATTATTATTACATACTGCACATAGTACGTACAGACATTACCCCCAAGGTTCATTATGTACAGTACATTGTTTTTCATTATTCTTTGTACCTTTCAATCATCAGCAAACATGAGATGGATGTCATAAGGTAGTGTGTGTGTGTGTTCTATTAGTTTTACCAGGTTACCAACAGAACAGAAATATTACAACAACAATAGATTATTACCATATTAAATAGGCTGTGACATCACAGCCTATTTAAAGGCCCCAACAAAAACCCAAGAAGAAGAAGAAGAAGATCATATTAAATGTTTCTATTAATTAAAATCTGCTGAAATGGATACTTTTAGGTCTGAAATTATACGTTTTTGTAAATTTGAGGATACATTTTATTAGTTTTACCAAGTTACCAACGGAACACAAACAGTTAGTAATATATTAAACATTTCTATTAATTAAAATGATATGTTTTTTGTAAATTTGAGGATATATAGAAACATTCTACTAATTTTATTTTACCAACAGAACACAAAGAAACATTACAACAACAACAACAGCAGCTGTCATCACCACCACGTCAGAGACACCCATGTAATATTTGTTATTATTATTATTATTATTTACAGCTGTTGGTCTATAATGATGACATGATGATTGATATAACTACCTGATAAACTAATAAACTACCAGATAAACTAATAAACTACCAGATAAACTGATAATAAAGTGTTAAATAAGGATAAAATAGGATAAAATTAATAGTATCATCGTGTCCTTGTTATTTTTTACATGTTTAGAAAGCTATAGTTAAGATTTAATGATTTATATTATTATTTAACTATTATATTATCCACTCTGGTTATATTAAAGTGTTAAATAAGGATAAAATATGATAAAATTTAGAGGGAATTAAATATTGTTCAATATGTCCTTGTTATTTGTTCTCCTTTTTCCGTGTTTAGAAAGGTAACTACTTAACAACTGGTGTTTGGTTATATTAAAGTGTTGAGGAGATAAATAAGGAAATAAATATGGTGATGTCTGGTGAAATTAGAATGTTGAAGAGGTAAATGACCACAAGTTAGGGAAAAACATTGGTAAATATTGAATAAATTACCATTATTGTGTACGGTTTTTCAACCTTCATTACCCATGAACATATAACATTATACCATACTGAAATATACATAAATGACACATATTTGCTGTGTGGACCTAATATGCATAGTTTCAGCAAGATGTATTTCAAATAGGGCATTTTGAAATTAGCCTGACCTTACCTAACCTAGACCGCATCAGACCAACGGGACCTAACCTGGGCAAACTACCGTCACATAGTATTATTGTTCTTTCCTCTTATTTACTGCTTCTTTCCTCTTTTATTCATTGTATATATCGAGGGACTACAGTACTCACCGACACACACATAAAAAGCAATCAGTGTTCTTGTTCTATCCTCTTCGCGTTCTTGTTCTTTCCTCTCAGTGTTCTTGTTCTCTCCTCTTATTTACTACTTTTTTCCTTCCTCTTTAGGGCCAGACACACAAGATGAGTGGTGGTACGTCAAAGCCTCGTACCTTCGCCCCGAGCAGCTCTCGACTCACAGACCGCAAGCAGAAGACGTTCAAGATCATCGTCATCGGCGACAGTAGTGTTGGCAAAACATGTCTCACTTTTCGGTGAGTGAATTTCGGTCTGGTTACGTCTGGCTCAGGTTTTTGCAGACTTGTATCATGAAATATATCCTGAAAATACATTATGGTTATACATTACAGTACATTATATTAGTTTTTATTTGTACAGTTGCCCACACGTGAATCTTTTATGTCTCGCTATACTTGTGAGATAGCTAGTTACAACAGGAAGGAAAGCGAGCAAAAAAGTTATAGTTTGTCGACAAGCAGACAGTAATAATATTTCACTGTCTGCCTGTCAACAAACTACACTACATCTTTTTTTTCTTCACACTCCTTTCTGTTGTAGCCACCTCACAAGTAACGAGCCATACCAGCTTCATGTGTGGCCAACTGTACAGTAATAAAACAAACACATGGATTTTTCTTTCTCCCTCCCTCATAGATTCTGTGGGGGTCACTTTCCGGAGCGGACGGAAGCCACAATAGGAGTCGACTTTAGGGAACGGAAGATATGCATCGACAGGGAAGAAGTTATGGTAAGATTTGATACACTGTATATTGGCAGTGCTTGGAATAGATTAAAAGTACCCTACAGTAGATGTACTGCAATCATTTAGTAACTGTCTTAATTTATATATAAACTTGGACAAACATGAAGTGACACGTGACATTATGGAGAAATACAATAATAGTTTAGTGTGTGTAGTGTTGTGTTGTGTTATGTTATGTTGTGTTATGTTGTAGTTACAGTTATGGGACACATTATGGAGCAACACAATAATAGTTTGGTTCATGTTATGTTATGTTATGTTGTGTTGTGTTGCAGTTACAGTTATGGGACACAGCCGGTCAGGAACGTTTCAGACGCTCCATGGTGCAACACTATTATCGCAATGTTGATGCCGTCGTCTTTGTCTACGACGTCACCAGGATGCAATCTTTTGAGGTGAGATGCTTGCCTTGTCATTACTTATATATACCATGAATAAATACCAGCACTTGTATCCATCACGTCATTATACACTTACTACCATACAGACTAAGTGATTTTACTGACCCAATGTTAAAAAGATATTTCTAAATGTAGCCTATTCACAAGACAAGAGAGGTATGGTTGTGAACATGCTCTGGGGACTTAAACATGGGTCTGTAGGACTCAAATTTATGTTGTTAAAAGGGTAGTGTTGATAAATTAGAGGCATTTGTTTCCTGCCAACTGTACCAAGTGGTAAACCTCAATTTAACCAAAACACTTATTCCACCATGTTTGTTCCTTAGCCTACTGTACTGTGTAAGCAATGCCTGCTGTATTTTTTCACTAAAAGCTCCAATCATTTAAAGGATAAACTCTGTTGCATAAAAATAGTAAGATGTAAACATGTTTATCACGTTCTTTCAAATGTATGTATGTATATATATATATACAGTATGTATGAATATATGTATGTATGAATGATCATTATTCATAGTCAACTCTCACAGGAAATCCCTCCAGCATTCTAATATAACCTTTTTGTTTTTTCAGTCTCTGCCATTATGGATAGACGAATGTTACCGACACATGATGATCGACAATGTACCCAGAATACTAGTGGGTAACAAGTGTGACTGTAAAGGAGAGTTTGCTGTTCCCACTAATGTTGCCCAGAGGTTTGCTGATCTCCACTGTATGCCTGTAAGGAAAAGTTATACTGCTATACTTTCTACCTCTTTCTCTCTAATTATTCTATGATATACCATACACACTTACAGAATTTTACAGAATGGTATAATAAATTAAACCCATTCTTTCATAACTGTTTACCTTTTGTAAGAATTGAAAGTTATTGATAGGTTTGTAAGTTCAAGTATGTACAGTAGTAGATCCACAGTCAACTATTTTGAAGCTTAGATGATTTACACCTCACCATAATTACACCTGTATGTGACCTTATGAACAAGTAATGTACAGTACAGGTATATGAATTGGTCTTAATTTGCAGTACTGTAGTAGTATTGCTCCTGTTAAGGTAATGAAATAAATATTTGTTTACATGGAGAGATGTCTGGTCATATTATAAGCTTACACAAATATTACTTCCAGCTATTCGAAACGTCCGCCAAGAACGACAATGACTGCGATCACGTTGAGTCTATATTCATGACCCTAGCACATAAACTGAAGGCCAGCAAACCCATGATGACCCCCAGCCCTCAACAGTTCCCTTCACAGGACCTACACAGAGCAGATATATTGTCTGTCAGTCGGGAGACCAGCAATGGAGGAGCTGAAGCTTCATCATGTTACTGCTGATAGAGATGAAATTATATGTAGATTATTAAATATAGGAACATAATCCTGATTTCAAATCATGGTGTTTGTTTTCTACTAAGATTTTTATATGTTTTATGATTACACAACTTGGACTTGAATTACCTGGTGTTGGTTTTCTCATGGGATTTATGTGTTTTACTTCTGAACTTGGCTTTAACTTGGACAGTTTTACTTGTCGTTTGTTTTAATTTGAAATGCTTACACATTTGCTTCAAAATTGATAGAATATTCTAAGAATATATGATGTCAAATGTTTCTTTGTGTTCTTACTGCTGTTTCATGTGTTGTTCAATATATTTTTTGTCTTTAATATCTCTGTTTGGTGTCATACTGAACTTCCAAGGACATGGATTTATTTCTATGATTGTAAAGAACCTGTGATGTTACCAGTGAACTGAAGGCCACTAACACTTTGATACTGTGTAAAGTACATAAGGGGAGATTCTTTTGTTGGTGAATTAGAAGGTGTTTGATTCCTCCAATCTACACCACAAAACAGATCACCTATTTGTACCATTGAGGGCATCTATTTTCTGGCATAGTTGGGAGGAATCAGTAGCCTTCCAATTTGCCATCAAGACAATCTCCTTTAGGATATAATATACAGGTACAGCTGTGTATTAGTTAGCTGAAATATATTGACTAAACCTCTAAATGTTTTGGATGTTTCTTCCAATAAGAAAAACCATCTGATTGTAAAGTTTAAATAATATGAGCGTTTTCAGCCGTTGTTTTCAAAGAATTTTTAACAGAAACTGTACAATGTGACCGCAGTGTCTTTGTTATCCCTGTAAAATGTAAATACTGTATGTGTGCATAGTGTAAATCTTATATTACAAAATATTTATTATATTCCGCTGTACAGAAATTATTAATGTTGTTATGTCTGTACAGTTTTCTTTAGGTGTGAAAACCATGAAAAGACCCTTTGATTTAGTCAGCAAATTAGAGCTAAATGAGTCCTTGGAATATTGCCACAAAACACCACCTACTGTATATGAAAAGAGCTTGTTTTGTGGCATAGTCTGAGGAATCAAAAGCTTCCAACTTTCTTACACGATCACAAGGTCCTTATGTGTAACACAAGTACAGTCGTGGTCAAAAATAATCATCCATATAGGGGTAACTCACATAAGAGTTTGACAGCTTCCCTCTGTTCCTTTGCTGTTAAACTTTCCAGTAAATTGGTTAAGTACCATCTTTTACTTTACTAGAAGCAGCTATGCACCACTTAAAATCAATAATATAATTTGAGCATGATAAACATAAGACAGCAAATTGTTTGAGATACCCATATGTGGAGGATTATTATTGACCACGAACATATGTGTGGAGAGAATGCAAGATGTGGAGTTTGCAAAGAAGGTGTATGGAAGTGAAGTTGTGGCACCTGGTGTGAGAGGCAGACCACTGGTCAGATGGCAGAACAGTGCAAGAGTATGTGAGGGAGAGAAACATGAGGGGCAGAGGAGGGTTTGACCAAGTAAGGAGGGAGTGTTGCAACAGGGAAAACTGGAGACTTGTGCCATGGCCATCCCCTTGGGGGGAGTTTCCAGAGGGAACGAGGCATCAGAGCTATAGATTGATAGATAGAAGTACAGTACTGTGTAGCTATATTATTTTCTCTATCTGATTGTAAATAAAAAGACATATCAAATTTTCAGGGCTAGAGATATATTCACTCATGATTTTTAGAAAGGAGTATGTTTTGAAGGTAATGTATGTAAAGTGATGCTTACCTCCTTGAATGATACAAATGATGTAAATGATACAAATTTTACAAATACTCTAAAAATAATAAGAAAAAACCTTCAGTAATGCAAGGCAATTTAAGGGCCGTATACAAGAACATTTGTAGCTTTGACGACGGTGTGGTAACAGTATGATGACTGTATTGTTTGTCTACGGAGCCGACACACCAATACCACACTATTATTAACACCTTCAATGTTAAGGCTAGTGGCATCCCAGGCATTTTTCATTACAAGAGTTGGCAGAACAGTTTAGGAGAGGTGTGTGTCACAATAGTTTTTTATTTGACTCCATAACTGTACATGCAACATCATTCACAAAAGTTTATGATAGAGAATAAATTGTGTGAATGTTGTTGAGTGTTTGTTTATACAACCAGATCTTTTAATATATAATTTTTGTGCTCCTCTTACACAACTTGAGTGATACTGTATTCTTATCTCTTCCCTCCTTCCTTCCTTCCTTGTAGTAAGTTCATGTATGCTACTGTATGTATGGTTGATTCTTATAATTATGTTCTTCATTGCATTGTTCTTCTTGAAATCAGTGACTGCCTTGTTCAATGAAATGTTCTGACTGTTTTTCCATTACGACATATAATTATTTTTATATATGATTGCTTCTTTGAATTATTTCTGTATGGTTGCTTCTTGTAATTATGAGTGACCGTTGTTTCCAGTGAACTTTTCAGATTGTTTTTCTATTATGATAAATGACACTATAACCCTTATGTAAGAATATCTGCCGTGTGGTACAGTAACAGTTTGATGGTTTTGTTTTGTGTGTGTGTAGCCATCATCATACCGGTACCACATCATCGTATGCACCATGAATGTTCTTGAATACGGCCCCAGATGTTGTTCTCGACTTTCTTTTCTTTCAACCATTCAATCTTAAAGCTCAGTTTACACATACTGTACATGGCCTTAAATGGAAAAATTATCTGAGTTAATATTTTCATTTTAGGCAATTGTAAAGTGAATAAACTCCCGACGCCGCTACAAAGAAGAAATTTTTAAAATGAAATAATTATTTGGGTCCTTATTCAGGTTTTTCCATGGCGATTTGGGTGCTTCGTTGGCAGTTCATGTTGTGCCACAAAAAGTTGGTGGGCATCCCAACATCGTGACGGATGTGGAATAAAAAAAGTTATAAAGGAACCGCTGGTGCACCTATGGCTTGTTTGAGGCTTTCCCCCCGGCATTGTGTTGCACCTCCAGCAAAAAAACCTTTGTGAACAACCACGGCCATGCAAACACTGTGGAAGCATCACCGGTGAACTGTCGTTGTATTTTGGGTCATACCGGTGACATACAAATTCATACACATTTCAAAAAATGTATACTGTATAGTTTAATGTCGGATGTGGGACAGGGGTAAAGTTGTAGATGTGCATCTGGTTTACTTGTGGTAGGTTTGGGACATCCCCTGGGATTAGATAACTGAGTAAAATGTTATAGTTTGGACTTATTACAGTACCCTAACATTTATATGGAGCATACGTTCAGAGAAAAAAATTTGACTCCCAGGTCCCCGATTTATGACAGTTCATTTATTCGGGACGGCTTCGGGAGTTAATTCGCACATGTGTAAACTAGGGTTTAGAGGAGATTCTCATGTTGGGTAATTGTAAGGCTACTGATTCCTTATAACTGTGCCAGGAAACAGTTGCTCTCAAAGGTACTAACAGGAGGATCTGCTTAATGGTATACAGTGTAGTTTGGAGGAATCACACACCTTCCAATTCACCAAAAAGAAGATCTCCCCTCCATACAAACCATAGATAGGGGAAGAAAAAAAGTTTAGTTTTTGTATGCCATGAATTCATCCCACTATGATTGAATTGCATTTTTTTTGCTCACCAAATATTTGCTGTGTGTATAATATGTTAATAAATATTGGAGAAAAGAGAAATGGTTACTTTAAGAGACAACTACTGTATATGACTGTTTCAAGTAACTGAGGATATGATGTATTATATTTAGGGGAGTTATTTGGTGAAACTATTTTTAATACCCAAGTTATATTATACTGTATGCAACATGTAATAGGATTTTGAACTTATGCAACACAAATTTATCTACTGTACTGTATCTGTATTATACTGTAATGGTAGATGTATAAATGATCTTGTTATTACTTTATGCAAATTTCATACTATATTTTACTGACCCAGTTTATTTTTATAATAATGTACTCGTTTAATTAAATTCAAGTGTATTGTATGGGTTTTCCTTTAAGTGGATAGAATACTTTGGGTACCTTACACCCGTAGTTTTAAAAAAAATTGAGGGCCCTTACTGGAGCTCTATGAACTCTCCAAATAATCCAGGCCACAAAATGCTTCAGTGTTTCTAATAGGGAATCTGTTGCACGGAGTAGTTTGGAGGATTCATGGAGCTCCAGTAAGGGCCCTCAAATTTTTTTAAACTACGGGCCTTTAGAGTGCCTTGATCCTTCCAAAGTACAGTACAGTGGGCCACAGCAATTCATATATGTACACCATAACAACTAAGAAAATTCAGTACATTATATTAATTTCCTAACATCAAACTTTAGTAGCAAAGCCCTTCAAATATTGCCACCAAACTACACGTATATGGAAGGAGGGTGTTTGTTTCATGGCAGAGTCAGGAGGAATCAAAATCCACCAATTTCCATACACGATCACAGGGCTCTTAATTAAAGTCGGAAGTTTTGTGTTAGTAAATCTGGAGCAACTGAATCCTCCAAACTAGTCCAAGCAACAGAAGACCATTATTTTTGTTAACTTGGGCCTGTTTCCTGGCATATATGCAGTACTTTGGAGGAATCAAGGCACTCCAATGTAACAAAAGGGAATTACCCACTAAATAAGGATGTACTGTATCATCCTCACAATGTAATCTAATGGTGTTGTTGAAATGTACAAGAAAAGGAAGGAGGGAACGTCAGTACGGAAGAATTGAAGGGGAGATTCTCTTGGTTGGTGAATTGGAAGGAATGTGGGATTGTATAGGTGGTAGGGTAGAGAGAAAGATAGGGAGAGAGAGAGAGATAAAGAGACACTCTCATTTGCTGCTAACTCCTCCAAACCACAATTTTATCAGCAAAAACAAAAACAACAACAGACACCCTTATTGCTACTATTTCCTCCAAACCATACCAGAAAAAACAACAAAAAAAAACACCCTCATTGCTACTAATGCCTCCAAACCCTACCAGAAACACAAAAACAACAACAACAGATACCAGAAGCACAACAGCTACAACAACAGCAAAAATAGACACCCTCATTTACTACTATACTAATTCATCCAAACCATACCAGAAGAACAACAAAAACAATAACAAAGACAGACACCCTCATTGCTACTAATTGATGGATCTGATGTTTTGTTTTGTGATATACTGTAGTTAGGAGTAATCTTCCAATTTATCAACAAGTGAATCATCATCTCCTAAAGACAAATATTATGGGGTTTTTTTTCGTACCAGATTGCAACCCATTATTATTATCCAGACTTTGTAAATATGGGGAATAAATAAAAGGGGGTGCAGGAATAGAGGGACAGGCTTGTGGGGGTCTAAGGGGGTAGGAGTAGGACAGGCTTTGGAGGGGGGGTTATGGGGGTGAAGGAATAGGTTACAGGCTTTCTACCCCTCTCCAAGCCTGTCCCCCTATTCCCACACCCCCCAAAACCTCCCCTACTCCTGCACCCCATAAACCCCCCCAAGCCTGTCCCTCTACTCCCGCACCCTCCTAACCCCCCCCAAGCCTGTCCCTCTTTTCCCACACACCCTCAAACCCAATAATTGTATGTTGTATTATAAATTTGTACATAATATAGTTCTTCAATAAAACTTTCATTACTCTGCATTATCATAATTAAATCTTTGACACTTTCTTCAATGTGTGTATATATTTTTATCTATAAGATTATGTAAGAAATCCATAAAAAAAGAGAAAAAATCTGTTACTTTCATCATCTTGTTCTTTCTGTTGCATTCTCCCCCGAATTTAATTAAGGGGGTAAGTTTTGTGTTGGTAATACTGGAGCAACTGTTAATTCCTCCAAACTATTCCAAGCAACAACAACAGAAAAACACCATTATTTTTGTCCATCTGCTGGTCCTGTTGTTTCCTGGCATATTTACTATACTTTGGAGGAATCAAGGCACTCTAATGTAACTAACTAAAGTGAATTACCATATTAATTAAGTACGTGTGGCTATTATACCTTTGTTTATTAATTGCAAATATATAAATAATATGAGAAGGAAAGGGGTATGTAGCAAGGGACTTATATGTAAAGAGGGACCAGAGGGAAACAGAAGGTAGGGAAAGGGAGGAGGGTGATGGGGGTGGGTGGGGGGCAGGGAATATTAGGCTTGGCAACAGCGAGGTCATATAGCGCCAGAAAAAGGTGATAGAGAGGTGTGACAGCAAGCAGTAAGGAATAGAAAGAAATGAGGGACAGTTGAAGAACTAAAAGCTTGTGGCTGGACCGAATGGGCGCCATAACCTGGGGGGGGGGGACTATAAGTAGGGAAGCGAGGGAGGGGGATTAGGGAATAAGGAGGGAAGGGAAGGAAGGGGGACTAGGGAATAAGGAGGGAAGGGAAGGAAGGGAGTGTGGGGACCAATAGAATGATCAGAGAAGGGAGGGGCCGGTTTGGGGGGGGGGAGGGAGAAAAGTGAGGGGGTGAAGAAGATGCACATGTTACTATCATTGTCTGGTCCACCTCCAGGCACTACACACATACTCACTCACGTACCGTTGTTCCCCACCACTACACACACACACACATACAAGAGCCTGCTGCAGTTGACACATAATCGCCGTTGAAAAGGCTATACTAAAACTCTCTGCCAGGTAGCACATCGTAGCTTGAACTTGTGTTGTCTGTTGTTGTTGTGTTAGTAGTGACTCGAGTTGAATATTTATCCCCCATTGAGTGAGTGTCATTATATGTTTATTTACTACAACGGTGCATGTGACGTTATTCCTTTACAACATGGAGATCTGACACAAGTGAATCAGAGTTTAAAGACCTGTATTTCGTTTACATGTTACAGGGTACGTGTGGTGGGGGATTAATATATGTAGTTGTGTTGTATCATCTAAAAAATAGTTATCATTGTGTGGTACTGTGGAGTTATAACAGTCTCTCTATTGTGTAGTTATAGTGACATGGTGGTGGTGGTGGTGGTGAAGGTGACAGTGTTATGATGTGTGCGTTAGCCTGGTGGTGGTGGTGGTGACATTAGTGGTGGTGACAGAGTGGTCGTCTACTGAAGGAATTAAGTGATGGGGCTGTGGGGTCGTCGGGGTAACAAGGCCCGGGAGAAGTTACGACCCTCCCGCAGCAGCTCCTACAGCGACGACTACCGCATCACACCCGAGTTGACAGGAAGGACTGAAGGGCACAAGACTAGTGGAGGAGGTGGTGGAAGTGGCTGCGACGAGTGTTACATCAGCAGGAAGAGAATAGAGTGTTGTGGTGGTGGTAATAACCCTTGTTGTTCCCAGGATGAAGGATGTTGTTGTTCACCACCACCATTACAACAACAACAACACCAACACCAACACAGAAGTCACAGCCCTCGTCGGCGTCGCAGTGCCTCGGCGGACACCACAACAAGGGCCCGTGGCTCCTCCCTGGGTGCCATGGAGGTGGTGGTGGTGGACGAGGGGCGCCGTGTGGACCTCATGAGACACAAAAACTTCTGCACTTCCTGTGAGTCGTGTGATACCTGTGACTGGACGGTACACAACGACTCCTTCACCAACAACATCAACAACAACAGGGTAGTGGACCTCAACAACACACACCACCACCATCACCACAACAACGGCCTCTACACGGCGCCCCTCAACACAGAGTCCACGGATTCCCTCTCAGACCACAACAACTCGCCTCCCACGCCCCCACCACCCACACGTAGCAGCCGCGTCAGTCCACACAGGCGCAACGGCAGCCCAAAGAACAGAGAGCGCCGAGGGGAAGGTGAAACGGGACGACAACAACATAAAGCAGACTCACGACAACAACAACACCAACAACACAGAGAAGACTCACGACAACAACACCAACAACAACAACATAGGGAAGACACACGACAACAACAACAACAACAACACAGAGACAACACACAACAACAACAACAACACCGAGAGAAGCCATCTAAAAACAATCCCCAGAGGTCCCTAATGCCCCACAGGGCTCCTTCAGCAGCCAGGGACAGAGTACAGAGGAGGCTCAGTCGTCGGGACAGTCACACATGGCAACAACACACACACACAGGTCAGTATCTCTCAATCTCTGTCTCAGTCTCTTGTCTCTCTCACACACACACAAAGTTGTATTGCGAGTCTCTCTCTCTCTCTCTCTCTCTCTCTCTCTCTCTCTCTCTCTCTCACAAAGTCGTCTGTCTTCTGGCAATAATAAGGAAGAATCAGTATAGCCTTCCAATTTACCAACAAGAGAATTAATATCAACTTTTAATTAATACCTCTTTTTAATTAACTCTGCTACACCTGCTGCTCTATTAATTAACTTTGCTACACCTGTTCTTCATAACAATAATAATACACCTGTCATATTAACACCTGTTCTCGTATCAGTGTAGATTTTCTCTTCCTCTCTGCATGTATTAGAAAGACACACACACACACACACACACACACACGAAGTCGTACTCTCTCTCATACACGAAGTCGAAGTCTCTCTCTCTCTCTTTCTCTCTCTCTCTCTCTCTCACACACACACACAAACACACAAAGTTGTATTGCGGGGCCCTTTTTAGCTCCGACCTCAGCCGAGAGCTCAAGGTCTTATCGTAATTATTGTTCTTGTTCTTGTTCTTGTTCTTCTTGGGGCGACAACTTCTTAAAAGAGCTTCAACTGACTCACTCACTCACTCATTCTTCTTGGGTCGACCATTTCTTAAAAGGGGTTCAACTCACTCACTCACTCACTCACTCATTTCACTTGAATCATTAAGAGCCGGAGCTTTTGAAGGGTTTTCCTTCATGTTCTTGTTTTTTTTTTTTTCTCTCTCTCGTCAGCAGATAATTACAGGAGTCAGAGAGAAAGCCACACACACAAATTATGATGAATATTACTACCTACTTAAAAGTTAATGTCTATTCCAAACAACAGAAAACTTTGAGAGAGAGAGAGAGAGAGAGAGAGAGAGAGAGAGAGAGAGAGAGAGAGAGAGAGAGATAGACCCGCAGTACAACAGGAGAGAGAGAGAGAGAGATAGATAGATAGATAGATAGATAGACCCGCAGTACAACAGGAGAGAGAGAGAGAGAGAGAGAGAGAGAGAGAGAGAGAGAGAGAGTATATCTTTCCCCATAAGTCCAGTATATGATGCCAGCTAGATAACTGTTTTGGCGGGAAAAATGGACCAATGATGAAGTTTTGGCGGGAAGAAAAAATAATAACAAAATAATAATTTGAAGAGGAAGGGACGGTCAATACTTAATTATTATATATAGTGTAAAATATAAATAAGACTCATAATGTTCTATATTTTACAGTTATAAATAAGTACAATAGGACTTCACACTTATTCATTATCTATTTATGCACACAACATAATTATTTACTTTAAGCAACCGAGCATGTGTGTCTGTGTGTGTGTGTGTATGTGATAGCTGCACTTTTGTAGTGTGTGTGTGTGTGTGTGTGTGTGTGTTTATGGTGTGTGTGTGTATGTGTGTGTGTGTATATGTGTCCTGCTTGGTATATATATATATGTGTGTGTGTGTGTGTGTGTGATAGCCGCACTTCTGGAGTGTGTATGTGTGTGTGTGTCCTGCTTGGTATAATTATGTGTGTGTTTATGGTGTGTGGGTGTCTGTCTGTAGTGGGTGTGTGTTTCTGTAGTGTGTGTGTGTGTGTGTGATAGCTGCATGCACTTCTGTAGTATGTATGTGTGTGTGTCCTATCTATCTATCTATCTATCTATAGCTCTGACGCCTCGCTTCCTCCGGGAACTCCCCCGAAGGGGGTGGCCACGGCAGAAGAGTTTCCATCTTTCCTTGTTCAAACACTCCCTCCTCACTCGGTCCAGCCCTCCCTCCCCCTCATGTTTCTCTCCTTTACATACTCTTCCACTCTGTTCTGCCATCTAACTGGTGGTCTGCCTCTCACACCAGGTCCCACAACTTCACTTCCATACACCTTCTTTACAAACTCCTCACCTTGCATTCTCTCTACATGTCCAAACCACCTCAGAGTATTACGCTTCACTCTCTCAACCACTCCACACTCAATACCAATTGCCTTCTCACTCATACCACATCTCTTATACACACTCTCATTACTTTCTCCTTCCCACCTAGTAAGTCCACATGCACCTCTCAAGTAACTCATTTCCACAGCACCTATTCTTGACTGATGAGCCCTACTCCATGTCCATGTCTCCGACGCATATGTCAGTGTTGGCAAGATTATACTATTTCGTAGTCCCCTTTTCACTTCCATACTCACACTTCTACCCTTCATTATCCTCCCCAGTGATCCTATGACCTGTCTACCCTTCACTGCTCTCTCCCAAATTTCTCCTTCCATACTTCCATGTTTACACATAACTGTCCCCAGGTACTTAAACTCCTTCACTTCCTCCATCCTCTCACCTCTTAGGGTTATCTCACACTTCGTCCCAGTTGGTACTTCCACTCTGTAAGGTGTAGCAAAGTCAATCACTTCAGTTCCTGCTCTCTCAAACACCACTTGGTATAATTATGTGTGTGTGTGTGTGTGTTTGGGGTGCAGCAGGGGCAGTAGGGAAAGTAGCCACCAGCAAGCAAGCAGTAAAGTATAATACGCATGCGCCACTCATATGCCATCTCCCCCCCACCCCCACCTCTCTCTCTACTGTAGAAAGCAACACATATTTCAGTTTTGCCAAGAGGATGGTGGTGACAATAGGTTGGTGCACAAACACATACACACATTTAAAGACGAAACACACACACACACACATTTAAAGACGACACACACACACACACACTAAAAGTCGAAACACACACACACACACTAAAAGTCGAAACACACACACACACACACACTAAAAGAAGTCACTTACACACACTCAAAGATGCACACAGACACACACACACACACACTCAGACATACCATACACACATATACTTAAAGACGTAACACACACACACACACACACACCGTAGACACACACACACACACACCGTAGACACACACACACACACCGAACACACACATTAATATTATTGTCATTGTTATTGTTTTTGTTATTGTTGTTTTCTTTATCGTCGTCGTC
>JAWZYT010001845.1:47500-72500 GCA_034508575.1 Petrolisthes manimaculis | reverse complement strand
GAGTTAAGTTGAAATGTAAAAAAAAAAAAAAAAAAAAAAAAAAAAAAAAAAAAAAAAAATATCTAAAAGGGAAAACATTGATTTATTCTGTACCGCAACGAGTTTTTTTTATTTTTATTATTATTATTATTGTTAGTGAAGTGTGGACACCTATTGTTTGTTTACTTTATTTTCAACGGCACGACCAAAGTGTGATTTTTATTTTTTATTCACAAGGGAAAATAATAATAATAATAAAAAGATAAGGAGAGGAAAAAATTAGAATAAAAGGAAGATAAGGAGAGGGATAATTAGAATATAAAGAAGAATATTAGAAGAGGGAAAATGAGAATAAAAAGGAGATAAGGAGAGGAAAAAAGACAATAAAAAGGAGATAAGGAGAGGAAAAAAATAATAATTAAAAGAAGAATATAAGAAGAGGAAAAATTAAAATAAAAGGAAGATAAAGAGAGGAAAAAAAAAATAATAAGATGATAAGAAGGAAAAATGACAATAAAAGGGAGATAAAGAGAGGAAAAAGTAAATCAGGAGAAGGAAAAATGGAGCACAGAGGAAGAAGAAGAAGAAGCAGCAAGAAGGGAGAACTAAGACTCAGCCCAAAATTCAAGTAAAAAGAAGAGGAGAAGAAATTTGCATAGAAAGTTAGCGCGGGAAAGGTAAAATTGGCTTAGGGATTACACGCCTAAATTTTTCTTCCTCGTTTTTTTTTTTTTTTTTTTTTTTTTTTTTTTTACTACCTCTCAAAAATATGTTGGTGAAAGAAAGAAAGGAAGGAAAGAAGGAATAATAATAATAATTGAAATTGACAGATTATTTTTTTGTTTGGGTCCCCTCCCCACCAAGCCTGTCCCCCTACTCCCGCACCCCCCCCAGTCCCCCCCCTCAAGCCTGTCCCCATACTCCCGCACCCCCCCAGTCCCCCCCCAAAGCCTGTCCCCTTATTCCCACACCCCCTAATTAATCATTGTTATGTCTCACTTAAAATTATAAATATATTCCTTTATTTATTTTTCTATTTATGTTTTTGTTTTTCAGATGTCAACAACAACAACAATGGCGGATCTGACGAGGCACCAACACCAACAACAACAACAACAACAACAACCATACCAAGATCTCAAACTGGACAAGACAATAACAAACAATAACAACAACAACAACAACAACAACAACAAGAATAATAACAAGACAGTAACAATCAATAAGAAACAAATGGCAAATCAGAACAATAATAACAACAACAACAACAACAATAACAAACAAATGGCAACTCAGAACAACAACAACAACAATAACAAACAAATGGCAACTCAGAACAATAATAACAACAACAATAATACACACACACATCACATCACTCCTGGGTCACAAAATAACACACAGACTCAACAAACACACTCCCTTCACACTCAACTCTCCCAACCAAGCCCTCAACTCTCCCAACCAAGCCCTCAACTCTCCCAACCAAGCCCTCAACTCTCCCAACCAAGCCCTCAACTCTCCCAACCAAGCCCTCAACTCTCCCAACCAAGCCCTCAACTCTCTCAATGTAGCCCTCAACTCTCCCAATGTAGCCCTCAACTCTCCCAAACACACACACACCCCACCCAACCCACACCTCAACTCTCCCAAACACACACACACCCCACTCAACTCTCCCAACCCAACCTTCTTCCAGACCAAACAACACACAAACAACATCAACAACAACAACACATTTCAACCAATAACAACATCACTCACCACTTCCTCAAACCTTCAAGTTGTAGAATATCTGAGAGACGATTATTCTTACCTGCCCATACAACCATTAACACCATTACAGCTCCTACGACTGTTAAAACTGAATCTACTCCTGAGAGACGATTATTCTTACCTGCCTTCACAACGAACACTACAGCTACCGCGACTGTTAAATCTGAATCTACTCCTGAGAGACGATTATTCTTGCCTGCACCCACCACAAAAACTACAGCTACCGCGACTGTTAAAACTGACTCTACTCCTGAGAGACGATTATTCTTGCCTGCCCCCACCACGAACACTACAGCTACCGCGACTGTTAAATCTGAATCAACTTCTGAGAGACGATTAATCTTACCTGCCTCCACCACGACCAACACTACAGCTCCTACGACTGTTAAAACTGACTCTACTCCTCGGAGACGATTATTCTTACCTGCCTTCACAACGAACACTACAGCTACGACAACTGTTACTGCTGCCTCTGCTGCTGCTGTTTATTATGGCCTGTTGCTGATAACCTCATTCATGGTCCCTTGTACTGCCATCTGTCCTTACAACTGTACCTGTGATGATGAGGTAAGTTTTATTAATTAATTACGTAAATAAGAAAGTAAATAGAAACAAAAATAATTGATAACATCATCAATTTTTTTCTCATTTGGAGTCAAGAAAAAAAAACTTTATTATCTCCCTCAAAAAAAAAAACTTTATTATCTCCCTCAAAAAAAAAATTATATATATATTAGTCTTATCTTTTTCAATATAGAAAAAAAAATATTAGTCTTATCTTTTTCAATATAGAAAAGAATATTATGCTCACCTTCCATAACATAGAAAAAAAAAAATATGTATGATTCTTATCTTTCTCAATATAGAAAAAAAAAAAAACTATTATTCTCATTTTGCTAACCCCCCCAAAAAAAATATATATCATGGAGTATTTTTTGTTTCGTTTATTTATTTATTTATTTATTTCTCTGGTACTGTAATAAAAAATAAAAAAATCATGAAGTATTAAAATTTTCTTGTCTTGTTTTTCATGTATTTTTTTTTCTCTTTTTTTATTTATTTTCTCTCTCTGGTACTTTAATAAAATAAAAATAAATCATGTAGTGTTTATTGTCTTATTTTTCATGTTTTTTTCTCTTTTTTTATTTATTTTCTTTCTCTCTGGTACTTCAGGCCTATATTATTTATTTCCCTCTCTTTCTCCGGTACTATAGGCTTACGTAGTTCGGTGTGCCACTTCGAACATTGACGTACTACCCTTAACGTTCAACCCAGCCCTACAACAGTTGACTATGTATGGGACAGAGATACACACACTCGATATCAACTCCTTCCATTGGTACCAAGATCTTCGCCACGTAAACCTCAGGTGCGGTAAAGTTATATTTATATCTATGTCTATTTCTATTTCTATCTATCTATTTATGTCTATTTCTTTCTATTTCTATCTATATCTTTCTATCTATTTATTTATATATTTCTATCTATCTATGTTTATTTCTATCTTATCTATCTACATCTTTCTAGCAATTTATTTATATCTCTCTATCTATATCTTTCTATCTATTTATCTATTTCTATCTATCTATATCTTTCTATTTATTTCTATCTATCTATATCTATCTATTTATATATTTCTATCTATCTATATCTTTCTATCTATCTACATCTTTCTATCTATCTATTTCTTTCTATCTATCTATCTACATCTTTCCATCTATCTATCTCTATCCATCTATCAATCTATATTTCAATCTATCTCTATCCATCTATCCACATTTTAGTCATTAATTAGTCATTCATGATGTATTTTTTTTCCTTTTCCTTCTAACAAAAATATTTCTTTGGTATGGGATGTGATCGTGTCTGAAAATTGGAGGCTTCTGATTCCTCCTCACTATGCCATGAAACAAACAAGCTCCTTCCATATAGGTGTGTGTGTGTGTGTGTGTGTTTCGTGGCAATATTTGAAGGACTCGTTTACCTCCAATTTTCTGACTACAACAGCAAAAATATGATAGTTTGTTTTTTTCATGATGTAATTTTTCCTTTCAGCAAAAATATGATCATGCAAGTTCGCCCCGAGACGTTTAGGAACCAACAACACCTTGAAGAGTTACACCTGGCAGAGAACAACATTGCCAATATTACAGCAGACATGTTTCTTGGACTTACTAACCTCATTGTAAGTAAAAAAAAAAAAAAAAAAAAAAATAATAATAATAATAATAAAATGAAAAACAAGATTGTAAGTAAATAAAACAAAAAAAATAACAAGCAAAATAACATAAAAATAATAATAATAATAATAATAATAATAATAATAATAATAATAATAATAATAATAATAATAATAACATGATAATAATTTAAAAACAAATTATAAGTAAATAAAACAAAAAAATAACAAGCATAATAACATAAAAATAATAACACAATAACAATAATAATAATAAAAAAATTATAAGTAAATAAAACAAAAAAAATAACAAGCAAAATTTAACTATATTTTATAATTTACAGGTTCTGTCTCTACGTGGGAATGCAATAGAATCTTTGGAGGGAAGAATATTTCGATACCTAAAACTCCTAAGGGATCTCGACCTCTCAGAAAACCGTATACACAAACTGGAAGATGACGCACTGGGTGGACTGACCAATCTAAGAGTCCTTCACCTACAGTCCAACAAACTCCATGCCATACCTGCCCTCAACCTCGAACTGGTCCCTGATTTGGCTGAGTTAAGTTTGGGAGGAAATGAGTTTACTACCATCCAAGAGAGTGATTTCCAAGCTATGAGAACACTGAAAGATCTTAACCTCTCTGGAGCGTCATTGGATGGGGCTTTGTCACTTGCATCCTTCAGAGGACTATCTGGGTTGAGGAAATTAAATCTAGAAAATTGTGGACTAACATCTGTACCAAGTATCCCTCTGGGTATCTTAGGACAATTGGAAGAACTACATATTGGACAAAATCTCTTCGTTACACTCCCTACAGATGTACTTAGAAATAACCGCAACTTACGTTCTCTCTTTGTATCACGATGCCCATATCTTTTAGATGTACAGAAAAACGTCTTAGAGCATAATTTACACATTAAAAAGGTAGTCATTACAACTAATCCTCAACTAACATACATTGCAGCCGATGCTCTTCGTTTCCTACCTGAGTTAAGATTATTGGATCTACGTAACAACAACCTTCATCAAATTAGTGAACGTTCTGCTTCCTGGAGTGATATTGAAGAGTGGCATTTGGAAGGTAACCCTATATCCTGTAATTGTTCTGTGTCATGGCTACGTACATTACTTCTAACACCTAACTCTAGTGGTAAGGTTGTGTGTGGTTCTCCTCGAAGCTTGGCTGGTGTACCTCTTCGTTCAACACAGATGAATGATTTGGCATGTAGTCTGAACTTAGCTACATTGGGATTGGTTATTGGTGTTGTGGTAAGTGGTGTTGTAGTAGTGATAGCTGCAGTTGTGGTGGTGATGCTCTACCGTCATCATAATTCATGTGTACATCACCTTGTTAAGGGTCATCACCAACTAGCAGGACAACGTGGTAGATGTGATCTTCCCTACACACACAACTATCATCAGACCTATACCATGGCATCTTCTAACCCAGTGCCTGTAACTGAACTCTAGCAGTCAGCCCGGTACTGAGTCTGGACTCATAATGCTAATGTCCAGATCAGTCATTGTTTACCAGCAAATCAGTGACATTGTTTAAGACTGTGAGGTGTGAGGTGTAAGATAATGTTCTTACATGATAATGAACTTTGTAGTGCTGGTCCAGTTTAATCATGGAATGTTGTTTTAACAAACAAAGGATAAATAGGTTTACACTGGATATGGAATGTGAACTTTTAATGGAAGATGCAATATTTGTTCTTTTTGCAGTGCCTATCTTCCATTTTTTGAGAATCTATGCCTTTCTTTTAACCTTCAGGTAGCTTATGTATAGTCAGTCATTCCAATAAGTAGCCCACCAGGTGGGAAGCTCTCAAAGTTTTCAAATGTGTTACAAATACTGTAGTATATAGGCGTATACTTATAATCTATAGGGAGATAACCTTAAGCCTATTGTGATAAAATATGAACGGAAGAAGGAGAAATGGAACACATTAACTTCCTAACAGTTGATCTAGATTTAGTATTTATTTCTTCTATAATAATAATATAGATCTGCATTGCCTTATCACAGACTCTCAATGTTTCCTTGTATTTTATAAGTCCCCTGTGATAGACTTATTATACGTTCTCTTTCTATGAATTTTAATGTACTGTAGTCTTTTTAAAGTTTGTGTGAGTATACAGTAAGTTTATAATAGACTGTGATCATTCATTACCTTCACTTACCAAGTTTTATCTCACAAAACATGACAGTTATTACAGAATTAGCAATAATGAATAGAATAACTCCTTCATATAACGTGAATAAATATAACACTATTATTTATAACACAGCCTCAGTCAATCACTTAAGTGTGTATGGTAATGATTAACACACACACACACACACACACACACACACACACACACACACTCACACATTTGGTTTCTCTTCAATGAGGGACTGAGTGTAAAATGAAGAAGTGAATACATTTAATACAAGTAAATTTATTCATTGTATATCAAGGATGTATTGTATGGTGTATTAGTGTTTTTAAACCCAGCTCTTGAATACTTAACTTATTATATATTTTAGGTATACATACTTGACTACTATTAAATATGGAATGTATGATTTTTAAAAACACATGTGAACAGAAATGAAATGAATTTAAATGGCGTCGAAGCAGAGGTGAAAAGTTAACAAGTATAAGTATTAAATCTATGCTGTATTTTTTTGTTGGGTAATGTATTTGGTATACGATACAATACAATACTTCCAAGACGACTTTATTAAGGACTAAGGAGTTAAATGTGGTAATTATTATTATTATTTTTGTTTTTTTTGGTACATTGGAGTGCCTTGATTCCTCCAAAGTATGCCAGGAAACAGACCCACATGAAGGAAAATAATGGTATCCTGTTGCCTGGAATAGTTTGGAGAATTCAGTTGCTCCATAATAAAAATAATGGTATCCTGTTGCTTGGAATAGTTTGGAGGAATCATAATCTCCAATAATGTCAAAGCTATACCCTCTCTTTAAACTATTAGAGTAACATATAGTCAACAAATTTATTCTGAAAAATCACTTCTGTAAATTTATCTTGTAAAACTCTAAACTACATTTGAACATGTTTTTTTTATAATATATAGTTATTATTACATAAGGTGTTTAAAAGTTGTCAAATTTTGGACAATATCTGCATACAATTATTCGCAAATACTTAAATAATACTTACTTGTTTATATATCATTATTATATCATAATATAAGATGTTTAAGAATTGTCAAACTTTGGACATTTTTGCATAGAATTATTCACAATACATAAATAAATAAATAATACTAACTTGAATCTACTAGTCTATGGTAAAGTCAGGGTCAAAAGTCATGAATAATAATAAAAAAATAATATATCCTCGTGATTAATAATAATATAAAAAAAAAGCGAACCATTTGAGTGAATTTTATGAACCAATATTGTTTCGGATTATTTTTCGAAGCCATCTCATTGTAAGGTGTGGCAGGACTATTGACCATGACTGTACCATGGTCATTATGCAAGAACATTCATGGTATTGACGGTGGTGTGGTACCTGTATAATCACCTGCACTAATTAAATATACAGATGTGCTTCGAATACCTAGATAAGACAGTAAATAAATAAATGAAACAATAAGATCTCCATTGGAATTAGTTCATGGGTGAAGTGGGAATGTTCAAAACTTCAACCCAAACTGTAAACTCACTAGTGCTCTTGACTGTACCATGATACCATAGACAAACACTACCACAGGGCCGCCATAGTACCGATACCATGCCAACGTCAACACCATATAATTAGTTTTTTTGCATAGGGCCCACTCTCGTAATTTTTGCTCTATACTAATTAATATTTCCCCATCCACCCACAACCCACCTCAACTCCCCTAAGCTTCTCTCTTTACAAAGGTTCATAAACTCGAGGCATGGGTAATAGTTTGTGTGTTATGGTGGTAGTATTACTCATGAAAAATATTAAGGTGATTCGTAGTCAGATACTTATAATAATAATAATAATATAAGCTGTAATAAATTAGGTAAATCAGGGTCAGTTAGTCAGTCAGTCAGTCTCCTTCAGTCTGTTTTATTCATGTAAATGTTGCAAATCATATTCAGTGTTGTGATCTTGCATTTATAAAAGTTGATGAAAACATACATAAATAGTGATGCAGACAGACTATGTAATTATGTACTTAGCATTTTGCAATACATATTTATGCTTATTGATATACTTATAAACTTACTACATAATTTACAGAGTGTAGAACCTATTACATAATTTACAGTTTATACTTATTGATATACTTATAAACTTACTACATAATTTACAGAGTCTAGTTATGCCTGATATTGTGATTTTATTAATGTTTACAGTAATTGTGTATAACATATATAATGAGCACGAGACCCTGCTTTATGACACACAACAACATTCATTATACAAGAAACTAATTAGCATCACAGGTAAGACAAAGGGTTGATTTCACAGTGGTATTGGTTGGTTTGTTAGCTTCCCAACCAACCAACCAACCACACTTGTAAGGCTTCATTATTTTAGGGTTGATTTCACAGTGGTATTGGTTTGTTAGCTTCCCAACCAACCAACCACACACTTGTAAGTCTTCATTCATTATTTACCAAAAAGCTGAGTATCCACATTCACAAAATCTATCAAACAGTAAGATAATAATAATCACTGTATATTTTACTCACCAAATTCATTAAATAATTCACCCATAAGTCATTTTTTTACAGGGTTAAGATTCTTTGGTTAGCATGCTTACAAACCAATACCAACCACTGTGGAATCGACCCAATGACCATAACTGATAAGATGGTTTCGTAGACAATAAATATGGGAACATCTTATAGTTCATTGAAATTTCTTAACCTGTGATGTTTCTTGTTTCTTGTAGTAAACCCTCGATATAAGATTAATGAACTTAGCACTCTCACCTCTTAACACAGGCTTAGTCAATCACTTAGTGTGTATAGTAATGAATAACACACACACACACACTATCCTTTTAATGCAGGTTTAGTAAATAACTTAGTGTGTATGGTAATGAATAACACACATTTACACACACACACACACACACACACACACACACACACACACACACACACTATCCTTTTAACACAGGCTCAATTAAATCACTTTGTCTGTATGGTAATGATTAACACACACACACACACACACACACACACACACACACACACACACACACACACACACACACACACACACACACACACACACACTATCCTTTTAACACAGGGTCAATTAAATCACTTTGTCTGTATGGTAATGATTAACAGGAATCTGGGAACACATTTGGTTTCTTTTCAATGAGGGACTGAGTGTAAAATTAATATAAAGTGATGGTGGATACAAAAATATTATCCATTTTATATCGAGGGTATACTGTAACTAAGTCATCAAATTGTAATGAAGATACAGTCGGATGCAAAATGTGTCCTGTTGCCAAATTTGCTAGGTCATGTCAAAATAATTAAGGATATATAAACTTAATATAGACTCGTAAACTAAAATATAATAAATAGATGTTTATTCATTCACCTCATGGATAGTGTAATCATTCTGGATATTGGGTGAATGTGTTTTTCAATTATTATTATTATTATTAGTTTTTGTGTTATCCTTCAAGTTAGTGATTGATACTAAGTGAGGCGACAGGATATTTGCAGCCGACTGTATAGTAAATACATACATACAGTTGCCCAAAAAGGTATTGCGACAACTTTTGATACAACATTAAATATATTAATGTCCATAGCTGTTTGTAGGGTTTATAAGTATGTATTACAGAAGGATATGTATATTTCCTTCTGTTATACATGTTTATAAGTATGTATTACAGAAGGATATGTATATTTCCTTCTGTTATACATGCTATATTATAAGTATATATTACAGAAGGATATGTATATTTCCTTCTGTTATACATGTTTATAGTCCATATACAAATAGTTGTGGATATTACTAGGGTTAAAGTTCTATCAAGATTTTTCGCAATACTTTTATTTGGCAACTATACATACATACATACAATATCATACCAGACCTTAAGATGTGCTTTTGTGTTCTATGCAACTCTGATAGATTAGTAAAATTTGGGTCAGCCATCACTTGACGAATTATGCAAATAAATACATAAATAATAATAATAATAAATAATAATAATATTTTTTTCTGGCCAGGTCTCTTTCATCCCAATTTAGTCTGACACTGAGTACATTTTGTCTTTGTAGAAATAATAATAATAATAATAATAATAATAATAATAATAATAATAATAATAATAAGATTAGTGAAGTTTAAGATATTGTACATTCCTGTTCTATATTTTGTTTACTGATGATGTTGTACAGATAAATACAATCACTTTAGTACATAATTTTACATTGTGAAAAATAATTATTATGTAGTTGGCACGTACCTACAGTAAGTAAGTTAGTTAGTTAGTTAGTTCATATTTACATTCACTCTTTTTACATACATGACTTAGAATATTTAGACATTTAATATTAAGTTAGTTAGTTCATATTTACATTCACTCTTTTTACATACATGACTTAGAATATTTAGACATTTAGACATTTATATATTCTAAACCTTCCAAATAAATTAATTAACAAAGAATCATCCAAGTAAAAAAATAGAAAAAAGCAAATATTGTTTATGGAAGTCAATTAGGATAACCAGATTCTATGCATGATAATTTTACATGCAGATACTATAAATTAATTACTATTTATTATTTTGAAAGCAAGCACAAGTAATATTGCTCATGATACTTAAATGAATTGCTATATATATATATTTTTTTTTTTTTTTTTTTAAGAGTTCATTAGTCATTTGGTGTTAATTAAAGGGGTGTAGGAGGGAGTGTCTTAATTCCTCCAAAGCATGTCAGGAAACAGAACTAGATTAACCACAAATAATGGGGGTTCTGTTGCTTGGAATAGTTTGGAGGGAAAAAAACACACACACACAGAATAGATACACACACACACACACAGAGACAGTTGCTTGCTACCCCATATTGAAATCCCCTTCTCTCTAGTTATAATGTACCTGAACTTTCCTACTTAAATACTGATAATGAACAAGATATCATTCAATGGCAACACCACCCCTTAATAATAATAATAATAAGGGTTTTGTATCATTACTTTGGGTACTGTTGAAATCTGCCATAAGAATAGTGAAGGTTTGTATTACTACTCAGGTCTGTGTTCAAATCTCTTATAAGATCAATCTGCCTTATTTTTTTGTGACCTTGATCTTCGACTGATTTTGACCACAAGTTAATCATTTTGTTTTATGATGAATATCTATCAACAGAAAAAAAATGAACATCATACGACTAAACCTGTGGACGCTAGACCATAAACAAACACACCAACATAAATAAATAAATAAATAAATATCTGGCACCGAAAACAATACACCCTCTTCGGGGCGGTGTAATAATCCTGCGCCCCCCAAGCCTGTCCCCTACTCCCGCACCCCCTTAAGGGCCCTGTGATCGTATATAAAAAATGGAGGCTTCTGATTCCTCCAAACCATGCCACGAAACAAACAACCTCCTTCCTTATAGGTGTGTGTGTGTGTGTGTGTGTGTGTTTCGTGGCAATATTTGAAGGACTCATTTACCTTCAATCTTCTGACTACAACATAGAGTCTCTTTAAAGAATAGTTTCTCATATAATATAAATATATAGTACACCAAACATTTTATAGATACAACACTTCATTATTTTATCTGCATGAAAGTAAGGAAGAATTTTATGTTTAAGAAATGGTGTTTATTAACTTTTATTTTACTAGGCTAAACAGTTTATCGTAAAAATGCTTAGTTAGTACTGAAGTGAAATATTTGCTTTTATCTTACATGGAAGGTTTTTTGTATAAACTTACACATTTACTTACAGTGCATGTTCATTTTTAAAAGAATAAAATTAATATAAATAAACTTCAACCCTTTATAATAATAATCTTGGAAATTTGTCCAGTATTGTGAATTTTAGATTAAGGTTCTTATTAGAGTTTTAATACTGGATTTCTAATTTATATATAACATGTAAATATAGTTATGGGGGGGGGGGGGTGAGTAAGGGGACAGGCTTGGGGGGGTGCGGGAATAGGGGGACAGGCTTGGGGTTTGTAGAAAGCATGTCCCCCTATTCCTACACTCATTTAACCCCCCCAAACCTGTCCCCCTACTCCCGCACCCCCCTCCCACACACCCCCAAGCCTGTCCCCTTACTCCTACATCCCCCCAAGCCTGTCCCCCTACTCCTGCACCCCCCAAAGCCTGTCCCCATACTCCTGCACCCCCCAAGCCTGTCCCCTACTCCCACACACCCCCAAGCCTGACCCCTACCCCCGCACCCCCTTAAACATTACTTTTAGATGTTAACTTTCCATTAGAGGTTTTATTATCTTGTAGTTCATGAGATAAATATTCACATTACACCATTGTAAATATTAATGGGATTAGTATACTGTTGGTAAATAGGGAGTAATTGATTCCTCCAAACTATTCCAACCAACAGAACTCCATTATATCTGTTAACTTGTGTTCCTGTTTTGGAGTAAATGATTCCACCAAACTATTTCAACCAACAGAACTCCTTTATATCTGTTAACTTGTTCCTGTTTTGGAGTAATTGATTCCACCAAACTATTTCAACCAACAGAACTCCATTATATCTGTTAACTTGTTCCTGTTTTGGAGTAAATGATTCCTACAAACTATTTCAACCAACAGAAAGAACTCCATTATATCTGTTAACTTGGTTGTGTTTCCTGGCATTCTTTGGAGTAATCAAGACACTCCAATGTACCCACAGTATACTATTCCATTAAGGACCCTGTGATCGTGTGAAAAATTGGAGGCTTCTGATTCCCCCTAACCATGCCACGAAACAAGCTCCTTCCATATAGGTGTGTGTGTTTCGTGGTAATATATGAAGGACTCGTATATCTCCAAATTTCTAACTACATCACGATCATGTAAGAAAATTGGAGGCTTCTGATTCCCTCTAACCATACCACGAAACAAGCTCCTTCCATATAGGTGTGTGTGTTTCGTGGTAGTATTTGAAGGACTCGTATATCTCCAAATTTCTGACTACAACACAAGGTCCCATTAAGTTATTTTCAGAGCACTAGTCATCATAAACTTTATCATAACATATCAGATGTAACACAAGTGATTAATTGGCAGTGTATAAACACCATGTATATTATATTGTAACAGTTCAATAATTCTTCATAATTAATAATAATAATAATAATAATAATAATAATAATAATAATAATAATAATAATAATAATAATAATAATAATAATAATAATAATAATAATAATAATAATAATAATAATAATAATAATACTGTATGGCAAAATCTCATAAAGGGAAGAGCCACATAATAATAATAATAATAATAATAATAATAATAATAATAATAATAATAATAATAATAATAATAATAATAATAAACAACTCAGTCAGTCCTCAGAGCAATAATTAATATTAATTTATCAATAGCTATTATATAACACCAGACTGATCTTTAATGTTATGATTCTTACACACGTAGTTTTAAAAAAAATTGAGGTCCCTTACTGGAGCTCTATGAACCCTCCAAATAATCCAGGCCACAAAATGCTTCAGTGTTTCGAATTGGGAATCTGTTGCCTGGAGTAGTTTGGAGAATTCATAGAGCTCCAGTAAGGGACCTCAAATTATTTAAAACTACGTGTGTCAAACTCTAAATATTCAGTTGTTAAGAAACTTTGGAATGATGGCCTCATAATTCATAATATAAAAGTGAACATTATTATATTTATATTATGTTTATTAGATGTTTTAACTAACCATTAGCAACACAAAAGTGAAGATTATGTATTATATTTATATTATGTTTATTTAATGTTTTAACTAACCATTAGCGACACAAAAGTGAAGATTATGTATTATATTGATATCATGTTTATTCATATTATGTTTATTTATATTATGTTTATTTGATGTTTTAATTAGCCATTAGAGACACAGAGATGTTTCTAGTCAAACGATTATGAAATGTAAAACAGGGTATTATTATTTATATTATTCTCTAAAAGGATTTATAAAATGATCACGTATACAAAAGTCAGACCCAACCATACACACATGATACATTGAACTGAAATTAATTGTGTGTGTGTGTGTGTGTGTGTGTGTGTGTGTGTGTGTGTGTGTGTGTGTGTGTGTGTGTGTGTGTGTGTGTGATCTGGTAGTTACTATATGACACATTCATTATTGATGGTTGACAGAATACAAATTTAACCAGTTTATATTTATCACTTTTGCATCAATTGGTTTTAAAATGGAAGAAATACTATTGCCTTTTATATTTAAGGGTATAGTATACTTTGGTTACTGTATATTGGAGTGCCTTGATTCCTCCAAAGTATGTCAGGGAACAGGACCAGGTTAACACAAATAATGGTGTTCTGTTGCTTGGATTAGTTTGAAGGAAATAATTACTCCAGATTTACCAACTTTGTACACAGTGTTTGTTGCTCTGTGAACTGATTGTAGATATTTAATTAAGGGCAGGGTATATTTTTGATAGATTGGAGTGCCTTGATTCCTCCAAAGTATGTCAGGAAACACACCCAGATGAAGAAATATAATGGTATCCTGTTGCCTGGAATAGTTTGGAGGAATCATAATCTCCACACATGTCAGAACTATACCGTCCCCTTAAGGTCATTCCATATTTATAATAATCACGTTCATCAGCATTTTAATACAAATGTAGCTTTTTTTGCTATAATAGTAGTCATTCCACTCTTAATAAATATAATAGTGATTTAGAATAACTATAGAAATAACTCAAAATATTTATTACAATGATAATCTTGTACTATGTTAATTCATGTTTATATTACATCTTATTAATTACAGGGGATGGGATATATTTGAGTATATTTAAGTTTCTGTAATTCCTCCAAAGTATGCCAGGTAATAGAACCAAATTAATTACAAAAATAATATTGGAGTTCTGTTGCTTGGAAAAGTTTGGAGGAATCAGTTGCTCCAGATTTACCAACAATATATCCTACTCCTTTATTAATAGATCTTTAAAAATTGTCCTTCATACGGTTTACCTTCTCAATTTACTAATGGGATTTTGCAAATAAAGAAAAATATTCATCAGAGATATTCAAACTTAAAAATCAAAATGCCCATTCTCATTATCCTCTCCTCAATAATGATCCATATATTTAATTAAGAATATTAAAGCGATATATAAAGGTATGTAATAATTATAAGCTTTATACAACTATGCAGTCCTGAATTGTTATTTCATCACATTATGCATTTGTTATTCACTCTATTACCTATTTTCTATTTCTTAATAAAGATTCACAGAGATAAGGGATTATTTTACACTATACCTCTTACACATAGAAGAAGGCCAGAAGAGAGAGAGAGAGAGAGAGAGAGAGAGAGAGAGAGAGAGAGAGAGAGAGAGAGAGACATTTTCTTAATAAGCTTACTGATCCAAGAAAGTGAAAAAGTGTATATAAGTTATTTTAATAAGGGTAAAATATAACTAAGGTGAAGAAAGATGATGTTAAGATATGGTAAGTGAGTGACGGTATAAGAAAGTATTGAATAACATTAATGAATGAAATACAATATATCTTGATCACGATAGACAAGAGTGACAGATTGATATTCACAATGGAAGAGTGTACACTATATTATTATTATGTGTAAATTGACAAATCAAGAAACTTTGTCCCAAATTCTTTATCTGTAGATGTGGCTGTCAATTTAGTGAACAGTTGTCTCAGAGAGAGTTGACGTGAGATTGAAGCTTATCATACACTCTCCTCCACTTCCGCTTTCACCAGTTCAGTGTTGCCATCGTATACACCATGCATCGTGTGAGCTACCAGTTCCGACTCTCGCAACCGAAACACCTGCCAGTAAGAGTAAGGGTTGATGGCAGGTGTTTCAGATGTGAGAGTCGAAACTGGTAGCTCACACGATGCATGGTGTATACGATGACAACGCTGAACTGGTGAAAGCGGAAGTGGAGGAGACTGTACATTCGAGCCATCAGACACTGGAAGTATGTGAGGCATCAGGAAGTACAGTCGTGGTCAATTCTAATCATACACATGGGATTAAGGGGGTAATCCTTTTTTGGTACATTGGAGTGCCTTGATTCCTCCAAAGTATGCCAGGAAACAGGACCAGAAGAGCAAGAATAATGGTGTTTTGTTGTTTGGAATAGTTTGGAGGATTCAGTTGCTTCAGAATTACCAACACAAAACTTCCCCCCTTAATTAACTCAAACAAATTTACTGTCTAATGTTTTCACGTTCTCATATTATGTTGTTATTGTTTTGAAGAGTGAGTATATAGATGATTGTAGTAAATTAGAAGTGGGTAATGAAGGAAGAAAAACCGTACACAAAAATAGCGGTAATTCTTTCAATATTTACCCTTTATGGTAACGTAACTATAATAACTCTATTTACCTTTATATTGAGATATTTTATGCTAGTAACGTAACTATAATAACTATCTTATTTTGACATTTTATACTGGTAACGTAACTATAAAAACTCTATCTTATTTTGCCAGACATGTTAAGCTGGTAACGTAACTATAATAACTCTATTTACTTTTATAGTGACAGACATTTTAAGCAGGTAACGTAACCATAACATCTTTATTTACCTTAATATTGACGTGGGTAGACATTTTCTGTTACTGTGTTGTTATCCAGGGTTGTCACGGTGTCGCCAGGTGAGTGTAACAGTAACAAACAACAATAACATTACGTCACAAACACTTAAAATAAACACTGATGAGAGGAGAAGGGAAGGTGTGTGTGTGTGTTTATCTCCATCAGCCATCACTCCCATCACTAATCTCTGGACTCTGTGTGTCATCATCAAGGTCGTCTCTGATTGGTCTAGGTTTAATAACGTCATCTTACCTTCTCTCTTCTGATTGGTCCATGTGTTAATGACGTCATCTTACCTTCTCCTGATTGGTCTATAGGTTTAATGGTCATCTTACCTTCTGATTGGTCTATAGGTTTAATGACGTCATCTTACCTTCTGATTGGTCTATAGGTTTAATAACGTCATCTTAACTTCTGATTGGTCTATAGGTTTAATGGTCATCTTACCTTCTGATTGGTTCACGTGTTTAATGACGTCACTTATCTTCTCTTCTGATTATTTTCCTACATCTCGTTTTCTATAAATAATATTATTGGCAAAGCACTATTAGATAGGACCTTATTCAAGAACATCCGTGGTGTATACGATGGTGATACTATACGAATTATAGTATATCATAGTACTATAACACTGACTACATGATGTGGTAAATCTGGAGCAACTGATTCCACCAAATTATTCCACACAACAGGATATCATTATATTTATCCATTGGTTCTGTTTCCTGACATACTTTGGAGGAATCAAGGCACTCCAATTTACCAAATGTATACCATCCTCTTAACTACTTTACTACTATAACTATTACTACTACATGTAACACACACGCAAACTGTATAGTATATACTAACATTATTTTATTATCTACTTCATTGTGTATCATTATATTTTATCAAGGTTAGAGACACACAACAATATTCACCACCAAAAGCTTTATTATTATTATTATTTATTATTATTATTATTATTAAGCAAGATTTTAATATAACTGTAAAGCTCTATATTCTTTTGACTCTGAAATCTCACTTTTCAGTTTTAGTTTTCATAAAGTAATTCCCAAACAGCAAATTAATATTAGTATGACAAAAGCTTATGTGTTGATGTTACTTAATTAAGGAGAGGGTAAAGTTTTGACATGTGTTGAGATAATGATTCCTCCAAACTATTCCAGGCAACAGGATACCATTATTTTTCTTCATCTGGGTGTGTTTCCTGGCATAGTTTGGAGGAATCAAGGCACTCCAATCTACGAAGACTGAGAGAAAAGTAACAATGTGGGAAATCAGACTGAGAGAAAAGTATGTAGTAAATCAGTATGCTAGGAAGACTGAGAGAAATTAATTAAAGTATGAGAGAAATTAATTAAAGTATGAGAGAAATTAATTAAAGTACGAGAGAAATTAATTAAAGTACGAGAGAAATTAATTAAAGTACGGGAGAAATTAATTAAAGTACGAGAGAAATTAATTAAAGTAAGAGAGAAATGAATTAAAGTACGAGAGAAATTAAGTAAAGTACGAGAGAAATTAATTAAAGTACGAGAGAAATTAATTAAAGTACGAGAGAAATTAATTAAAGTAACAGCTAGTTAATTAATACAAAAATAGGAAATCAAATCAGTGAACATTAATACACTTGGCAGGGAATGTAGTGTGGTAAGGGATGGTAGTACATTGTATTTCCTGATGATCACCTTCTGTTAATGATGGACAATCGTATTCAACCTGGGGAATAAAAAAAAAATATATAGTTAATTCTCATATCACATTGATTTATTTTGATTAGTTAGGGGGTGGGGGAATAAGGGACAGGCTTTTGGGGGGGTTTGGGGGGAGTAGAAAGTCTGTCCCCTACTCCCGCACCACCCAAACCCCCCCCAAGCCTGTCCCCTACTCCCACACCCCTTAACTCTCTCTCTCTCTCTCTCTCTCTCTCTCTCTCTCTCTCTCTCTCTCTCTCTCTCTCTCTCTCTCTCTCTCTCTCTTTCTCTTTCTCTCTCTACATCAGTATATCATCACACACACACACACACACACTACACACAAACACACACACACTACACACACACACGCACTACACACACACACATACTACACACACAAACACACACACACACACACACTACACACACACACAAACACAAACACACACTACACACACACACACACACACACACACACTACACACACAAACACACTACACACACACACACACACACACTACAAACACACTACACACTACACACACAATACTGACCATAGCATCACGTATAAAGGCTGGTGTACATCCAGGTTTACAGGTTGGGATTTGTACCAGAGATCGACACTGAAGTTGTCCTTGTGTAACTTCCTTATATTCCCAGTCAATGCAGTTCTCTGTGACTGAAGAAAGTTTTAAATAATTTTATGTTACGCCCGTAGTTTTAAATAATTTTATGTTACGCCCGTTGTTTTAAATAATTTGATGGCCCTTACTGGAGCTCTATGAATTCTCCAAACTACTCCAGGCAACAGATTCCCTATTAGAAACACTGAAGCATTCTGTGGCCTGGATTATTTGGAGGGTTCATAGAGCTCCAGTAAGGGACCTCAATATATCTAACTACAGTATTTCTATCTATCTATCTAACTATCTATATCTATCTATTTCTATCTATCTATATCTATCTATTTCTATCTATCTATCAAAGCATAAGAGGCCAGCGGAACACAAGTTTTGAACACACTATAACTCACCATTTGGTTGAGTGACTCCCGTTGGATGGTAGAATTGGTTTGGACAAGACTCCTGGTATGCCGTCACTTTCCGCTTCTCACGGTTGAGGTTGAATCTATTACAGCCTCTTCCTGTTGTGGTCCAAGCACTGGCAAAGAGTTCTGGGTCTGTATAGAGACAACCTTTTGGTCCCGTCAGGTCATTGTCGGCTTCATTATCATAATTACCACACAGACCTCTTACACTGTTATAGTGAACTTCTGACATCTGTATAAACGCAAAGAATTACAACCATATTATTATTACACATATTATCAAAAAGAATTACAACCATAGCATTATTACACATATTATCAAAAAGAATTACAACCATAGCATTATTACACATATTATCAAAAAGAATTACAACCATATCATTATTACACATATTATCAAAAACAATTACAACCATAGCATTATTACACATATTATTAAAAAGAATTACAACCATATCATTATTACACATATTATGAAAAAGAATTACAACCATAGCATTATTACACATATTATCAAAAAGAATTACAACCATATCATTATTACACATATTATCAAAAAGAATTACAACCATATCATTATTACACATATTATCAAAAAGAATTACAACCATATCACTATTACACATATTATCAAAAAGAATTACAACCATATCACTATTACACATATTATGAAAAAGAATTACAACATATTATGAATAATAATACAATATGTTTACACTTACACTCAAAGCTAAATATTATCACAGAATTTTAAAGTACAGTAATTATGATTTAATTATGATAAAATTTACAATACACTAGGGGTTATTACT
The DNA here is from genome assembly GCA_034508575.1 of Petrolisthes manimaculis. Lineage (NCBI taxonomy): Eukaryota > Metazoa > Arthropoda > Malacostraca > Decapoda > Porcellanidae > Petrolisthes > Petrolisthes manimaculis. The sequence goes on along the minus strand of JAWZYT010001845.1, from coordinate 52,225 downwards.
TTAAGTTATAAAGTTTTTCTTCATCCTAACTTACTGATTCACATATCAAGAGTGAAAGTGATAAAACCAAATTTATGATTTATTGTAAACTTATAATATAAGGTTAGTCAAAGTAAGATTAAAATAAATGCTGTTACCCATAATGAGACTTGGTCCGCCACTTCCACCACCACCGTCCCAGTAGCAAACACAAACATACTTCCTCCATCAGTGTAATATTGAACTCGGTCGGGCTGAGGTTCGGTTAGCTCTTCCTCATTCAACTGTTGGGTAGAAGTAAGGGGATGGTGTACTTTGGGTTCATTGGAGTGTCTTGAGTCCTCCAATATATGCCAGGAAACAGGAACAGATGAACAAAAATAATGGTGGCTTGTTGCTTGGAATAGTTTGGAGAAATAGTTTGCTTTTGATTTACCAACACTGTATGTATCCCTTCCTTAACCCCTCGAGGAAACTCAACAACACACACACACACACACACACACACACACACACACACACACACACACACACACACACACACACACACACACACATACATATAATTGTGGGTGTACCTTAGTAACTCATAACTTAACTTACCTTTACGTGTGCCCTGTTAAACTCCACAATACTTCCGGTCCAGGGATACATGAGTCGGACTTCCCACTGATCGGTGAAGCGGACTTGAATACTGAGTTCCACTTTCGACACGTCTGTATCTTCGTGTTTATTGGCGTAGTCGATGGAGAGAGTAGACCAACATTCAGATGGAGAGAAGTTGTACACCTTTCCATCATACGTTTGTACCTGATTATTTATAAACACACACATTAGTTAAATTTGTACTGTTTTCTATATATAAACACACACATTAGTTAAATTTGTATTGTTTTCTATATATAAACACACATATTAGTTAAATTTGTACTGTTTTCTATATATAAACACACACATTAGTTAAATTTGTACAGTTTTCTATATATAAACACACACATTAGTTAAATTTGTACTGTTTTCTATATATAAACACACACATTAGTTAAATTTGTATTGTACAGTTTTCTATATATATACACACACATTAGTTAAATTTGTACTGTACTGTTTTCTATATATAAACACACACATTAGTTACATTTGTACTGTTTTCTATATATAAACACACACATTAGTTAAATGTGTACTGTTTTTCTAGCATAATTTTCTACATAAATTATTCAGGGGAGGATAAAAATATGGAGACACACAAACATCTATACACACAGACAGATAAGGAATGATAGCACAATTCTCTAAGACACACAAATATACATCTATCCACACACAGATAATTCTCTAAGACACACAAATAAACATCTATCAACACACACATAATTCTCTAAGACACACAAATAAACATCTATCTACTAAGACACACAAATAAACATCTATCTACTAAGACACACAAATAAACATCTATCTACTAAGACACACAAATAAACATCTATCTACTAAGACACACAAATAAACAAACATCTATCTACCCAGCTTCACCTTGGACTCCCCAACGACACACATAGACTTGGTGCGATCATTGATGTAGTTGAAGAAGAAGGTTTTGGTGAGTGGTGCCGGGGCAGTAATGAGATGAGAGATGACACTAGGAAGGTGAAGATGTTCCACCAATGACACCGCCTGGGGAAGTTGTGATCTCACCGTCCAGTCATCAACCTCCACGTTCCTGATAAAAAAGTACCACGATATAATCAAAGGGGTGCGGAAGTAGGGGACAGGCTTAGGGGGGGGGAGGGACTGGGGGTTTGGGGTGTGTGGAAGTAGGGGACAGGCTTAGGGGGGGAGGACTGGGGGTTTGGGGTGTGTGGAAGTAGGGGACAGGCTTGGGGTGGGGTGGGGTGTAGTGAGTGTGGGAATAGGAGGACAGGCTTGCGTGGGGGGGATTTGGGGGATGTAATTGGGGGACAGGCTTGGGGTGGGTCGGGGAAGGGGGTACAAAGCTTGTCCCCTATTCCCGCACCCCCCCTAACCCCCCCAAGCCTGTCTCCTATTCCCACACCCCCTTACTGAACACCAACACATCTCACTTAGTGGCATTGATGAGAAGGTGGTAGCCTGGGTTGGTAACAGTGTGGTCGTAGGTAATGATGGGGTCAAGCCAGGCACGCAGATGGTCGTCTACGTGTTGGGTCAAGTTGAGGAGTGTATCTGGGAACCCCTGGTGGTCAAAGGAAGAAACTTGTCACAACATTATCATAAACAATAATAATATGTGATAATAGTAGGTATAATAAGTTTTACAACCTTATCATTAATAATAATAATATGTGATGATAATATAATAAGCTTTACAACCTTACCATAAACAATAATAATATGTGATAATAGTATAATATGTTTTACAACCTTACCATAAAAGTATAATAAGTTTTACAACCTTACCGGTACAATAAACAATAATAATATGTGGGTAATGGACTTACTTGTGTCCATGTGGCGTGTAAGTTGATATGGTCATAGACGGGTGATATGTAAACTCTCATAGGTCTCAACTTTTGATCAATGTCAGAGTTACAATCTTTTTCTTGTAGTTGATGCACCACGTGATTTAAAGAATGTTGACTGGCTTCCATATCAATCTGTAAGGAGTTATAAAAGTTAATTAATTGGCTCGAATCTAAATGAATATCTTACACTAATAATTACACTAATATACACTAATAATTACACTAATATACACTAATAATTACACTATATATATAAGAACATTGTATTATGAGAGAAAAGGTATTATATAAGTCCCTGAGAATGGGTTGGAGTCCCTATACCCCTTAAAAAAGATAAATGTAATATTAATGATGATAATTATTATATAAGCAACATAAACACAGTTAATAATAATAATAATAATAATAATAATAATAATAATGATAATAATAATGATAATGACAATAATAATGATAATAATAACAATAATAACAATAACAATACTAATACTAATACTAATACTAATACTAATACTAATACTACTACTAATAATAATAATAATAATAATAATAATAATAATAACAACAATAATAATAACAATAATAATAATAATAATAATAATAATAATAATAATAATAATAATAATAATAATAATAATAATAATAATAATATGTGTACGTATTGACTTACCTGTACTCTCATTACAGGTGGATCACTATTACATGAAGTACCTCGCTGGACTTGAAGATTAAATGTTTTATGTAGATCACTAGTTACTACATCTAATCTCCTGGGTGGGAACTGTGGTCTATGAATGGTCAGGTCAAAGCAGGTCTGTCACAATAACGAGGAAAATATAATTATACAGTTAGAGTTAAACAATATAATAACACTTCAAAATTATAATCTTATATTGAGAGGAGTACATAATAACTATACAGTATATTGTAATGTATATGATTCTGGTATGAATAATTTCAGAGTCAATAATATTTCAGTACTAATAAGTGAGTAAGAAAGTGTGAGTAAGAAAGTGTGAATAAGAAAGTGTGAATAACAAAGCTAGTGTGAATAACAAAGTGTGAATAAGAAAGTGTGAATAACAAAGCTAGTGTGAATAACAAAGTGTGAGTAACAAAGTGTGAAATAACAAAGTGTGAATAACAAAGTGTGAATAACAAAGCTAGTGTGAGTAACAAAGTGTGAATAACAAAGTGTGAATAACAAAGTGTGAATAACAAAGCTAGTGTGAATAACAAAGTGTGAATAACAAAGTGTGAATAACAAAGTGTGAATAACAAAGCTAGTGTGAATAACAAAGTGTGAATAACAAAGTGTGAATAACAAAGCTAGTGTGAGTAACAAAGTGTAAATAACAAAGTGTGAATAACAGTAACTTACAGCAGTAGGATCTTGAAGTTGATTGACAGGTGGATGTGAAGTAAAGCCAAGTAGTATCCTGGAAACGACTCTATCTGTTCTACCACTCCATGTTAATACTGTCTCATATTTACTGCCTGGTGTCTCACTCATAAACTCCACTGAGGCGCCTATTGTTATCACTCTCCCACCGTCATCTGTAATACAACACAGAGAGAGAGGGTGAGTGTGTGTGTGTGTGTTTGTGTTTGTTTGTGTGTGTGTGTGTGTAATAATAATAATAATAAACGGTTTATTTCTTTGGCAGCCAAAGTGACTGAAAAAATAGAATAGTGAGTGTGTGTGTGTGTGTGAGTTTGTGTGTGAGTGTGTGTGTGAGTGTGTGTGTGTGTGTGTGTGTGTGTGTGTGTGTGTGTGTGTGTGTGAGTGTGTGTGTGTTTGTGTGTGTGTGTGTGTGTGTGTGTGTGTGTGTGAACCAGTAGTCGAAGTACAATCTTTTTTGAGTGAAGCAAGTATTTTCTAATTACAGTATATAAAATAAAAATAAAATAATAATATGATCTTTACTCTTTCAAAAGGGTCAGTTTATCTTTTATATTCAGAGGTTAATTACAGGTACAGTACTTATAATTTCAGCGAAGAAACAATAATGAACTCACCAACCAACGTCTGTTCCTGCAATCTGGCAAAGGCGAATTGATCTGATCCTTCAGCCTCATTGCCAACACCAATCTCCTGCCCAAACTCCTGATCAAACTCCTGACCAAAGATATGGGAGTAACCTTAGTGAAATGCATCTTATAATATCTCTCCATAAATAAAGTTGCCAAAAAAGGTATTGCGACAACTATTGATACAACATTAAACAGTATTAATGTCTAT